>VZTA01003005.1:158436-344723 GCA_013398855.1 Mohoua ochrocephala
TGAGCGCTGCCCGCCGGGGGTCTGCGCTCGGGCTGCGGGGGCGCTCGGGACGGGCGGGGCCCGGGTGGGCGGCTGGCCGGGCTCAGGGACGGCCCCGCGGGTGATAAAGCACCGCCGGGAGCCAGGGGCAGGTGTCCGTGTTGACATAGCTTTGAGGAACGGAAGAGCTGGAATGAGCTTTCCAGGTAGGAAGCAGTGGGGGGGTGGAGAGCGTATTGGGATGCTCCTGTAGCACAAAGCAATGGTGAAGGATGGACTCCTGTGAAACCGCGCCGCTGATCTATGGGTGTTCTACATACAGCCAGTCCCTCTCAAGGGAGGGGCCCAGAAGGGCTCTTGTGCCTGGGAACAGGCAAAATACACCGTACCTAAGGTCTGGAGATGCACCACAAGTGAAAGACCGAGTGTTTTGCTCTGCTTCAGCGTCTGGTTTTGTTTCAGCCCTCTTGTAGTGCTGAGAAGTGTGAACTCTCATGGGAGGTTCTCCACATGCTGCAGGTGACTTGTAAACCTGCTCTCCAGTGTGTACCTGCTACAGTGGTTGTGTCCTCCTCTGCAAGAGCCAGGCTATGTCTTGCCATAGACAGGACTACTGGCTGTGTTTTCTCACCCCCCTATAGTATGAATCCATTTGGAAAGCTCTAGCATAAAAGCATTCCGTAACTTAAGCACCAAGTACAAGAAATGTCTACAAATTACCGGGTCAGCTGCTGAGGAACCCTCTGAAGGGCATCTCAAAATACTTGCATTCAGCACTCTAAACAAAAGGCTGCGGTTCAGCATCAGTGGGGAAATGAGGGGAAAAACATCCTGGTTGCCATGGAATTCGATGTGCCCTGAGAACTGGGTATAGCATTTACAGAGCTGGGTAGAGGATTTCAGAGAGAAATGCCACTTCTGCCGTAGTGCTCTGTAGGCTGTTGCTCACATGAGATCATTTCCAAAGGCAAAATACTTGAACACAGTTTTTTTGTTGAACTCAACATTGCCTGAAATGCTGAAAGATTGATTTTTTTAAAGGAAAATTAAGCTGAATGTGAATCCCTGCTTCTGCCTTCCAAACAAATCACCAGCCTCACTTCATATAGCCTACACTGACTTCTGTAAGACTTAAACATGTAAGTCACTGAATAAGGGTTTCTCTTGAATGGGGACCTTAAGCACTGCAAATTTACCACCCCAGTAAGGTTTTTATTGTTTCTGTTGCCTTTGCCTTTTACTTGTGATGGTTGGTAGAAACTGACTCCTTATATCTAAAGAGGCAGCGAAGCCCGTGACAGGAATTACTCTACGGCCCCTGAGTGGACACATTTTGCAAGAACAGTTCATAACCTCTCGTGTCTTCAGTCCCTTCTGCCCCAGTGGTCCTCAATCCCTCTGGAGTCATGGGTCTGGGAGCGTGCCAGTCATGCAATGGCACAGGCATACTGGGAGACATCATCTGCACTTTGGCTGAGGGACAGGTATATTTCCAGTGACAGCACTGTGGAAAGGACAGGGTGCAAAAACCTTAAACTCTTTTTTTTTTTGAGCTGTATTGCCTCCCCTGGCTGAAACTAGGCACAGCTGTCCATAGAGGCAAGGATGCTTGTTTTGATTCTGAGCTCCAGCACTAATTCAGGCCTGGTGGTTCATATTGCCTTCTGTACCTCAGCTTTTCTACCTTTTAGAGGGAAATCCTAATAACCCTGACTGGCAGCCAGAGATTTGTAAAGATTAGTTGGCATTTTTGGCACATTAACAACTATTCTTTCTTAGAAATAAAAATAGCGTGTCGTAGTAGAAGTGAAATACAATTCTTGTACGTTTCATGCCTTAAAATATAGTCTCAGATCTCAGCTGGAGGAAATGTAGCTGATAAGCATCAACAAGCCTCAAAATAAGCTTTTCAAGGGATTTTTGTTTCAGTTTGTATTGGCTAATTATTAGGCAGCATCCCTCCCTTCTGACCATCGCTCAAATAATTGGTCTGCAGCAGGGGGTCTGTATTTTAAGGTAGTGCCACGGCACTGAGCTTTGCTTAGCTGAGAAAAGATGGAGCAGAGCCATGCCGAGTGAGCCAGTCCCTGCAGTGGGAACTGGACACAACTGAGGTGACAGCAGAGGGCAGGGACTTCACTTCCCCTTCTGCACAGCTTGTGCTTCCTGGCCGTGGATGCTGCTGCCCGCAGTGCAGGCGGTGTAACGGGCATTAAACACTGCCTTTCATTTCTGGCAGCACACCGTTGTGGCTAGGGGGATGAGTGGGACCAGAAGGCCATGCAACTCCTGTTTAATCACAACATAAACCTTTCATTTACCTATGCTCTGTAGAGGAAGACTGTGCCAGTACTCTGTGTGTGTCACACCTGAGAATGGCTTAAATGGGTGAAACTTTGTTCAGACAGAGTTAAGTTTTGCTGTTAGTGAAAAAATAAATAACATTGATAAAGGATTGAAATCAAGGCAGAACTTATTTGAATAAATAAGTTATTTTTTAAGATATAAAATACTTGTTAGAAGTATGCAAGGGGTATAGAGACCACTCGAGAAATAAATTCTTTCCTCTGTTCTTCTGTGTGAAGCGGGAGTTTTGTCTCTATTAGAGAGGATCCAAAATTAGTTTCTGTGAACATGGATAGTGAGTGATAGTGTTGACTTTGTTTTATAATGTTTTCTAGATTTTTATTAATATTTAATTCTTTTTACTTCTGACAATCATTTGTTCTTATGCTGTTATTTTGGTTTTTTGTTTTTGTTATTTTAAATCTTCAAATACAGTGTCTTTGTGATCTTGCATAAGAGCAATTAAAACACTTAGCAGAGATTTCTTTTTCTTGATGGCAAGTTTAGGCCACTGTTTAGTTACATTTTCTTAGTGTGAACTGGAACATCTCAATGATCTTCAGGGTTTTTTCCAAACAACATGATTCTATGTAACACTGAATGTTGCTTAGAGCACCAGTAGGGGTTGTGCTGTCTTTATCCAACTTGGCCTAACTTTTTTGTTCTAAGGTTCTCTGTGCCACTAACTTCTGGTTTTGTAACTGTTTCGGACTGGGTTCCCTTTTTTGTATGAAAAAAGCCTCTTGTGACAAATCAGCATATTTCTGAATTTATTTCCCAGAATACTTAGCTTTGAGGCTGTTACCTAAACTTGTTGGATTTCTTTCAGTGTTTTTAACGTATCAATTCTATTTAATTCTCTGTGTGTTTGGAATGCTTCTTTCAAAGGCACCTGTAGTTTTTCTAAATTGATTTTTCAGAACTTTGCCTTTGAGTCATTCAGTGCCTCTGTATCACACTGGTTAGCCTGCAACAAACCAGGTGAACTACCTTTTAAAAGTATTTGATTTGCCTCTCCTCCTCTCTCCTCTCTCCTCTCCTCATTGTTTAAATGGTGTTTGTGTGTTTTTTCCTCTGTGTTTAGTTTTCTCCAGCTCACAGTACTGCCTTCAGCCTGTCCATACAGATGTCTTCCCATGCAGTGACACTCCCTGCCGTGCAGAAACCCCTGCTGAGATCACTGTGCTGCTGAGCTGCATGCATGTGCTGCAGTAGATCTTTGCCCCTCGCAGGAATTCTACCTTTGCCCCTAAATTTGCTCTAATCAGGACTACCTCTGCAGACAACAGCAAAGCTTTTGTTACTTGATTACAGCGCGTGCAATGTTTGGGGTCTGGGAGGTCAATTGGCATAGCAGTGCCAGAATAGCCCCATTTTGAGGGCAGCTAAGAATGACTTCAGCAGAGACCGATATAACGACTCCACACGTTTTTCTCTTCAGGTGCAGTCATTCTGATTTCTTTTCACGTGTGGGTCGCACCTAAGAGAGAGGAGACTTAGATCCAATCAAGCTTTCAAATGTCAGCAAACATTTATGGGATGTCTGCATTTATCATAGAACCATAAAATGGTTTGGGTTGGAAGGGACCTTAAAGATCATCCTGTTCCAACTCCCCTGCCATGGACGGGGACACCTTTCACTAAACCAGGTTGCTCAGAGACCCATCCAGCCTGGTCTTGAACACTTCCAGGGACGGGGTATCCACAACTTCTCTGGGCAACCTGTTTCAGTGCCTCATCACCCTCATAGTAAAGAATTTTTTCCTAATATCCGATCTAAACCCACCCTCTATCAGTTTGAAACCATTCCCCTTATCCTGTCACTACATGCACTTGTAAAAAAGTCCTCTTCAGCTCTTGTGTAGCCACCCCAGCTTTGGGTACTGAAAGTGGGCCTACAGGAAAGATCACAGACTGATGTGATTTCACATCAAACTTCAGTGAAAGAAATACAGCTGTAAATACAACAGGTATAAAGCACTGTCCTTAGCTGGGAAGGAAAAGGGCTTTTTTTCTGAAGAGAGTGTGGAACACAAATTGCAAAAAATTGTACCTGATTTAAAGTTCATTAACTTCTCCAGTGAGCTTCTGGATAAAGGTAGAATTTTATCATAAAATTCTTAATTTCCTTTCTGTCTACCTGATATTTTTTTTTCTAGAGATGGAGAGCAAACAGGCTCCTATCCCATAAAACCTTTTTCCTGTTCTATACTGATACAGATCAGACACTTCTGAAAGATTTAATTGGAAACAGAATAATGAAAACGCCATCAGACAGGGTATTTATTTTTTATTTTTGAAAGAACTGCTTTCAAATCCCAACAATGCTTTGTGTGAAATAGAAATTTAAATGTAACATTCCTCACATCTAAACAAATGTGCTGAGCTTGGTCTAGCATGTGAGTCTTTCTTATATGGGTTACAGTGAGCATTCAGTTGTACATACAAAAGACACTACTCCTGTACTAGCCAGGGCAGGAACTTATGTGCAGTCTTAGGTTTAACTCCTGATGCCAAGTCTCGTGCATGCAGTTTGAACTTCTGTCTGTCTTATCATTAACGCTGCAGATTGTCAGCACATTCTGGAATTGGTGCCTCTCCCTTTTCTCAGAAAATCCTCCTTGAACCTGAGTAACCTTTCTCAGCAGAAATTTATTTTCCTTCAAGAAATGTCAATAAAGTGGCACTTTCCAAGAGCAAAGGTATTTTCTTAAGACATTTTTTATCATTTTCCAAGTCCTATTGATCCTGAGAAGTTTTCTCTTCACGGCTTGGTCCTTAGTGTCTCCAGTTCTAACTTTGTCATTTAGTAGTAATAGAACTTTTTTAAATTTTTTTTTTCCTGATGCCTGAGATAAAATTATTGCGGGAAAGCATCTTTCAAGTGCTGCACAGGTTTTAGAGTTTTGCGTGCATTCCCTCCCCTTTGGTACTCAGTTCTGTCTGTACTTCCCCAGTTTTCTTGCTTGTATGCCTGCAGCATCTTTGCAAAACATGGAAGGGCTACTCTTCTCAGTCTTCGAATGGAGAACAGAGATAAAGAACCAGCGAGTGCTTTTATTGTTGGTGAAAAGACACCTGAGCAGGCTGTGTGATCACTGACCTCATGAGCCAGGCAGCCTCCTCCATGCAATGATACCTTACTGGACCAGTATGGACTGGTGCATGGGGTTCAGCAGTGCTGTGCCATGTGCGTTTCCTGGCCTGGGAATCTGCAGCTCAGAGCACTCTGCATTGTTCTCTGCTGTGAACTGTAAACATGTCCTGAATGACTTGTCCAAGATCCCACAGGAAGGCAGTGGCAGAGGAGGGACACAATGTGAGTTTTCTCCTAAGCAGCAAGCCAACCTTCTTCATTTTGGTTTCTAGGCTACATAAATTGTAAGTGAATAAAAATTCTGTACATGTGGAGAGACTTCAATATTTTTTTGAAAGTAGGTTAATTCCTATAGCAAGGTATGTTTGGGGGACTGGAGAGGACTGACTGCAAAAGAATTAGCTGTGCTAAAGAAATAGTTTATTTTCTCTGTTGGAAATGCTTTATCGAAGTTAGAGTAGAAATGCACAGATCAGTAGGACTACATTGATCTGCTCTGTTATGTCACAGACTGGAAAGAATATAGGAATTTGTTAATATTCTAATACATTGAGGAATGTATTAGAAGAATATTAATAAAAAGTTTCATGAAAAAAAAGGGTCTATCACTATAAACAAATGGTGCATTCTTTTTGTCAGTGTTAATCTCCTGGGTCGTGATTCCCCCTCCTTCCCTTTCCCTGTTACTATTTCACAGTCTTATCATATGTTCCCTGGTTTGCCAAAACCTGCTAGTCTAGTAATTTCACTTTCACATTCAGTTTTGCATTACATTTCTTTAGGCATCATATGAATTGTGCTTGATGCCACACAGTGACATCTGTTCATACAGGGGAGAGAATTTATCGTTGCAGGTTTTGCAGGCAGGGTTGGGGTTTCATGAAACTGAAGGTGCAGTACAAAGAGCTGATTTCATTTTTCAAACTGGCTGTAAACTAAAAAGGTACATTTTTCAAGGGAAGGCTCTGGGGAGAACCCCCCAGCAGATTTCTGGTACCTAAAGGAAGACTGGAAGAGAGCTGGAAGAGGGACTTTTGACATGGGCACGTAGTTACAGGACCATGGAGGAATGGCTTCAAACTGAAAGGAGAAGGTAGGCTTAGATAGTAGGAAGAAATTTTTTACTCTGAGAGTGGTGAGGCACTGGAGCAGAGAAGTTGTGGCTGCCCCACCCATGGAAGTGTTCAAGGAAGGCCAGGCTGGAAGGAGCTTTGAGCAGCCTGTTCTAGTGGAAGGTGCCCCTGCCCATGGCTGGAGGGTGGAACTGGATGATCTCTAAGGTCCCTTCCAGCTTAAAACATTCTAAGATTCTGTGATAAGGAATATACTGCGGGGATCAAGGCTCTCACGTTGGGAGCATAGTGCACTTTGCAGAGGCTTAAGAGGTGTTGCTTTCCACCCAAGTCGTTCATTTTGTTGCTGTTTGAATTGGAAATTAAGTGAGCAGTTAATAAGTCTGTGCCTGTAACTGTGGAGTTGATCTTTTTACTTTCTCCAGCTGAAAGTGGTGCTGAACCTGAGTCTCAACTCCAAAACATCTTGACCGATGTGTATTTGAAAGCTACTTCAGGCTTACAAAGAGGCTGTGTTTGGGAAAACTTTGCGCCCTATTGACATGTTCTCTATTTCTCCGTAGTGATTATTTAGCTTTTTTTCTTTTGGTTTGGTTTTTTTCCCTGGTGAGTAAATTACCGTGGTGGTGGGCATGAGACCGAAATGAGTTGAGTGACATCTAGTGGCTAGCAATGAAAATGTGTAGGATCGAGTGCTTTTCCTGCAGGACAATGAAAAGTAAAGCAACTCCTAAAAATGGACTGGGATTAATTAAGAATGTAGAAAACTTGAAATTTAAAGAACATTTCCAATACGTGCAACTTCTTCAGTCAGCCTCGGTGGGCAGTAACTCTCCTGAATGATGTCTGATGCCAAGGAATGAATTTGATGTCTGGTGCCAAGGCCCAGTTACTCTCAGCACATTCTAGTGTCTTCTTGGGTCTCTTTCTCATTTCATTGCTTGTTTGGTTTTAGGAATATTTTTACATGACTCTCCCTTTGCCACAACCGGAATTACTTTCATACAGTTTTCCGATTATTAAATTTCTTTTTAGGCTACTGGAGAGAGGTGATCTCATTAATAGCTCAGTTGTGAGAAACTGATCTTGGTAAAGACCTACAGTTTTGTACTGCTGAGAACCCAACTGTCTTATTTGTTACTCCCACTGTTAGAAGAGTTGACAGTGTTCACTGTTCACTTCCACTGGGAAGGATGCCAGTCCAGGTCCCTGCTATCTCAGATGACTTGGTTGAATCGATTCTGTCTAAGGGTAGAGAGTGGGTTATACCTGTATGATGCCCAGTGGAGGAAATGGATGGCTTTAACAGCTTCTTTTCCCTTGTAATTTCCAATGATTTCTTTTCTAGGCAACTGGACCAGAGTAACTCATCTTGCTATCAAATAAATACTCATGGACAAATTCCAGCTGGCCAGCTGCCATTGAAACGGGACCTAGATAAAATCTCTGTCACTCTAGGGCAGTGCTTGGCTTCTTGTGTTATACAACACTGTGCTTTCCGGTTAAATTCGGAATGCTGAGAAATGAGCTAGTGCATGGTCATATTTTTTTAGATTTCAATGATGAAAATGTTGTGCCTTCCTACTTGCCTTGCAGGCTTCAGAGAAAATGGAAACAGATGTTTCCTCAGACTTGAGAAAGGAGTGGGCTCCACTGAAATTAGATCCATCTTTCTTATGGCTTCCTGGGATGTCACAAGCATATTCAGAAATCCGCCCACCCGTCCATTATAGTATGAGGCTGGGCAAGTTGTTTGGTCAAGTTTAGACTAGTGAGCACTGCATGTATAGTTATGGAAAATTCCGGGAAGAGAGGTGGCATTTAACACATAGGAGGAGCAGTAGCTGTGTCAATCTGTCTGCTCTCGTGAGTCTGATCGGGCCTTGCATACATCCAGATAATTCTGGCCAGCTCTATTTCCTCTCCGTTCTTCAGGGGTGCAGAAATGGAGAGAGGGAGATAAAGGGGTATGTGGCACATGTGCTGCGTGTGCTAGTAACGTATCTGTCACAGCTGTGGGATCTGGAAGGAAAAGGAAGGAAGCAGGTGAAATGTGTTGTGCTCAGAGGAAGCCAGCATGTGTTTGAGTGCTAGCAAATGACTGATTTTTTCTTTAAAAGCCTGTGCTCTCACATTGTGAGAGTGGGACAGGCATGCCATTGTTAGATACCTCCTTTATGAAGCTGTAAATTGAGCTTACTTGTTTGGTTGCAAGTTTGGGGGGGAAATTCATACTCTGGCAGGGACAAAGCCTGGTGCCATCGAGTTCCTCTGGAGTGGGGAGTGTTATGCACAGGAGCTGCATGTGGGGAAAAACAGCGAGGGAATTTTTGCAAAACTTCAGTAGTTATAGCCACCAGAATATAACAGAAACAATTCTGAATTCAGCTTCGACGCTCTGTGGGGCAGAAGCAGTTCTTCAACGTGTGTTCCTATTGCATTAATACCTCTGCACAGCTTTTTGAAGTCCATGTGGTCTGACAGCGATCACAGGGGAAGCCACGCCAGCTGCCTCTCCTGCACCGAGCCCGGACTCTCAGGGCTACAGTGGCAATGACCTTCTCCAGTCATGGCTTCATGCATGAAAGCGTGAGAAACACCTCATTGTGTCAAACCTGTGGCCCACCTAGACTGGTATCTTTGCCTTGGACAGTAACAGCAGGCAATGCCACATGGAGCTAGGACATGGTCCTGGCCATTCATTTGTGCATTCCCCTCATTCTTCCTCAGCATCCACAGTCACTGGATTAAAATCTCTGGGAGGGATACCTGTGGCCATTCCCTTACCCATTTTGGGAGGGCTGTCCATAAATAAATTCTCTTTTCATAGCCTCCTTTTTTTGTCTAGCCTGCTGATATCATTGGTCTCCTAGTCCCACATCACCGAAATTTCCCTACAGCTGTGTTTGCAAAATAAAATTATTTCTTTTGTTTGTTTGAAACCTGTCTTGCATGTGGTTTGAGTGAGTGCCCATACCTGTAGTATTGTGAGGTTTGGTGAGTAACAATCTGCTCTCACTTTCTTGACTACCTTCATGATTTTGCACTTCTCAGTTGCATCCCTCTCAGCCTGCATGCCTTCAAATTAAGGAGAGAAATCTCTCCTCACAATGCAGCTGCTCCATCCCCTACATTCCCGTTGTACAATTTATGTGCTCGCATGAAACACGAGTGCTGAAATGCGGATACAATTCAGTCTCTCAGCAGCTACTTCTCCCAGCTGTCTGTCACAAGGCAGAGTTGGCTGCCCAGTTAAAACAGCCAGAGTGATCACAGCATAACTCTTTTTTGAGCACCTTCTGTCTGACCTTTTTTAAAGCTGTAGCAAGCAAATTCCAAGAACACTTGTGGGATGAATGGCAGCAGCTTTCTCTGTTTGTGGGTGGAGACTGGCCAATTCACAGCCATCCCTACGGATGTTCAGCTTTTCCTTGGCATGAAACCAACTGTTACAAAGGGCCAGCTCCTCACTAGTTGCTTGTGGAGTTTCCAGTCTTTTGGGTTACAGTGCTGGCCAGACACCCATTTGTACTTTTTGTGGTAATTCCTGCTGGTCTCAGAGCTGAACAAGTAAAGTAACTTCTACTTCCTGGTAGTCAGTACCCTTGGTGTGTGAGACCGGATAGCCACGGTGAGAATGTGGTCAGCTGCGGGGCAGATACATGTAGCAGCCAAACTTGGAGGCACTTGCACTGATTTTGTCCAGGACACTGATGCCCTCTATCTTGAGAAGTGGATCTTTAGAGGAAGTTGATGCCGCAGGCAGCATCTGTCAGTTCGCAGGTCCCTGGAAAGGGTGGAAGGTAGCTTCCAGTGGTGTAGTTGTGATAAAACTGGTCCTTATATGTCATCATTCTTGACTTCTGGCAGCTTATTGTGTATTAAGATGTCTTGGTGCATTGACAATAATGCAAATTTTTTTTTTAATCAATCAGTTTTAATAAATTGATGAGTTATTTCTTTCATGGATGACTGAGTTGCTCTTCTTGGGAACCCATGTTGAGCAAAGATCCTTCTCTCAGTTTTAGATCCTGTAACTGATTTGACAGAATAGCGAAGGGAAGGCTGAAATGTTAAATCTTATTATATTAGTAGGAATCAAAGGGTGCAAAAGAAACGATAGCTAAGACTAACACTTGGTCTAACTAAGCATGTATAACTAGTCTAGTAAGCAGAAGACTGCAAATGGAAATTTGCTGTATTTTTTCTCTTTTAGAAAAGTAAAGATTTAAAGAATGGAATGAGAGCAAGCATTGCTTTTAGGTATTAATACAAATCACTGAATGTGTCCACCTGCTCTCACCTTATTGCTGATTTTGCCATATTCATGTGGGAACAGTGTGAACTACAATGTTTTGCATTGCAGTGACCCTAATTGTGTAAGGCACGAGGCACATCTCTGTGGGGTTCTATAAACACAGTGCTGTGAAACCTGCAGCACCTTTTTCAGATGCATTCTGAATTGGAGTGTCTTCCTGTCCCTTAATAAGAATAATACTCCCCAGAGTCAATCTCCCATGTCTGTAGTTGCTACATTCTCCCTGCCAAGAATGTAATCCTGTTCAGCCTTGGCACCAAATGGTGTCCTGGAAGCTTTGTAGGTCAAACTAAGAAATGACTACATACCAGCATAAACTCTCACAGAAAACCGGTGAAGAATAAACACACACACAGTCGGTTTACCCCGGATCTCACATCTTTTGTTCTCAAAACACCTTCTGTATCTTAGGATATAAAACTGTCACTATAAACTGTAGACTCAGCACAGTTATTATAATGAATGATAATTTCCCTTCTCACGAATTCTCACTATTTCACACTGGCAATTATCTATCTCTTTTCCTGAACAGAAAGAGACCAGCTGCTTTTTCTCTTGGGTGCTTTACCAATGCCTATCAAAGTCAATGCAGAGTTCTTGCACTCAGCTGTACTCAAAGAGGATTTTTGATCTTGCAGGGTTTATCTTTTTTTCAATTCTCATGTTTCATCTAACAAAAACTACTACGTTGGTGTACAAACTCATCTTGGAATGATTTGCAGCTACAGCGATGCTGATGCCGTAAGGAATAAAAGTGACTCAGGGCAATTGCCCCCTCTGCTGTGTAATCCTCCTGCCAGAAGCTCTGCACTTGCAGCAGTCGTTCAGCTTTGCTTTTCCTGTGACACAGTTATGTTGCTGCGTGTTGCTGCCCTGTGCATAGTAGAAATTTTGAGAAACCCTCAATCCCTGGACTTTCAATACCAGAACACTAATTTTTTAATCACAACAGTTAAAAAATAATCACATTTTTATATTTATAAATATTAGCATAACACTAAAAATTTTTAACAATAAAATAACTGTAAAATATTTTGAATTCTGCAAGGATCATTCAAAGATTCATTTATGAATCTTTTCAATACAGCATTTCTGGGATTTTGGTTTTATGAAGCAACACTACACAAAGAAATTTTTGATTTACATGAAAATGGAAAAATCCAGTACTTTCAGATTTTCATGTACAGAAAATACACTGCTCCTCGAGAACCTTCCATATAGCATAGGTAGTGTTAATAAAATCCCTCATTTGTATTTATGCAGCATAGACAGAGCAAATAGGCTAATCATTCCTTAGCGGTGGTGGGTTTGGGGTTTGGGCATTTTTAGCTTTTAGTATTTTTATTTTGTTATCTTTCTTCTGGGAAAATTTGGTTTTTAAGGAACAGACAAGGATCTCAATATTGCTAATGTGATTCCTGTGGCAGACAAGATGATTTGAAAGGGAGACAACATTTCCTGGAATGTCGTGCAGCAACCACCTGATCTCTTGGAGACTGTTTTCCAGGCAGATGCCCAAGGAAGAGCACTCTCAGCTCTTGCGAGTTCCTTGCACTGGTACTTGTGAACTGCATTGTCACAGGGAGTGCAGCTTCAGAATGCCGGGGTTCCAGGTATGCTTCAGATGCATCCAACACACAAAGAGCCACAAAAGTCTGAAGCAGAGACTTGTTCTCGCTACTGCAAAGCCCACCAGTGTGCCCTGAGCAATCATGTACCATTAGATGGCTCTCAAACTATAGAGAACACTTGCAACACTGAGTCATAGAATATTTTGGGTTGGAATGGTCTGTTTCTATTCACCTCCCCCATTGTATTGCTGGAGTTTTTACATTCTGTGGACTGAAAATTAAACAAATACTGAATTGAGTCCGCTGATAATAAAAAATGATCTCACAAAGACAGGCTCTGAGGATATGTGTACTTGAATGTGTTATCAGCAAACAGACCTGGGATATCAGCCCAAGGAGACACTTAGCTTGTACGTGGTTTGAGTTTTCTGCATTTTTGCTTGGCATCGTGCTGTGTTTGCTGGAAATGTGGAAAGTGCAGATGAAGAAAAATGTGAAGATCAGTTAGTGAAAACACTAACTCATGTTGTTTTCTTTTAGATTTAGAGTGGTAAAATAATGTGCCAAAGTAGTTGAAGGGCTATTTCTACCCAATTTACAAACTAAAATCTGATATAAAAACTCCTTTATAGTAGTATCTGCTTCCTTCTGTTTCTGAATAACCTTCAAGAGCGCAGTGAGTTCAGAACTGACATAAACTTAGCTAGATGTCAATGTGATATGGATGTTTCATATTCTGACACTCTGGGAGTACAGGGTTGTGATGGCTTAAAAAGTTGAATCTGGAACGCTGCTGAGTACATAGGGAGGTGTCAGCCAGAGCACACAAATGCGTGGAACAATCCATAGCCATTGATTAAAGTTATGTTGAAATAGTGTGTTCCAGTGTTTGCCCATCACACTGAACTCTTCTTATGTTTAAATGGAGCTTCCTGTGTGTCACTGTGTGCTCATTGCCTCTTGTCCTGCCACTGGATACCACTGAGAAGAATCTGGTTCTGTCTTCTTTCCTCTTTCTGGACAGCTAGTTTTGCACATTTCTAAGATCCTCCTTGCACCTTGTTTTCTCCAGGTTAAACAATTTTACCTCTCTCAACCTCTCCTCCTATGATAGGTGCTTCAGACCCTAAATCATCTTTGTGGCTCTCACGCTGGGCTCGCTACGCTGTGTTCATGTCTCTTGTTCTGGGAAGCTCAGTTCTGGACGCAGCACTGCAGGCAGAATCTCGCCAGTGCTAAGCAGAATGGAAGGAACACCTTCCTCAACCTGCTGGCAGTGCTCTCCCTCACCCAGTCCAGGAGGCTTCTTTGCCACAAGGGCACATTGCTGGCTCATGTTCAACCAGTATCCCTAGATCACTTCCTTTCTTCAGAGCGTCTTTCCAACTAGTCAGCCCCAGCTTGCACTGGTGTGTGGGGTTATTTCACCCTTGATGCAGGACTTGGCATTTCACTCTGTTAATTTTCAGGACCTACTGACCAGGGTCCTTCTGATGGCAGCACCAACCTCTGGTGCGTCAACCACTTCTCCCAAGTTTGTACCACCTGCAAAATTGCAGAGGGTGGTCTCTGTCCAGACCATCAATGAAGATGCAAAATACTACTGGCCCCAGTATCAGCCCCGATGTACATTATCAGTAACAGGCCTCCAGCGGGGCTGTGGGCCATTGATCACAACCCTTTGAACCCTTTGACTGTTCAGCAGGTTTTCACTCCGCCTTACAACCCATTTATCCAGCCCATGCTCCATCACCTTCTGAGGAATTTCGCAGAGTTAGTTAACAAATGCCAAGTATGAATAGGAAAGTGAATCCTTGCTCTTGTGAGATATATAACATTTTTATTGGATAGACAGTAGCAAAGTGTTTCTGCTGAATTTGTTTGATTTTCAGTTAACAGACAAATTCACAACTCCTGCTTTGTTATTTCTGCATGGCTGAGAGCAGTGACAGGTTAATTTTGTTATAAAGAGTGAATTGATCACTATTCACTGCATAGATGATTCAGTGAAAGTGTGAATTCAGTTATATAAATTATTTAGTTATATGTATTGCATGTAGCTAGGCCATCTCTAGAAAGCTGTGTAAACAATATTAGTAAAACCAAGTGTGTGAGGATTTTCCCCAACTTTTGAAATAGTTTCATTTTCAGCAATTTAATTGTCCTTTTTGCCAGGTCAGATCATGAGTGAGCTCATGTGAGCGAACTCATATTACTGCATCACCTGGAGGGCAGAGAGTTTTGCATGAGATCTCTGTGCAGAATAACAGCAGAAACTGAATTAGTGCTCTTTCTGAGAGCTTGATATCCTAATCTCCTCCTGTGTGGGGGGAATCAAGAGCTGTTTCTAGGACCCATCTAAGTGAGCCACAGCTAGATCTCAAAGAACCAGCTCCTCCAAACTGTGTGAGGTCTCCACACACTGATGCTTTCCAAGTGCATTTTTCACTGTCACAAAGATTGCTGCTTGCTATTTTAAAATGATACTTCTGGTTCTCAAACTTGGGAGTGAGAATCTGTTCCTGTTTAGGTGTTGAATGATATGATTGAAACACTTTTGTCCCCAAATGGAAAAGAAAGGTCAAAAACTTTTCGAAGCACTTCTTCCAGGAGGCTGATGCAATGCAGTTGGCTCTGAAACAAGCCCCACGCTAAGAGATTCTGGTTTTGGAAAAGGACTGTGCTTGAGTATTGCAGCTCTGGACAGTCTCTGTTTTTAAGACCAATGTGATTTCAGGCATTAGTCCCTGTCAGATGCACTGAGAGAACATATTGGACCTGATCTGTGGAAGCCTGCAGTTAGCAGCTGTATCGTGAGCTCTGCCCACAGGCAGAGGTGCTCAAGCAGGAGGAATCCAGAAGCAGTGCTGCTGTTCCAGCTGCCACCAGGTGCTGCTCTGCAGGCAGGCTTCCTTGCTCTCTTCCTGTCACCCAGGCTGGGTAGAGAAGCCAGCAATTGGTGACGTGCAATTAGTGCTTGCAGTATTCAAGGCTAGGCTTGTGCTTAGACCAGGCTCCACATGTCTCAGGAGTCAGTACAATTGTTCCCAAGGATGGTCCCATGTTTCCCACCGAGCAGAACTCAGATAGTTTGGTAACCCTCCAGTAAGCACTGACCTGAGCATCTGGAACCCACAGGTTTAAGCACCTCTAGCCAGCTTTTCCTTCTACTATGTGTCTCAGCTTTCTCTATAGATATGCAGGGCATGCCCATACACACAATGCTCGGTGCTAATGGAGGAGAGAATGAAAAAGTCATTGGAAGTGCTTGAGTGGATGCTGATCTATTCTTGTGATTGCCTCGCCCCTCCATAAAGGCAGGCAAATACTGAGAGTGGCTCTGGATTACTAATACAAAACCTGAAATGCACTTGCCATTTCAGTGTACTCTTGTTGGTTTTGAAACCACTTTCTAGTGGAAGATTCCCTGCCCATGGCAGGCAGGTCGGACTAGATGATTTTAAGGTCTCTTCTAACCCAAACCATTCTATGATCCCATGAAACGACATTGTTGTGAACAGGTTGATTGAAAGATCTCATTGGAAATAGTGAGTTTAACATGGAATGGTCCCACAAGGCGAAAGTGGAGCTTCTTGGCAAGAAATCTGTTCCAAAACTGCATTATTTTTGGCTGGAGAATGGAAGCAACATTATATGTGTTACAAAACACGTCAGGAATTCATTGTACATAGGCTCCAGATCAAGACTATTCACATGAATTATTCAGTGGATTATTTTACTTGAATAAAAGTGGGTAACAAAGGACAGGGGTGAGCTATCAAATGTTTGGTGACAAATTCCATCTTAGTGAACCACCTTCATGTTTGCTTGACTTTGCTTAGTTTCTCTTCTATGAGAAAATTTTAGTGTAGTCCTGTGGATAGGGGCCATGGGACTCCTACTAATTGACTTCTGCAGGTTTTTATTCCTTTATGAACTACATTATAAACCCACTTTATTTTCAAAACTATTTTCATTATAGTTGTGACTGTTTTCATTATGGGAAGCAGTGGACTAAAAGAAAATGGTGAGATTGTAAGTGACAGGTCTGAAGCCAAAGAGGGAATTGTTCACTGAAATGATTAGTACTGAAGGTTTCTATCACTTCTGACCACTTGTGACCAGGAACTGGTTTGGGAGAAGTTACAGAGAGTGTGATACTGAAGAAAATAAGGGAATTAGGGAAGATAAACACTTTTCTTGTCAAAGAAGAGCTGAGAAATATGCTCAACTTTCTAGTCCTCCATGCTAAAGAAAAAAAAAAAACCCTAGTATTTTTCCAGGAAAAAAAACATTAGCAGATGTATCCTGATTCTGCCATCAAGATCAAACAACTTTTCTTTGTGTATCAGTGTCTTCTTTGCAAAATGAGGATAAGGGTATTGGGCAGTTTTGGTAAGGTGCTTTGAGATCTGTAAGTGCAGGCTAACACAGCACCACTCTCCTTTGATGCTGGATGCTCACCATGATGCAGGACTAACAATGATCGTAGGACACAGGAGCGTATGACACAAACAGTGACATTTCTGATTCTGCATAAATTCATGTGATTTATTCTGTTTCCTTTTGTATTTTTTCTCCCATGGGAGAAAATCAGGCAATTGCTTTTTCCAGTGTGGAGGTACAAGCTACAAAGTTGATTCTGGTGAAAAAACAGCCTATGATCTCTTGATGATTGATCAAAGCAGGTGATTTGGAACTTGGTTTTAATCTATTATTTAAACAATATGCTAAATAAAAAAGCACTTGAACATTTCACATTTGTTTTACCTTTATAGTTGTTAGTGGTTTTTTTTTTTAAATCATATTAACTGTAAACAAGTAAATTTGTAGCTTTTACTCTGATTTTCCCAGGCCTGTTTACATCACCTCTCTCCTTGAGCCACTGCGCATAGGAGTACAGTTCACATGGTACCACCTCACAGCTCTGCTTTCTCCCAGAAGTGTCAGATCCCCTGTGTGTATGTTGTCTTTTCTGTGTGGGTGTGAATGGATTCCAATGGTATTTATGGATGGGGGGTAGAAATGGACACCAGAAGAGAGTGAGTCAAAGAGGGCCAAAGGGCGTGCTAAGAGGTCATGTCTGAAAGTCTCTCCGAACCTGATCAGCTCCAGAGCCAGCAATGCTGTTGAATCCTCAAGCCTGGATATATCAGCATGTGAGGCAGCCAAATCTGTTAAGGCCACCAGGCCTCCAGCAAACATCAACAGTGGGATGCCCAACTCACACGGCACCCGAGGCAGTGGTGGCTGCTCTCTGCAGAGAGCAACTACAGGCTCAATACCAGCTGAGACAAGGGATAACTTGAAACACTTTCTGAACCCCTGCTAGAAGCCTTTGATGTGTCAGTACAATTTTCTGCTTCTGATGGAATGGCTGGTGTTGGGCTCCCAGCTGCTGCTCCAGTCTGGGAACTACAAGTGAGTGTGTTGTGAGCTTTGTGAAGGGGATGTATTGTGTGTAGTTATCTGCTGTTGAAATCAACAGCTTGATTTTATTATTAACAACAGCTTTATTAAAAAAAAAGTGTCCTTGTAAATATGGGTTGTTATCTCTGTCTTGCTCCAACTTGCTGTTTTCAACAAATGCACTGAGTAATCCAGGCACACAGATAAATCTGTCTAAGTTCCTCAGTGATTCCTGGAAGGTAGTGGGACCAGAACAAGCCTGCAGGACCAGTCAGGGTACTTCAGCTGACACATCCAGGGTCTGTATGTCATGGATGGGGCCTTCCTGTAATTCTGTTCAAATACATTCGTAAAATTAATTATACAGACTTATCTAGGCTGGTCAGATGCCACATTTCTTAGGTACTAAGATGTGGTGGTTGTTGTTGTTGTGGGTTTGGTTTTTTTTAAATTTGGCAAGCTGGATTTTGGATAAGAATTATAATTTATTAAAAGTCAGCAATAAAACATTAAAATTTTGTTACAGTCTCTGACATGTTAGGCACATTCACGAACTTAAAAAATTTTACTAAAATATAGGCATTTTATTAGTATTTGGACATTTCTTTATTAGATATCCAAATCCTGAAGAGCAGAGCAAGAGTGACATGCTAAAGGACAGAAAGTGTTCTATGAAAGAAGGAAGAGCAACAACAGGTGAAAATAGTGTTAGAATATATAGGGAAATAGACTGGATGGACTAGGCCTTAGTTTGCCATATTTTGGAAGTGGTAGATGCCACTCTCTTCTCTCTGGCTCTTAGATGTGACTGGAAACAGGAATATTAGTTTCCTTCTTTCTCAATTCCCAGGTGAATTTCAGCTGTCATTGAGTTAATGCATCTGAAGAAAATTGTCTCTTTTCACTTTCTAGCTAGCACTAGCAAAACTAATTAAGGCATAATTTTCTGTACAACGAGAGCTCGAAGTACTGGAACAATGAAAACACAAGGTTTTGTTCTGTGGTGAAGACTGGAAATATGCTTGTCACGAATAACAATGTTTTATAGAAATGAAAGACGATTATGTAAATTTGTATTTGTCAGAGCTGCAAAATGGAGACTGAGCACCAGCTATGCTGCCAGTGTTATGCAGACCTTTGATTATGAAAGGCTGAGTTCTGTAGAGCACGCCAGTGCACAAGAGACAGGCTGGTTGGAGAAAAAACCTCAGGACTTTTATTCCCTGCAAAGGCAGTTCATTCAAAGAGGTGTTCAGACTGCTGGGAATATCTATTTCACCCTAGGCATGCTTTTACTGTGTGCTCCACACAGGGCATCGTTTTAGCAGTCCCCTGAAAATTTTAAATCTGCATGAAACATGGCACAAGCTTGCAACGACGGCAGGATGGCTTTCAGGAGATCAAAGAGCAGCTTTTAATATTCAAATGCTGTGACTGTGTATCCATAACAAAAAAAATCTGGTAAAATCATTAACCCTAAATTTTAATGGAAAAAGCAAAACCTGTTAGTTCTCTAGACCCTTACAGTGAGATTTCAATTGACTTTGAGGCAAGGATTTTGCTCAGTAATAAAACTAGTAACTGATTCAGTTGCTGCAGTAATTACTTGTTTGTGTTTTGCTGAAAGGTAATCTAGCAAAGCGGATCATGTCTGTCCACAATTCTCAGTATGCTGCTTATAAAGAGCCATCTATGGGTAACCTCAAAATTTCAGGGAAAAAATCCCGCTATTTTATTAGCTAAAGATTTAATTTTCCTTTTGCTATTACAGCATAAATGTAAGCACCTTACAGTTAATGAAAATATTCATGATTTGCAAAGCCGTGTAAGACAGAGGAAAAGCTAATTTTTCTATTAGCTGTGTCTTACTTATTCACTTCACCCTCATGTGAATTAATCCAATACTAGGCACCAAAGCATCAAATGTAATATTAACTACTGGGGGATGTTATTTTCCTCATATTGCTCACCTACGGTAATCTTAAATGAAAAAACCTAATAGAATCCAGCTCACAAGACAACCCTTCACTGGCAAAAAGTCAATGTTAATTCAGGATCTTCCCCCTGATTGAACCAGTCAATGTAGGAAACTGAGTAGGAACAAGATTTGCAGCAGACCTCAAAGTGAGGAAATGCTTCCCTAGATGAATAATTCCAGTGTTCATCAGCTCAAAGACGTGTGTGGAAGATGTGTGAGGAGAGAAACGAGGTGTCTAAGTACACGAGGTTCATCCCATAAAGGGAGACCTCAGACAACGATGGGTTGTGTTATCTTCTGTGATGGCTACAGCTGATCCTTCTCCTGGCCCTTACCTTATACGCTTCCTCCTTGAACAAAAATTATCAAGTGCATACATATTAAAGAGAAAGGGTAGAATATTCTAAAGTGCTTTTATTAGCTAATTTAAAATCTTCATAACCTATTTGAGATGTAAAGGTCTAAAATATTGTACTCATTAGAAGCGTTTTTCCAACATTTGTAACTGAATTCAAGTTCTTCATCTTCCAGGATAAAAGTTTGAGTGTGCTATTACAAGACATACAGGATGAGCACAAGGAGAAGGGAACTGTTGACACCAAAATCACAGATTTGCTCACTCACCTTTGTTCCAGACCAAGCATCATCCCCAGAGGAAAAATTTCTCTTTCTTATTCTTTTACAAGTTAAATCCATACACAAAGCATTCTTTGCTGATGCTCTTGCTCTATCAACTTCTCATTTGTAAGTTTGTGGTCCCCAAGACAGATCAGAATATCAGTGTTGCACATGTCCTTGTGAATCAAAAGACCTTCAGCTCTGGGGGGTTTAACCTGTTTTACTTCAGGGAGGCATGGCTGCAATTGTGTACCAGGTTTCTCCTATAATTTTTCCCACATGACTGTGTTTTGAGACTAAAGACAAGTCCATGATGAGCTATGGAGGATGGGAATTTGGTGACTAATGACTTTTAATTTCTTCTGCTGTTGTGTGGGTCTGTAAAAAGAGAAAATCTTAGCAGAGCATGTTGTTCAGTAGCAAGGTGAGGTTTGGATAGGGTGATAGGGCCCTTTCAAGTCTTGTGGTACCTGTCTATCTGAGTTAAATGACACCTAACCTTGGTCAGGCCTAGAAGGACACTTTTTGTTCAAAAAAAGAAAAAAATGTACACGGTGATAAGACCATTTCCTTTCTCACAGCGTCTCCTTTAATGTCAGGCCTGAAATATGAAGTCATTAGGGGATATTAAAACAGTGCTGACAAACTAATTAACAAAAGACATTACGCCGGATGGGCTCAATTTATCCTTTTTAATGGTTCTTATAAATGGGTGCCGCCAATTAAAATTAATAAAGATTTACCAGCGATTGCCCAGCATACACTGTTAAAGAGCTTCACTGAAGGTCGCCTTAAAGTCAGCCTTGTCAAAGCTGCAAGTTCAGCTCCCAATACCAAGCCATGCTGAGTTACTCTCAGTTACATTTTCCCAGGCAGTTTCTCTTTCTTTGTGTTTGGCTGAAGTTTATACACTTCTGTCTCTGTCTCTCTAAAATCTCATCCATCTGCCTGTTGACTCTATTAAAAAATATCCCCCCATGCGCTATTAGATTTGTCACAGTTTCACAAAGGAGAATCTCAACAGTCTGTATAATGAGAACTTTGTTCTTTCCAAATCTGTCTGTTATGAAGAAATCCTTGACTAACAGCTTTCATTTTAAGCCACCCTTTATTTTCTTGCTGTCAAATTAAGGTACAACAGTGTCCCTGCTTAGGGGCAGAGTATGGATGATCAAGAATGCCCTGTGTGGCTATAGCTTTGTTCAGTCTAGACCAGACTCAGTTCTGCCAGGTCATGCTCTTATGGCTTCCAGCATTCCTCCATGTGTAGGTGAATAGATATTAAAAATATGAATTATGAATGCATCAAGGGAGAAGTCTGCTAGTACCCCAGTGACTACAAATTGGTGACAAATAATAATTTCTTTGCAGTCTGGAAAACACCTAGGAGACCAGCCATGCAGCCACGAGCTCATCTCTGAGGCTCCATTTCCCTTTTGTAAGGCAGTGGGGCAGGCAAACTGGCTGGATGCCATTCTTTTTTTACCCGTGGTTTCCTTGAGAGAAATGCTGTCAGAAAGACTGCAGTAAGTGGATAGATGGAGGTGTAGCTGTAGCTCGTGCTGGGCTGTGTTGGCAGGCCTGTGCTGATCTCTGTGCCGTGGGAACGCACCGGCTGTAATGGGCAGGAGGCAGACCGGGGGAGAACGTGGAATTGTCTGCTTAGGAACTGAATTCTCTGGCACAATCTTTTTGTGTTGCTGCTATTAAGGATTCCCCAGAAGGCAGCACTAAGGGGCAGCTGCTGTTGTCTTCTCATGCATATTTAGAACTAGGTTGCCAGTGTGAGATGGCGAGACGTGCTAACGCTTTTGGAGAGTAGCAAACAGTTCCCCAGGTTCATTAGTCTTCAGTGCCTGGTAAGCGACTGCCGTGTGCTGGAAGGGGGAGCCCAGAAATGGTACCCTTTGTTTTGTTCTTTGTAAAAACCCTGATGAAGCGCAGTAAATTAACAGTTCAAAAAAAAGGAAGGAGACCCATGGGAGCAACGGTAAATGGGGTGTTACACTGAGCCAGAGAAACAGCTCAACCGATTTTGTGGGAGACCACCCCAGATTGCCATAACCAGGGCAAAGTGACCCTGCTGGGTAAGTTGATGAAAGTTCAGTGAAATGAGAAGGATTAAATCTCTGACAGCTTCGAGAGACCTGAGACTTCACGTTAGTGTATAACTGTAACTATCTCACTGGAGCTGGTTCCTTACTTTTTTTACTTTTACCACCTCACTCCCCCATTTCGAGTATGCTAAGCACATACAGGAAATCTGTACATTATATTGCAGGAATGAACATGTCCTCCTTGTGAAGCTTAAAGGACATGATAACAGAGAAAAGATTTTCAGATTTTCGGAGCAGGAAGAGAGGGAGGGGGTAGGAAGGAGAAAGAGAAGAAGTAAAATCTAAAGAGGAACTGGAGAGAAAGTTAAACTGAATCATTGTTACTGAGTAGTCTTTCAAATTGCTCTTAACCCTTGCCTGATATTTTAGTAACTCCTCTAGACGAGCACTGATAAATCCTTTTCTCACTTACAAGCAATATTCTTCGGCAGAGAGGTACATGATTTGTTCCCATTAGGAGTATGACACATGGGTACTAAGGGTCAAACTTTGGATTTTGGAAGCAAATTCTCTGCTCTATTGAAACAAATCAACTGCAAAATTAAGAGGGTTAGAAATGTGAGTCCATCCAAGGTTTTTCAGGAACGACTTGTGGGTTCAACCTGTCTCAATTTCTGTATTTACTTCTCTTATATTCGCTGTGTGAAAAGACATCAGACATAGTTCTGGAGTGCAGACAATGTACAGTGGTACAGCAGTTGATGGAAACTCTAAAGCCATTTATTCTAAGTGGAAAAGGGCTAAATCTGTTACCAGGCTTCCTGTAGAGTGAAGCTCTCATCTATGGCTAAATCTGAAGATTTCAAAATACATCTCATTGCAGAGCTCTCGGAATTCCTCTTGAGTTGACTGAATACCTAAAAGCCCCAGTAGCAGCAACACCTGTGGGACCAGTTGCCCAACACAAATTCTCTTTTGGTTTGTCTAGTGAGTCCATATTTAAGTTGACAACAAGAAGGTATTTGCACACCACTTCAGCATTGATTTTAGTAGTATGCAGAGTCTGTACTCTTCCCATTCCACTTGTTTAAAATTTCCTTTTCTGTAGTGTTGCAAATATCCTTGAAACTAGCATTTTGTTGAATCCAGTCACTACCTTGTGTCCTATTACATTTAATGTCACAGGACTATAAATTGTTTACTGTCTCACAGTAAAATTTTGGCACAGATATTTATGGCAGAGGTCTTAATCTTTGTAAATCTCCTTAAATGTCTTTCCCCGTGCTACATTAAAATAAGGACAGTCCTTTAAGCTTGTGATGCCTAATAATGGTGCTTAGAACAAAGATTATCTTCAGATAATTAATTTTTCCTCTTCATTTTCTTCCCTCTATTTCTGATGCACATGTAAGCACGAGCTTTGTAGTGTCCCTGTAAGCTGTTCCATGTTTGGTGTGCAGTTTTCACGTGATTCTGGAGAAAGGAAAATGAAGAAAGAAAATGCATCTTCTAATTTAAGAAATATTCAGCTAATGGCAAGAAATGCATTAAGACGTGTCTTACCCGATCCCCTGCCTGTCCTGTAGCAGAGGATCCATCTACCTGGATGTTGCATTCTTTCTAGCTTTGTACTACTCAAGCTTCTTCAATTTCCAGTTGCTTTGCAGGTTTGCTGGAGCTAGATCCCCGCTAAAATAACAAGTTAAATGGGCAGAAAAAAACAACAGGTGAGAACTAAAAGTGAAAAGCAGCAGAACGCTGTGATTTCAAAAAGTCTAAATAGCGGGAAAGAAAATAGAATGTGAGAGACTTCGCTTTGTTATCAAGTTTTGTTCCTACAAACAGTGGCTATTCTTGGCTCCATCTCCCACAGTGTGTGGAGCTGAGGGGACATAGTGATTAACAGTGGCAGTTCTCTCAGTAATCCTTTGGATCTTTGCATCCTGATGGGCCACATCACCTAAACTCCTTGGCATCCTAGAATCTGCTCATGCAATGAATGTACAAAAACCCCCTGCTATTCAGGAGCAGCCATATATAAGCTTCAGTCTTCCCTGGCTTGAAAGTTTGCTTGTGTACATTTGGGTACGAGCTCTCGTCCTCCCATATGCAGTGACTGCCAACCAGACTTTTTCAGGATACGTTAAAAGGGAATATTGGGGTATATCTGCTGCAACCTGGTTCCAGGCTACTAAGCTTTGCAGTTCCCTCAAACAACCCTGCACTGAGGGATCACCAGCTTTTGCCTGCGCTCTTGATGTACAGTACATTAATCGTGCCCTCCCTAATTCCTGCTTCAAGATAAATCTCTTGCGCTCCCATTATTGGGCTAATTGCTGTGGATTATATGGCAGTCAGTTGCTCTTTGGCAGGGAAAGATTAATGGAGGACATTTCCTTTGTTTTGATTTCATTTGCTAATTGCTGTATGGAGAGGTGGTTATGTTAATTCATCCTCTCCCCCTGTTAGATAGCGGGGTTTTGTTTAGCGTGTGCTGGGAGAGGAGTAGTTGCCAGGAATCCTAAACGTTTCTTTGTCTTGCTCTGTGGATTTGAGAGCAGGGAGGTCCTCAAGCAGTAGGATGGTTTTAGCAGTTCATAGGCAGAGTGTTCATATGTTTATGTGCTTTTTTCCATGTTTCCAGGCATAGGATGTGCTAATTATAGCTGCACAAAATGAGGAATAAAGAATTTTTCTGCATTTTTGGTAGAGGCTGAATCATCTTTGTACCTCTGTCAGACTCATGGCAGAAAGTCAGAACCCCACTGGAAAACCTGGGCCTTCTAATTGAGCATGTATTTCACCATTCTGACCCCTGGACAAGAGGCAGAGTCAGAGCGTGTGGGCAGCGAAGCGTCCGGGAATTGAGTGTTGTTACTAGCTTTGTTTTCATTAGGTAACTTAAAAAACAACTGTCACCAAGTGTGCAGTTTTCTCAGCTTTAGATAGATGCAGAAGCCTGAGAGAGCTGGACAGATAATTAAGCCATTCACACTTGTTAGCCAGAAAGGAGTCCAAGCTAGTCACTGGTCAATGAAAATTGCTGCCATCTGCTGCCTGTTCTTTGGCTTTTGCAAAGTGTCTGGATGTCACTCTTTCCTGCTGAGACAGATGTTTCCCACTGCACATCTGTAGTCCAGGATTCGTGCTAACTGCCACCCTCACCACAGCAGAGATGCCTCAGAACAGAGATTTTATTGGAGTAAGAGCTGAAAGGCATAGTTGTCAGGAATCTGCCCAGTGCCTTCTATAATTTAATTGCTCTGTGAATAAATGAGACACTTCAGTCTCCAGAGTTATCAGCTTGTCAGTTTTTACTAGAACAAAATTCTTTTGATCCAGTGGTTGCATCTATTAATTTAGGGATCCAGACATAAAGTCTTTATTACAGAAGACTGCCAGTCTTTTTACCAAGAAACCTGTCAGCCAGTCCTCTTAGTTTGGGGAAGATGAACAACCTGGCCATCTTTAGATCTGGATGTTTCAAAGACCTTTAAATTGAGCACAATAAAATCAACCATGGATAGTGACAGAAATAATTGTGCTAAACTGTTTATGTTTCTGATTGTTTGTAGCGAAATGGAGGGAGAGGATTTAGTTATCTTCAGATTTATGAACTCTAATTATTACTATTTTTTAAATTCCTGTGGAAGCCTATCTGTATTCACTTTATGAGAGTCTAGAGCATACTTACCAGCTCTAGACTGTTCATTATTTTTCTATTGCTATGAAAACATCCTCTTTTTGATAAACTCCTCAGAAGGAAACATTTTGGAGCCTCTCACAATTTTGTTGCTCCATTGTAATTGCTATTGTTTCAAGGTAGGCTCCCTTCATTACGTCAGGCAATTTCTGTTGCGCCTGCATTACTTTTTGCATCCTTTTTATTCTTCTCCTCATTGCTGTGAGCTTAGCCTACAGAGGATCTTCTTGGCTGAACAGTAAAACTCCACCTCCTATGATGTCCATACTTCAAGTAACCATGCAATGTCATATCTGATCTTGGATATTGCTGGATTACAAGCTAGGACTCTTCAGGCACTTCCTTGATCTTCTTTAAGAAAAACATAATTTTGAGTTCAGAGAGCATCCTGTATGCAAACTGTCAAAATTGCATTGTGTAGGTCTTCAAATTGTATTTCATGTCTCCCAGGTGGATGCTGATTTCAAGAAGTTGCCAGGAGGTTTTGAGATGCTGCCCTGTTTCAGGTCTCTCAGAAGATGGCTGGGGAGGCTCAGCTCTACTCTGTTATAAATGGTTCCATTTGGAGCACTTGGAAGTTCTCCCATGTCAGGTTGACAAACTTCAGCCTCATGCAGGTTTCTTGGTATAAAATAGTCATTGTCTGGAATGTGAAAAGCGGTTTTCAGAAATCTCTTCATAGCTAATGAGAGCTTTAGAATTTTCTGCTCATGATCTAGCTGGGAAAACTGCTTTATTTTGCTGTATATATCAGTGCTAGAATGTTTCTGTAATTGTAAGTGAGGGTGGTGGAAATGTGAAACATTACAGGACGTTTCATGTTAGAAATGAGATGGAGATAGGCTGTGACTAAGAGTGTTTTACAGTAGGTGTCTGAGAGAAGGCCCACTATGAACTAAGTCATGTGGAAATGATTCCAAGACACTTGATGTATTTTGCAGTACTTGCAATTCATAGCTCTCAAAGCACTTTAAAGAAAGGTTAATGCTGTGAGCAGTCTTTAACATAGAGGCTGTTGTTTTGCATGGAATAAACTCACAAAAGCACAAAATGTTGAAAAGGACAAGCTGGCTGAGAAATCCTGAAAGGAAAGTTGGTTAGGAAAAAGACGAGGCTCAGCTCCTCAGATGATTAAACAAGCTGCAATGCACCTGGTACTCATTTGCTCCAAATAAACGGGATTTGCCCCAGGAGCTCTTAGTTTATGTCTAAACTCTGCTTATTGCTCCCTCCTGTGAACCATCAATGAAACAATTGCAAGGCTAGATAGGGGAGACACAGTTCAATAGCTGGGAACAACAGCATCAGCACACCAGGACCTCTACAACCTATGGGATGAAACAGTCAGAGGCCTGTGAAGACTCTTGTGGCCCTAGGAACAACAGACAGCATTGCCATCATGACACTGAAGCCATGAAGCCTAAAGGTAAAGTAGCTCGTGTTGCCCTGAAATAGCATATTAAAAAATGTGCTACAGTGACCTAGCACTCATCTAGAGGTGGCCTTCGTTGTGCATGTGTGTGTGTGCACCTGAAGATTGAACCGAGATTATGAAGTTTTTAGTGGGCTACTGGAAATATCAGCTTGCAACATAGGCTGTTACTGGGAACATGGTCTTGCATACACCAGCCATCTGGAAAGTAGTTCTTGATAAAACATCATTGACAGCAAATTCACCAGGAGGGTGGAAATGAATTCCATAGGCCATGGAACCAAAACCAGCCATGCTAAGTATTGGTCCCCAGTCCCTTGCAGTTTCTGATAAACTTGAAAGCTGTATAAAGGGAAGAGGTTTAGGACATTTAGTCACATGTCTCTACTACTTTGCCAGCTGCTGTTAGTTCTAGTAATAACTGATTCCTCAGGGTGACTTTCCTGATCTCCTAATCTTTTAATTAGTCAGAACTGATAACAAGGAGGTGACCTCTACAGACAGGGTAATGGAAATTATACTGAATCCCAAACAGAGGGGAGACTTACACTATTTTAGAGCTGAAAACTATTATTATTTAAGGTATCGTTCATTGTTCAGAATGTGGCATTTCCCCTCTTACGTTAAACACAGGTGGAGGACCCAAGCATGAAGCTTTGAAAGACACCTAATGTATTATACATGTACTTGCTACAGGAGCAGATAATGATAACCCCATCCATACCCACATTACACAGACATTGTATTTGTGCCCTGAGTAGGAGAAATACCATCTGTAGCAATGGAGGGATGGAGCTGGAGTGATCCATTAGGTTTTTGACAAAGTCTTCTAACTTCATTGGATGTTTGGACTTCCTCTGCCTTCCTTCCTTCCTGCTTCTGTGCTAAAGTTTGCCTTTTCACTTCATGTAGAGGTGACTCCAGGTGTTTGGTGAGAAGTCACTGGCATCTAAGCATATGCTTTTGAGGAAGTTGATGCTGACTGCCTAAAAAAAAGAATCTGTCTCTCCCATAATGCTCTGCACTATTTCATCTTCCAAGCCAGCTTCCACAGGAAGTGAGCTGCTGGACATCCTCCTTCCCAAGTCAGAGAGGCCAGAGAAATTGGTACCTGCTCTCTGATGTGCAGGTCGCATTCTTGTGGATCTTTGTAAACCAGCAACCTTGTAAAGCAGGAGCCAGCCAATATGCTCTCAGTAAGGAAGGTAGCCTATTGCTTTCTAACCAGTGGGGAATACACTTTATGTACCTATCGATATGTAAGAGAACATAACAGAAAGGGATGTATTTTTCATGCTTTTCTTTTTCTTCATTGAAAAGAAAAAGAAGAATCTGGGCAAGGAAATGTAGAAATTATCATCATGGTATGTTTCTACCTCTAAAGTATGTGATGGGTGTTGCAGGCAGTTTTCTCCTCACTGAGGAGAGACCTAAGGGCAGATATGGGGTCCTGTGAAGTCATTTTACTTCTCTAGCAGTGCTGCTACCGCTGTGGCTTTGCTTAACACGGCTGTATATGGCTGCTGTACAGCTGTGACGTGCCACACCTCACCAGCCGCTGCCGTGGGGTGAGCCCATTCCCAGGGCTCAGCAGTATCCGTGCCTTGTAAGGCCAGAAGGGCAGGATGTATGGAAAGCTCCTTTATGTTATAATACTTTGCCTTCCGAGGAGAGTTGGCGTCAAGCAGGCAGGAGGCAGACAGGGAGCTCAGTGGTGAGTCTTTCATGGCAGGATGTGGAGGATACCAGGTTATCTTGGAGTTTTGAAATGGATCTGGGGAGCTTTTGTTTTGCTGCCGTTCCTATGAACCTGTGTTTTAAACAATTTTTGAAGCTGTGCTTCCTGCTTGTTTTTAGAAGAGGAAGCTTCATTGGGTTGTACACATCCAATGAGGTGGAAATGTGTGTGTCTTAGTTATTCTTTTGATTTACTTACTCATGCAGAGGAAGTAGGGATGAGCCATGACCACATGTCATGTAGACACCATTGTGTGGCTACAGAACCACAAAACAGATTGACCCTTACCCTAAAGCTGTTACAGTGTATATGGAACTGGGTTGATTTTTATGAGAAAAGGATGATTTGTCACACAGTATTTGAAACACTTGAAGATTCTTCCAGCTCTGTAAAAATATATGGAACTATCAATGGAGAATACATTTGTGCAAAACCTTGGGTGGTTACTAGGGCCTGACTGCGAGAAATTATTTAGACCGTGGTAGCTCAGTCTGAAATTCCCAAGGGAGCATAAGCAAAGCAGTTCCATAATTCCCCATAGTTTCAGAAGGAATGCCATTAAAAAATTAACTTTGTTGCAAAATGAAATTTAAAATGCAGAATGCAACGAGGCAGTATCCCTACTAGAGGCCAGAAGGGTCACATCCATTGATGCCAGAAAGGTCATAGCCATTGATCTTTATTTTTCTCCGTGGGATGTTGCCATCTGACAATACTGTCATGTCCCATGCTGAATTCTGAAATAGGGAGTTTGCAAGTTCATTTAATCAATCTGTAATTATTGATTTGGTTTCAGAGGGGAATGTATGGTCAGTGAAATGACAGGCTGGCTATGCTTTCTAGTGTCCTCCCAGAAAGACCATGATAGCCCAAGATTGCCAGAATCTGTCTGAAGAAACCTGTTTGCAATGACTGCCCTATCTTCAGTGATTCCTGCATTGTAATGAGGAACCAGAAAAGACTTCTTGTTCTCATACATGTTCTGTTCGCTTGCTTGAACCCTCAGAAAGAAAATTCCTCCAATACCGCAGCTGGCAGGTGTCCAAAATGGATTATAACCAGAGCCACTACCCCAGGAGAGTATCTGTTCTTTCTGGGAAACAGCAAATGCACATCAATCAGAGAAGCACACACAAAAGGCAGGCCATAAAATGTTAGTAGACCTGACCATAGATGAAGCTTTCGGTCTTTGATACAGATTTAACTATGCCATGCAAAATCAATTCTTGAGCTTCCAACTCATCATAACCAACAAAATTGTCTTGGGTAGATGCACCTCTTCCAGCTTGTGTAACAGCATAAACCCTACTGTTCTTAAACTGTCTATGGCTCATTTCCTTGACAGATCCTGTTCCTGTCATCAGTTTATTGGAACAACTTTACAGAAATAAAAATATGTGGACTGAAAAAAAAATTTACTGCTGACACAATGGGAAGAAGTACTAAGTTATCTGTGAATGAGTCAACAGAATCCTACAGACCTCAAAATTAAGGCTGGATGGATCAGTCACCCCGAGAGAAGACAGTACAAAGGAACATAAAATGTCCAACAGAAATCTGCTCACACACACTTTAAGCCAAAACTGAAGAAAGAGATCCTGAAACACGTAGTGAAAAGATGAGGCTTGTAAACAGATAGAATTGAGGTAAAGAGTGGGAGGAAAACATACCTACTTAAACTGTAAGAAAGTAGTAAGGGAAAGGAACAGTAGATTCTTCAGTAGATTAGAAGGATGATATTAGCTGAGGATATCACTACATCTTTTTCAAGTCACATGGACAAAGCATCAAAGACAGAAAGACTTCTTAAAGACTAACAGTGTGAGATCAGCCTGCACAAAGGACAGGGAAGAGTTCCCAACAATCAATGTAACTGCTAATAAAGAAGCACAAACAAATGTATTTAGGCTTTATTTAAGCATCAGCTAGTGCTTGCACATGGATAATATGGGCAAAGGGATCCCTAGGTGAAGAATCTGGGGTCTGCAGTAAAAGTGAACGGCTCCAATGAGGGATTCTGAGCGTCTCCTTTTACAAAGCACTCATCTTCAAACTGTTTTGATCCGCCATTCCTATCAATAAAAAATTTTTGAGCATGCTCCACAAACCCTGGGCCCTTGGAGTTAATTCCTGAATCTGCTAAGCTCTGAGGGAGTTGCCTGATTTTCTGAGCTGATGCACATCCCTTGCTTCAGCTGGGATGAAACCCAGGGTGGGCCACTCTCCGCTGGAGACACCATAAGGCCAAGGGAGACACTAGGGAAGAAAAGTGACCTAGTAAGATTGATGTCTCCAGAGAAAACTCAGCTTTCAGTGCTTAGATACCCACTGCTTGAATCGATTCTCAAAGTCCCCTGCCACTGTTGGGGTGGATGTTTGCTAGGAAGTGTTTTCACTGTTCTTGGAGTCTGTGGAGGAATGAAAATGATTTATTCTAACAGATAACAGTTTAGACACAAAAATAACCATTTCCACTTGGTTGCAAGTGAGGTACCAAACCTTTCGTTAGAACACTTATTTTTGATTTAAAATACTAAATCATGAACTGAGCAAAAATAGCATCATTCAACCTGTTGACTGTTACAGGTTTGACAGTTTAGGTTACAGAATCAAGACATTTTTGGAAGCTGGACTTTCTTCTCTACAGCCTGTTCTAGTCTTAGAAGTGTGTAATTTGTAATTTTTCAGTATGATTTGAAAAATGCAGTACTTCGTGATTTTTCTCTGTTTAATCAAAGTCATGTATTTTTGAGTTATGTGATGGTACATTTAATGTTTAGTGGTGATGTGATTCATTTTGACTGTCAGCTGTCTGAAAGGCGCATCTAAGCGATTTCAAGGAATCCTTTTTAGCTGTGGCAATCTGGGAGATCAGCCTGTCAGGTAGCAAAAGTTTAATTTCCAGTGTGTTTAAATGCATGGAGCGAAGGCAAACACCTTTTTTTTTTTTGTCTTTCCTGTGTGCCAGGGATCAGGAAGAATGTTTGTACTTAGCAAGATTTCTCAGTTTTCTGGAGTAAAGAAAGGAAATGGCCTCTGTATTTGTTCTTCTTAATAAACTTCTGTTTTCCTGAGTAGAAGTTTAAAAATCCATTGCAAATCAAGAATTTTCTCACTGTTGAGCAACATGTAATTCCAGGAAGATTAATGTAATCCATCAGATTAAGTCTCTTGTTCTTTGGATTGACAAATTTAGCTAAAATCTAACTTCTTAGTCCAATTTTATTTCCACTCCAGGAGTTTGCAAAGTTATATGGATTCAGATTGAAGACTTAAACTGAGGAACAGGAAATACGCTCTTAAATCTATTTCAATCTTGTCATGCGACTTTACATTTTAAATTTCTGTGGAAATACTGATTTTATTTTGGTGTTCACCATTGCTGCCTATTTTTTTTTTTTCTTGGGCAAATACATATATTCTGATATACTAGGTATGATAGCTCTCCTGACCAAGAGGATAGACTGTACCTGTACCAGTCTGCGTCAAGCAATGGTGTAATTTAATGTGCACCCATTTAGGATCCTAATTTTTTGCATTTTATTATACTAAAAAAAAAATGGGTTCATTTTTATCAGAAGATTCATTTGTGTCAAGATCTAATTGGATTGAAATTGGAATTCGATTACAAATAGCTTTAAATGTTTTTATTTGTTACCAGTGCAGACTGTTGTTGGTAGTTTTACTTAAAGCTTAAGAAAATATTTTTTACTGAAAACTGAGTATTAAAAATCCATCTATACTTAGGGAATTGAACAGATTGTTTCTGTTTGTTCATGTCTTTTGGTATTTCAAACTAGCTTAATTTACACTCTCACATCTTATTTTTCTTAATGTTTTGTAAAAGAAAAATGAACTTTCCTGGCCTTTCAGCCCCCAGTTGATTTCTCAGCTTTCAGTGAACAAGTCTTTGAACTGAACTAGTTGAATAAACCAAAAGATTTCCCTGTGTTAAGAAAAAAGGTTTCTGTTGTCAAAATAAGATTCCTATTTTAACAAGGAATCTAGAAGTTTGGACAATGGGTTATGTGGATTTAGTGGTTTGGTTTAAAGTGCCAACTGAGAACCTGTTCTACTTGCTCTTTTCAGGCTGATTTTTAAAAAAAGTTGTTTAAAAAAAAAACCAAAAGGGAATATGCTTCTGCACTTCAGCTGCTCTGGTTTACAGTCCAACAGAAGTTTAAATTACCTATATTTGTAACTTTTTCTATATGTCCTGTGACAGCAGCAGTGGCTGATGAAAGGAGCAGGTACTGAGTAGGTTACATGTATACATATTATGCTGAAAACCATAAAAATGTAATCTCCCTCCCACTACTGCTGGAAGGTAGGTGTTCATAATTTCATGATATTCTTTCTGCCTAGAGGTGAGTGTGCTTTCTTCTAAGCTAATTCTAGGTTGTTGGTTTTTTTCCTCTTCATTTTAGAGCATGAGAATAGATTTAGGAAGCCCATTACACACTGAAAAGTCTTGGTTTGATAAAAAATTAGATTAGAATTAGGGTGAAGGTATTCAGGTACTAAATGGTACAAATCCTGACTTGTAAAAGCAGCCCTAGACTGACCACTCCAGTGTCTCTTCAGCTATTCATAAAGAAGATTAAACTTATTCATTTCAAGGGAGAGGCCCTGTTCAGATTTTCTTAAAATGCAGCCTGCCATTAGTCTTTGCTTTTTGTCACCTGTGAAGATCTTGTCACAATACTACTAGCTGAATATAGTTTTATTTTCTCTCTTTTTTGTAAATCTCTACTGCCAAACAGTTGACAGCAGGACCCGGCCGTGAATAGGTGTGGAGTAATCCCAGGAGATGAATGCCTGTCCCTCTGTTTCACACTGGAATGTCTGTACCCCTCTACATGGGGTACCTGCACTGTACCGTGAACCCCCTCTTCCTCCCTTCTGTGTTCCACTTTTGTCCAGGGAGCCTTCCTGCTTTCAGGCTGAGCACCCCTGGTGAGTATGCAACGTTGGTTTCTTTTTTTTCCCGCAGCTCCCTTTGAATTCTCTCATTTAATGCCTGGAGCTCTTTTCAGTCAGCTATTCAGTCAGCAAAATTTATGACTACCTACTGCTTTCCCTTAAGTTTTTCCCGTAGGTGTGTTTAAAGAGTGGTTTGAAGGAAATCGGGTTGGTGATTCTTGCTCTTTTTATGAGGAATAAATGCCTCCCATTCACAAAAAAAAAAAAAATTAAAGTGTTCTCCCCTTTCTCCCTACTCCCAGGGAAAAAGCCTGCATCCTTTGCTGTGCTTCCTACGGGACGGCTCTTTGGAGAGGTCGAAAAGACACAGGGAGCTTTCACCAACCTTCATAACAGAGTTGTTGAAGCCTTTTTATCCTAAACAACAAAACCTCTTTACTGCCGTTTTCACTCTTGCCTGCGCTTAGAAGCAGGGCAGAGTTGGAGCTCTGCGGTTCCGCTGCTGAGGAGCAGCGGGGGCAGCTGCGCCTCGCCCCCGGGCTCCCCGGGGAGGCTGCGCGCCGCTCCCGCCCTTCGGCCCGTGGCCACGNGCCGGGGCTTCCCTCTGCCCTCGGCTGCAGCCCCGCTCTCCCTGCTGAGGGGCCGGCCTGGGGGCAGGGCCGGGGCTTCCCTCTGCCCTCGGCTGCAGCCCCGCTCTCCCTGCTGAGGGGCCGGCCTGGGGGCAGGGCCGGGGCTTCCCTCTGCCCTCGGCTGCAGCCCCGCTCTCCCTGCTGAGGGGCCGGCCTGGGGGCAGGGCCGGGGCTTCCCTCTGCCCTCGGCTGCAGCCCCGCTCTCCCTGCTGAGGGGCCGGCCTGGGGGCAGGGCCGGGGCTTCCCTCTGCCCTCGGCTGCAGCCCCGCTCTCCCTGCCCAGGGCCGGCCTGGGGGCAGGGCTGGCGGTGGGGACACCGGGAACCGCTGAAGGGACACCGGGAGCCGCTGAGGGCCCCGCCGCCGGGCCTTTGCCGCTTCCTGGCGCGGCGGTCCCGCGGCTGCTCGCGCTGCTCTGCTCCCGTCGAGCCCGGGCTAAGGGAATGCTGCGAGCTCGGGCTGCAGCCCTGCATTTGTACTGGGGTACTTACCCCGCGGCTGGGGGGAAAGAAGCCGAATAGGATAGTGGGTCTTCCCTGGGAAGCTTGTCACACAGTACTTGGGCGCTGCCTTCAGCCACCACCATCTCTCAGGGTGCCATCCACCTCCTGCCAATCTCTTCTGCATCGTGTTTCGATGCCACGTTTAAAAATTACTCAGAAGTCTGGAAGAGCTTTTCAAAGTAATGTCTTTAAACAATCTTCCTTTTCACCTGAGATCGGCAGACACTTAGTGAAGATCAGTCCAGGATCCCAAGGGGGTGAAACAACTGTGCAACTATTTCATGTTGAGTATGGTACAGACTCATAGGAATACATGTGGTGTGAGTCTGGCCCATGTTGCTCCTGTAGCTCTACGGGCAGACAGCTGGGAGAGCCTGATGTTGCACTGTGTTTGCAGTTGAGGTGTTGAAGAGCGTGTACTCGTACTTGCTTGCGTAGAGGTTGATAGCTCAAGCAAGGTTGTGAGTGGCTTCCTGTAACTTGTCCAAGCAGCACTGCCCTGTACTGTCCTGCTTTCTGCCTCAATGGAAGGTTTTGTTCCCAAACCCTTGCTGTATAGCCATGTAGTAACATGGTCATGGAAATGCTGAGTATTCAGTTGCAGCAGAGTAGCAGAATTCCTTCATCTCTTGATGGAAATGCCAAAAGCTGCAGAGACTACAGCAGTGAGGAGCGGGAAGGGCAGTTTGTGGCTTCAAGCTTCCTACAGGAGCTACCTGATGACACCAGTCTGTATAGTTTTGAGGCCCCCCAGGAAACTGAGAAACATGCTGAGAGATGGAAGTCCAGAGTACAGGTTTCTATTCAGGGTATAAATCTCGCAGGAAACTCTTTTGCTGTCTGGTGCATGAACCCTGATATCCTGCAATCCTGTAGTATCTTTCTCCGAGCACTCCAAAGTAATTAGCTATGTTTTTAAATGTCCTACTGTCCTACGAGTTGGTTCAGAGTTTAAAGTCTTGACTGACTGATGGGGGCCCCAAGGCATAGAACTAGGTTACATGATTGTTGCAAGGTCATACTAGTTTATCAGCTCCCATTTGCTGGCTTAAAACTTTGAAGGTTTTACAAAGCTTCAGAGCTTAAATCCCTTTTCAGTTCTCTGGCTCTGTGGTTTTTGCCTTTTTTTTTTTTTTTTTTTTTAAATGTAAACCTATTAAATCTCCTATGGGCAGCCTTTTCTGTTTGTAAAAGATCACATAATCTAACTCATGGTGGGAGGAGACTTCCAAAGCTGTACATGCTAGACAAAAATCCTGCTGAGTTTTGTGTATTTATTTAACCTCTGCAGAACCTGACACATGCAAAAAATACTTTTGTCCTGTGTCTGCAAAGAACATCCTGCTTGTGAACCACATGAGGAGCCATTGGCCCTTCTGGTCCATTCGTTACCACAAGTGAGTGTTAAACAACATTCAAAATGAGAAAATCCTTTTAAATAAGCAAGTCATGGGTCTTAGGAAATCTCTGAATTACTGATACTAGCTTTTGTTCCATTTGGGCATTTCTTTACCATTTCAAGGACTGTGAGATCACCTGGAGAATATTCATCCTGGACGTGGAATGGAAGACTGCTGGGAAGGCTGCAGTTTCCTATTAGTACTGTTTGGTGGTGCCTTTGGGAAAGACAGTATCACCACATATCTCTCCTCTTGCACTTCTCCCATTCCCAACCATGCTGTGACTGCATCCTGCCCTGTCTTTGTATGCCAGAAGTCAAAAAAGAACAAGGGAGTAATGGAAAATCTGATAGGGAAGTCAGTTGCTAAAGAATAGGGATATAATTAATGCCAGTCGACATAGTTTTATGGAAACTAGGTCTTGTCAAACAAACTTGATCTCAATAATGTAATCTCAAAGAATGGATTGTTAAAGGCAATTGTGTAGATGTGAGGTACTTATACTTTCATAAAGCATTTGACTTAGTACTGCATGATAGTCTGGCTAAAATTTTAGTATTACACGATATCAGTAAAGTGCCTGTTGAATGGATTAGGAACTGGTTAGTGAAGAGAGCTCAAAGGCATCATTTGTGGGAAGTATCACTGAATGAGAGAGCGTCCAGGGGATTTGGCAAGAACTGATATCAAGCTCAGTGCTATTCAACAGGTTTGTCCATGATTTGGAAGTAACTCTAAACCCTAGCTGAGTGTTAAGTTTTGCAATGTCACAAGATAGAGTAATAAATAATGAGAAAAACTATAATATAAAGTGATTAGCATTACAAGGGAAGTTAATTCTAACAAAATGTGTATTAGCAGTCATGTTCAAAGTAATACACTTGGGAGCAAGTACTGTATCTTTCAGTCCTCCATTCTGTAGCTTTATATTTAAAAAAAGTGGTTGCGTTCCTTGGAGTTGACCACAGGAGCAGGAAGTGGGAGCGATCTGTAACCTGCATATATGGCACTGACAGGCTGCTAGCAGAATGTCACATAGAGCTCTAGGGTATAGTTTTCAAAGGAAGGTAGAAAAACTGAAAAGAGCAAAGCAGAGGAACCAAAATGACTCGGAATGAGAAAATAGAGCTCAAGTTAGTTTCCAAAACATTGAGAATGGTTGTGCAGAAATACCTTATTGGAGAAAAAATGCCAGGTGCACTTTTACCCCCCACAATGATCAGAGGACCCTTTCAGAACAACAGGAACCAATATCTGGAACCTAGAACAGTTTCTATTAAAACTGCTAGAGAAGTTTATGTTAAAATAAGGTACATTTCTTTCAGTAGAGGAATGAACAAATATTGGAAAGGCTTAAAAAGAAGCTTTATATCGTGCATATCCTCAGCATCTCTCCAGTGCCCTAATGAAAGAGTCATTTTAACTCATTGTCATTGGGCTCAAAGTGTAATTTTGTGGTCTGAAATATAAAGGAGGGCACCCACGTGGTCTTCACTCCCTTAAGTATGATTCTGTGAAGTGAACACAGTGCTAAAGTTTCCTGTTGGCTAAGCATCATCTTTGTCCTTGCATCGTATGAGGTCATAGGCTGTGTTTCACTGTGCCAATATTCAAAGAAGAACAAACCTCGTGACCAGGTGATACATTGTGTATAGGTGTGCACACTGTTTATGTGTATAACTTGCAAAAACCCATCATTCTTCCATCTTGTGCTCCCAAGCCACGAGTGTGTCTCTAGCCATGAGAAAAAACCACCTGTTAACAGCTTAGGCTACATTTCCAGCCTGCTGCCTTCAGTCAGCTTGCTAAGGTGGGCAGCCTGCTGTATTCCAATCTTGTTTTCTGGCCCTTCCACCTGCACCTAGAGCTCCTGACTGTTCTGAAGACTTTGGTCCGTACTGCTCTATTTCCCTCTTCTTCAGCCTAGAATTTAGGTGGGTTATTTCTGGTCTTATCTACTGGTAGAAGTCAATGTGGGGAGCTGTGAAAAATGAAAAGGGTGCTAAGGAAGTCTCTCTAGGTCCGAGTAAGAAAATGCTCTGCTGCATCCCCTTTCTTTGCACCTGTGAGTCTGCAGATCCAGGGGAGGGGCAATATTGGAAATACTCACAGGACTTGGACAAAAATTAATAGGCAAAGATGGGAACAGCCGCAGGAAGAGATGAGATAGAGGGAGCAGAAAGAACAGTGTGAGGAGGCTGATAGGAGGTCTTCCTAATAATTTTTTTTTTTATTAGAAGATTTTAGGAGAATAAGAAAAATAGTTTGCAGCCAGAGCTGCAGTTTTAAAAACCCATAGGCTTATGTGTCCCTTTCATGAAAGAACTGCCACACCATCCTGTTTCTTTTTCATAATGGACATGGGCATAGTTCCTCTCCTCCTGTTTTGTGCTTCCAGTGGAGTTGGGTTTGCTGAGCTGAGGCAGCAGCCGATCCTGTTGTAAATGCTCCTGCTGCATTCCTGGCAGTACCCCTGCATTCCCACAGTGGTTGTGGCCGGGGTCAGTGACCCTTGCAACAGCTGTGTGCCCTTTACCCTTCCCTTCATTCTCTGTGATGGCACTTCTGCTGATTTAATAGCATTAATGTTTAAGCCTTTCTCAGATCATTCTGCTTCCATTGGCCCTCTTCTTTTATCTTAATTTGGCTGGAAGAAGTGGCAGCTTTTCTTGCTGTTTGCTAACGAACCTGCCTAGAGCAACTTTGCAGTTGGCAAGGAAAGCGATGTGTCTGTGGCACAGAGCAAAGCCTGCCAGTGTCTCTGTGGACCAAGACTTTTTCTCAGATATGTTTCATGTTCTCAAATCCAATGACTTATTTCGTGAGTCGTATTTTTTTCTGTTCCACATGTGATTAAATCAGCACTCTGTAAAGCTTTGTCAGAGGAAAAGAAAAATATCTGGCTTGTAGGGTAGACAATATCGAGCTGGTCAGGATTCTTATGTGGGATACTGCAAATATTTGCTGCAGCAAGTCTGAGCTGGACTTTTCCACAGGCTAGTGCAGCTGTAGGACTGTAGCAGCTGTAGGGCTGAGCTCTTGCTAAAGAAGCACTTATTAATTCGCACAGAGTGAAAAAGTTCCAACAGGAGAGACTGTTCCCAGAAGAAATTACACCATTCAAAGTATTTAGCTATGCTGGGGAAGAGCCAAGGTCAAGTTTCAGGTCCAGAAAAGTAGACCAAGAACTCAAGCCCAAATCTTTTATAATATCCCATGTAGGTTGCCTTCTACATGCAGGCTTCTGTGCTGCCCAAAGCACATTTAGGGAGCCTTCTTTAGCAAATGTTTCCTCAAGACAGTAAATTCCTCCAAAACATGTAGATTCAACAAACTGAGTATTTCCCAACAAAACTGGTTATGCCAAAGACACGAGGAAAAGAACTCCACAGCCCATAAGCAGTTCTGTGGATGAGATGCTGACAAGTAGGTAGAGAGGGAGATGTTAGGGACATAATTAGATAGTTGCCCAAGCATGGGCAGACTTGTGGCAACTGCTTAACCCATGTCTCTCTTTTGAGTTCTTGCAGCTGTCTCTTGTGTTTGGGCTGCAGCATGTGGCAAATGAACACATTTTATTTGGAATCATAGGGAAAATTGGGAGGTTCAAATCATTCTCTACTGAATGTAGTGTATGCCTGCAAAATACCACACTCCCTTTGCCTATTTCCTTTCTGTGTACAGGAGTGTTGGAGCTGTGTTTTGATGTGCGGTGCTTTTACGTGCAGACATGAACTTGGGGATTTTAGCCTGCATGTAAACGAATCCCACCATTACATTTGCTCTGCTTTTCCTGTTTTCAGTGCTGTTGTTTTGGAGCAGTTCCTAGGGCTGTTTGTTTCAGATTCATGGCTACTTCTCCCTTCTGCCCGCTTGGACCAGAGCTGCCAATCAGTGCTATCAAAAGACATCTGAGTAGATCTCTAATTCACCACTTTACTCTTCCTAGAATTATTGTTGTGCTTGCTTGTAACTGGAAGGATGTGTTCTCTCTGGACCCTTGGTACTGCATCATGTAAGTGCAAGGTCACTTCTACAGCACTGGTTTTCATCCAGCTCCACTACTGCTTGTAAAGCATTCTCTAATAACTGCTTGGCCTGTGGAGTGAGATAGTCCCAGTCTATTGCCAGTGGACATCTGGATCAGAGTCATGGCTGGCATTGACCAGCCCCCTTGACAGTAGTCTTGGCAAAGAAGCCAGGAGTTGAACAGACCATTAGATAATTAGAATCTACTGCAGTGAATTGCAATCAAGGATCCTGAAGGAATGGATGCAGAGGGTCCTCGTGCACTCAGAGAGGTAGTAAGTCCGAAGGAGTAAAACTGACTCTGAAAATGTTGTTTTCTCTGACACAAATCCCTGTGTGTATGGCAAGCTTTTGCCAAGTTTCCTGACCAACTACTGTCTACTCCTGGTGGGACTTGCAAAGCAGGGGCTTTATAGGAGACAGGCCTGGATTTTTCTGTGGCTTGTTCACCATCCATAAAATGGTTAAATGTTTCAGCTGCATAGCTTTCTATTGGTAGTTGAGGAATCAGAGAGAGTATAATTCTAAAGTTTAAGATGAACTTTAAGATCTCTTTTCTCTGTTCTCCAGGTTGAGCACAAAAGAGTGGAGGGTTTTATAAGTCTGAAAATCTGACATTGAAGATGTTGTTCTTCTAAGGAAACAAAGGGGATGGGAATAGATCATAGCATCTGTATTCAACCTTTTTTATTTTGCCAGTACTTTTAGGGAGAAATCTCAACCTTTTCCATTTCCCCTCTGCTCTCTTGCTCTCCTGTGAAGGTGAACCAGATTCATAGGTGGGTCTACACACTTAGAGAAGTTTGAAATTAACACTGTAAAGTAAAGCTGGATTTTCTTTAAATATTTCCTTTTAGCAAAGACATTCCTAAATCAGAGGTGTTTGTGTCTATTGTTTGCAGCTCCTCTGATAAACTGATGAAATATAAAGTCTCTAGTCAGCAACAGCCTGTCTGAATGGCCTTTAATGAGGCTTTGGTGTGGAGTGTTTTAAGCCTTCGTCTTCAAAATCAGAGCCTTTGCCTGTGCTGTGTTAGCACCATTTCACAGGCCAGAATCTGTGTGAAGAAACAAAGCACCTCATTGCTGTCTGGAAACCCTAATCCAGAGGGAGACCTGACTAACAGGTCCAAAATTTATTTGGAATCAAAGGTCAGGACACTTGTGTTAATTAGGATGTCTGACTGTTTAGGCAGTAGTTTGTAGTGCACTTTTCTCTCTGCATCAGTCCCGTGCTACATTTATTTCCTTTGCTGATGGTTTTGACTGATATAGAAACTGCTAATGGATTTCTGCAGGGAAGACTTCACACTCCAGATATAATCACCTCCCAAAATTAATGTCACTTTTGTTTTTACGGTGACCTATGACAGAGACATTATTTTTACTTTAATTTGGGGCCTATAACAAGGGAGTTAAACGGATTTCAGGACTGTAGTTCAAACAGGTATCTGAGTGATGGAAATCCAGTGAGGAATTCCAGCTGTTGGTGAATCCTTGGGGAAAGGTCACTTTTGGCATGACTTCCATTCAGCACTCAGAGGACTGCAGGGACAAGACCTTGCCAGATTTCAAGATTCTAGTTTAGGGAAACTACGATACTAAATTTAGGAATGGTGTTTCTAAATCAAGCAAGCAAGACAGAGGAATTCATGGCACTTGCCTGGGGTCACAAAGAAAGTCAGTATTTGAGGTGGAGTATTGTGACTGCAGGCCTTTGCTTAGGCTGTGTGTCTCCAGTATAGAGCTGTGTAATCTTGTCTCCCTGGGACACTGGCTAGCAAAAGCTTCAGGGTTGCCAGCAGACTGTTAGTGGGATCCTCCAACCGGGCAAAATCTGTACCATCCAACCCTGTGGAAGCTAACTGCAAGCTGAAAGATTTTACGATTGTATTGTCACCTATATTCTATTCCACTATGAAAAGGATTAAAATATTACTTTAACACACCTGATCCCCTGAAATACTACCAGGCATTTGAACATCATTCTTGGTGCACATAGAATATTTTTCTCACATGAATCTTGCTGATTTCCCCTCATTCTTGATTCTCTCTGCTGTTTGTCACATATCATTTCAAGAGCTAGCCCCATCTCTGACTGCAGCTATTCGTTATCAGCCCCTTTGCCTTTACCACTTCCATTTGTAATTTAAACACCCTAATTTAATAGGTTTGTCTCATTATTTTGATTAATCATATTAACTCATATTAATTAAGAGATGGATTTAGGTAATGACAGAGGTTAATGGAGTCAGTTTTCACTTTCCCCTGGTTTTTCAGGGAAGGGGGGACTCGGGTAGGAGGGGAAAATAGAAAGAGAGACTAGAAAGAGTGAAAAAGAGAAACTGTTGGGGGGGAAATCTCAGTTAGCAATCAGAAATTCCCTGCTAATTGAATGTCTGATTTTATTAATGATGAAATTTATAAAGGTCCTTAAGAAAAGAAAAGAATTTAGCCAGTTCAGCAGTTAAGTGTGAATATTAACTAACTCCAAGATAAAAGTTAAAATATCCATTTTCTTTTCTTTTCTCTAGTTCTTTAAATAAAAAGCTCTCTTTGACACTTCATCCCATTAGAGCTTTAGCTTCCTTTGCCATCCATTGCTAAATGTCTGGAGACTGCACAGAGAATGCAATGTCCTGTATGATTTAAGAAATGCTGACCCTGGAGGGCAGGAAGTTAATACATGGATCACCTTAGTGCTTATTTTCCTTGATGCTTTTTCTCTGATGAGGCTTTGGTAAGTGGGAGAAGGTTTCCAGCTCTGCCCTATACTCTGTCTCTACTCTGTCACTCTTGTTTCCCTGAGGCTCAAGAAAACACAAACCACAAGCAGAGTGTCAGATCCAGACTGCACTTTGTGTTGGAGTTGTGGGCTGCATTTCCATCTCCACAAAGGCATGGGGAATCCTTTGCATATCCAAGACCTCCATGACAGGGTCTCATGGTTATTACTCCCAGGCATGCCCAGACTGCTCCTAATTTGTCTCTTTCCTATTTGCACCAATGCTGTATAGGCACAGAATCCCATTTCAGGAGGGGAACTCTTTATTGCCCTACTGCCGTTGTGCAGATGACAGCACGAGGGCCAGTCAGTGCACGAGGGCAGGCCTTTCATCCTGTGCTCCATGGCACTTCAACTGACCTGCTTCAGTGAGCATTTGAACAGAAAGTGATTTTGGAGCTGAAGTCAGTTGGTAGCGAAGTGTGGGGTAGCTGTGCAAGACCCCAGAGCAGGCAGTTAGCCTTTTTCCTTACCGGAAAAGACATTTTCATGACAATGGTAACATTCCAATAGGAGTATTTTTGTGACAATGGTAACAAGGTATACAAAATTTAGAGAGGTAACCATACAGGAAGAAAATCTGTTATGTAAACCCTAAATTAATAAACACAAGTAAAGACTTTGTACAAATTGTCACAAATCTGGCTGAAAAACAATTAGAAGAAAGTTGTTTTTTGAACAAACTGTTAACCAAAAATATTTTAACAAAGTTGGCATCTTTGTATACATATACAAAGATGTATATATAGCTTTGTATATATATCTTCTCTTCCAGCAAATATTGCTGTTGAAATGTAGTACCCACAGGTGACTTGTGAAAGGCAGCCAGTAAAGTTTGTAAGACCATGTTCTAGTTTGAAGTGCAGTGCACGATCAGCCCAAAGATTATATGGCAATAAATTACAAAGCAAAACACCAGGAACATGGCATCCATTTCCTGTAAAGTGTTCGGGGAAATGCCCTTTAAGTGAGACCAATTGTAGTCATTGTGTTTGTGCTTAATTGGTAGAATATATTGTCTGTGGAAGGATGCACAGTACCTCTTGAGTATCCAGATTGTGCATCTGTGGGACAGTCCCTTGCTCTCAGCTACTTTAAACTAAAGTTTGCAACGTAGATAGTCTCATGTGGGTTTTTAATTTCATCCAGCTGAAGTGCTAATACCTAACCTGTCTGCCACTCAGAAAAAAATTAATATATATTCCAGAAGTTGGTTATTTTCTGGTGATCTCTCAGTAAAATTGCAGAAGTCTAAATTGCAATTTTTCCATAATCGGTATTTCCGAGTGGATGAATGAAACACATTTCTGTTCAAAAGGCACTAGAGAAGTTGAAATCTGATAGACTAAAGACTTACTGACCTTTTTTGTGACTTTGATGAGAACATCAGAAATCAATTTTGCTTTATGTATGATGTTCCAAAACAGGTAAACATATACCACATTTCAAGGTTGTTGCCAACTCGGGAATGTTGTCAGTCTGTTGCTATGAAGTTAGAAAACACTATAAAATCAACATTCTTTTTGTTGTTATTTTGTTTCATCTTTGCTTAATATGAGCATAAGTCGACTAAGGAATGATTTCTGTGCAAGATGGCAGGTGTCCTGAAGAGTGGAGAACCACGAGTTTGAAAGATAGAGTCGGTGTTCCCAGTTTAGTGTCTTTTGGCTTGCATGTAGAAATATAAGCCTGTAGGACTTGTGTTTGAAAAGCACGAGGTTCAGAAGAGAGAGAATTCTGGGTATGTAACATTAAGGGACTTCAGAAATAGATGACTGGAAGCATCTGAATGCAGCCTGACATTATGAAATGACCCAGCAAAATTTCTCTAAATTGGGAATTAGAACAATATAACTGGCAGCATGTTTTTGTTCAGAGAGCTAAGGTCTTGTTCAAGCAGGGAAAGCCTTTCAGGCAGACTTTGTCTCTGCGGAGTTTTCCTCCGTGGTTGCCGACCCATCACAGCTGCCTCTCTACCTGGGAGTATTTCTAAAACTCCAGTCTCTGAAACTCTGCTTTCCCTTGAAGAATTCTTATTTTATTAAAGCATGCAAAGCTTTTATCTCTTCAGAAAAGCTTGAAACAGTAGAATATTAATGGCTCAGAAAGTGTAAAAGCCTGACGGGAAAATCCAATACATGTATATGGATTTGTATATGTGTGTGTGTGTGTATATATATATATTTATATAAACCACATTCAATAGTACCTTGTAATGTTTTAAGACATTTAGAAGATTATTTTGGAAGCCAAGTCACACTTGAAGTCTTTCATTTAGCAAAGCAGTGAATGATCTCAGTGAAGGTTCAGATGGACAGAGGACATCAGGTGCAACGTTTTCATTGTGGTATTGGGAGGACTGAAATACTCCTTTTTTGAGACTCCTAATGGATACCATTTGAATTAATAAGTGTCTAAAGGGCAAGTTTGAAAAAAAGCTTGACTTTAAAGGTTAGGATTTTTTTTTCACACTCCATCATTATAGTTTGAGGTAGAGATTTTTTTTTTAATTAACAATAGACACACAACCAGAGATTTGCATACTGAGGAAAAGTACTAAATAGGCAAAAGCAGATTGTAGTACTGGACTCTGACTACAAATAAAGATTGGAAAAAAATAAGAGCACAGAAAAATTGTGTAAACAGGATATTTTTCACGTAAATAAAACCCCGTGGTAGTTTAATCCTGATTTTTCTTGTGTCGAATTTACACCAGATGAAAGTCAGTGGAGTTGCTGCACGGTGTACAGTAGGACAAGGTTAGCACCAGGTGCTGTATCATAAAATATTACATGTATGTGTATACATGCTTCTTTGTGGGTGCACGGTATCTCTTTGTCTATGCATATTCAAGTGTATATATTTCAAAGCTGCTGTCTGCATAATTCACTTCCAAACCCAGCATGCGTTCATTTTCATAACTTTTTGTTCTATTACAATATTAATGGGACTATCAATGGGAAAGGACAAGAGAAGCATTTTTAATGTTTATCTGACAGTTGCAAATTTCACTTGAGGTTGTTTACTGGGATCTGATTGTTGGCAAAGAGGAGTAGGAAAGGCAGCAAGATGAATGGGATCACAGGAAGAAGAGATGTATTTATGGGTCCTCTTAGCACCATCTAAGAGTAATAAAAAGTCCTGTTTTACCCCTCCTTTACCCAGTCTTCAGTTTAAAACACCAAAAAATGAGGGATTGTTTTAATTAACTTCTATTTAATCCAGGTGGCCTGTTCAAAGTGAAACACATTGCATTTAAATATGTGAAAAATAGGTGTACATGTGTATTCTCATCCAGTATCTTTTCCCTAGTGGGAATAAGAGAGAGTTTGTGGACTTGTGGATGAATCTGCAATGTGATGTCAAACTGTGTACCAAATTACTGTCAGAGCTTGTCTTTTTTGACCTTCAGTTCTTGGACTATCCTAAGTGAGGCTTATTTTTTTATGGGGAGAGCTAAACCTTTTCCCAGTTTTGCTCTGCAGTTTTATGAACCTGGGAATTGCACTTCCAGATTTCCTGCTCTGCAAAAAACATTACCTCAGGAAAAAAAAAACCAAAAAACCCAAACCAACAAACAATCTTGGAATTCTGTTTGTATTTTAGTTTGTATTTTAAAGTATTTGAGGTTTTCAACTAGAAATTCAGAGAGCCTAGTTTTCCATGAAATGGTGTTTAAGAACAGAATCAAAAATTTGTAGACTATAGGTAGCACAAACATGGTAGTGTGGTAGCCTGAGAGTATTGTGTTCCACTCTAGTCCCCTCTGTCACAGGCTACTGCAGAAATAGAAGAATTTCAGAGCTAGGTAGCAGGCTGAGTTGTTTGGAAAAACAGGCTGTTTATCTGTAGTGGTAGTGTGAGGGGAAAGTTTACATTTTTCATGCAAAATGAAATCCATTTGAACTAGTTATGTAGATTTGAACTACTAAATTCTCCTTCCTGGAAATCACAGCTCATATGCTTCTCTTTCTGTTCTTTTCATTAGGCTGGGCTTTTTTGGTGGACTATGTCTCCTTTGATGCACCTTGACTACTCCACTAAGATACTTTTGTGAGGACTTAGGCCATCACTGCAGAGCACTGTGGCAGATCTTTTTTTCAAATAAAACACATGAAGTTTCTACAGGAAGCAGAAACTTTCCCCAAAATTGTAATTATGTCAAAGATAATTAATTTGGAGGAAAGCTTGCAAGAACTTTCTTTCGTCAGGGTATAAAATAATAATTGTCATAGTATATGAATTCTTACTGTGTTTTATCACCGGGGAAAAAATAAATTTGGAAAGGGGCAGATACAAAACCCTGGGGGGGGAAATCAAACAGCTGTACAGAATGGCCTAATGGATGGCTTCTACCATTTGCTGTCTTTTGGCAAAGCAGTTCTCAGACAAGAGTTAGACTGCTTTGTCCTGCACTGAAAACACTGTGGTAGAAATAGATGTATCACAGGTAGTACGTGGGAAGGACGGCTTGGTTGGGTAATGAGGGCATTTGACAGTGAACCAGTCAACCAAAGCAGTGACCTCTCCGAGATGCTGTTGTGAGCCTGCCTGATCTGTGAGTGTTTGGGCTGGATTGTTTTGGTAGGGACTTCCTTTGCGGTCCTGCCTTTCCTGGATCCCTCTCCTTCCCGTTCTGTGAGCTGGGGAGAGCCACGGAGGCAGACAGTGTAGAGTCATGCACACAGCTCAGCTGCTTTGAAAACTGTCTTGTGGGAAAAAGGGGGGAGGTGAGAAAATGCTTCACTGCTGCTTGTGACAGGGATCCCAGAGAGACACAGAGACGATGGTGGAGTCTACACATCACTGCCCGTTAACTCCACTCACTGCTTATCAACTACCAGCACTAATTTCTGTTCGGTGTTATGTTTGGGTTAATTACAGTTAGGTTCCTTTCAGTAGTTAGGTTAATTACAGTTGTGTATTCCCTGTTGTCACTACCTCCAAAAGAGGGTCTGATCCTGGCTCTGTTTCCTGCCTGCAAAGTCCAAATTCAAGCTGGGACTAAGGTGGTCTGGGCCAGTGCTTTGTTAAAAAGCCAATGGAGCATCAACCATGTTGCAGGTGTCTTTACCAAAGGCTTCCCCAGCACTTTTAAATCAATCTAGATTTAGTGTGTCCCTGTTCAGAGATCCTTCCATGCACTGTACACAACAGGCAATACGGTGGTAGAGACTTGCTCAGCCTGTGATTTTGTAAGTCATGCTGATCTCCTACTATGCTGTGCTTGTGAAATTGCAGTGTTTCAGAAGCAGTTTAAGTCTGAGGTCCTTTCGTGTTGATACACGACCTGATGTTAACGTCGTCGTCCTAGACTTTGACAAATATGTTAATTATATTCTGTGTTCTCTAAGTGCTGTTACTGCAATACTGTTCACTTTCTGTCCTGACTTTGCTGCCTGAGTTGTGAAGTAGCCTGACGTGTATCTGGTTTACAGGTGCCAGTGTTTTCAAGCAAGGTGAAATGATTCCAGTATATGAATTCCAAGGTATTTTTGAAATGAACCACTGCACATGCCTAGGAGTAGTACATAATAAGCCTTCTTTCAAATGCCAATTGAGCAACAAAGCTGCTGCCATCTCAGTGTTTTGTGTACTTTTGTGAGGTCAAATGGTTAGTATTAAGAAAAAGCATGTGTCCCGTATCAAAAGTGTAAAACATAAATGAAGCAACTGGGGACAAAGCTTCCCCAGGCCCCTTCCTTATTTTCAAAAATCTTAAATAAGTTTAAATTTGAAATCTGGTGTTCATTCATGGGCTAGGCTTGTAACATTCAGATTTGTTCCTATGACTTACATGGCTGGGAAAGGAAAAATTTTGGAGCTTAGTGAAGTTTTTTCAGCAATTGCACACCTCTGTGTCTGCTTGGGAGGAATGTAAATGTGGCTGTGTTTCCTTGTGATTGTCCAGAAGATAGCCTCTTTGGCATTCCACCGGACAGCCACCTGTCCGCCTGTAATAAATGATGGCTATAAAGGGAAGTGATTGCAGCCATGATACAGCCAGAGGCATTTGTTTATATTCTTATAATACGTATCAGATTGAATAGAAATTATCACTTACCATTGACAAATGGAGAGTGGAGATAGTTGGTGGGTATGAGGAAGCTCGGTAAGAGCTGGGCCAGCTGCAAACTTTCTCCAGTGAAGGCTGTCACCAGAAAGCAGATGTTGAGCCAGCCAGTGATGAATGGTGAAGCTGGAGGCTTGCTTATGTTAATGATCCACATATCTTCGTATAGCAGCTCATAGTCAGGAAAGCCTTTTGTTGCCACTCAGAAAGGCTCCTGATGGGTAAAGGCTGTCATTTTGGGGGTGAAGTCTGTAATTAAGTAAATGGGGGGCAAAGCAGAGGAGTATTCTTGAGCATTTCTCCAGAAGAATAGTACTGACATGTAGTATTTCCCCTCACAGTTTAAGTGTTGGCAAGATAAGGTGGCTGAACCCAAGCAGAGCACACCTGGCTGGATGCAGAAATGCCATTATATGTTACTATAATGATACTACTGCTGTGTGAACAGGGGAAAGGGATATTCCTCGGAACATTTTCAGATCAATAACTTGCCTTACATGACTGCTTTCCTGAATGGCTGCTACTGTTTCTCCCTCTTTTCTCTGTGGAGATATAACACTTCCTTCTTCAGATCAAGAAACTGAGTATGTCTAAGTGAGAAGTCTAAGAACTGACCAGCAGGCTGGAGAGAGAGACAAGTGCATTCAGTCTGCAAACAGGTTGAATGTTTTAAGCTCTCACTGGCATCTGATCTTTTCTGTCAAGTCTTGGGAGGGATACTGGAACTAAAGAAAAATCTTGGACTAGAGATGGAAAAATATCATGGCTTAACCCCAGCTGGCAATGAAGCACCACCCAGCTGCTCCCTCATTCCCCACAACAGCATGAGGGGAGAAGAGATGAGAATCAGAAGAGTAAAAGTGAGAAAACTCATGGGTTGTGATAAAGACAGTTTAATGGGTAGGTAAAGGAAAAGCCATGCACACAAGGCAAGCAAAACAAAGAATTCATTCACCACTTCCCATGGTCAGGCAGGTGTTCAGCCATCTCCAGGAAAGCAGAACTCCAGCATGTGTGATGATTACTTGGGACGACAAATACCATAACTCTGAACATCCCCCCTTCCTTCTTCTCCCTCCCCTTACATGCTGAGCGTGATGCCATGATATCCCTTTGTTCAGTTGAGGTCAGCTGTCCTGGCTGTGTCTACTCCCAGCTCCTTGAGCATGTCCAGACTCCTCGCTGGTGAGGTGGTGTGAACAAAACCAGCATAAGAACCATATCTGAAACAAAACCAGAATAAGAAACAATTTCTCAAGACAAGTAATACCATGCGTGGTGCTTGACAGAAATATAAAACTAGAGTGGACAAATCTCTAGAAAATATGCATCTGGTAGAAGCAGTGAACTATATGCCCTCTGTAATTTGCATGAGAGCTTTTTTCATTCTACATGTGAAGATCTCTTCCTACAGATAGCTGTAGTGATGTGCCGTATTCTTATTTCCTGTATGAAGCTCTTTGGAGGTGAGGTTGTTGAAAGAGATGAAGTGTAGGAGTGGCTGCGGAAGCAAAGTGCAGGCGAGAGTGCTGCAGCACAGGTCACTTCCATTCTTTGTGCTTTTCTCCCATTTTTGTACGAGGGAATAGCGATAGCATCACCATCTGCATTATATTGTGTAGAGAGAAACCCTTATGGAACATGCAACAAGATCTAGAAGAACTTAATGTCCTCTCAAGCTTCTGTTGGCCTCTGAAAATGTTCCATATGGTCCCAGTCTATTTGTGAGTCTGTGGGATACAGAGCTGACTTGACTGAAAGCTCCTCAAGAGAGAGGCTCATCACATAGCTACTGCCAGGAGTGGGAATAGACTGGGTTATCAGGTGCCTTGGGTTATAAGGTGCCTTGGGCTCTTCTCTTTGTTTACTGAAGTACTGCCTTGTGGCTGGTGAGGGAGTCTACCCCCTAATTCTTGGAGTCTTGCCCTAAAGCTGTCTTTTCAGTTTGGTAGAAAACGTATGTCCCAAATCTCTGAGAACTCATTACTCCTGCTGGACAATAAGTTCAGGGAGTGCTGCCAGTCAACCCTGTGCAAGGACTTTCAACTTGGAAAGGAATGTTCTCTCTCCTAATTTTCTGTCCGAATACTGAATACTACTAGCAAAAGGGTTATACATGAGTTGGGTGATTGAAAACAACATTACAGAAAAGTTAAAACATTTGAAAGAAACACCATTTTCTTCCTCATGAATTAGCTCTGCTGATGGCTGCTGCTTTAGGTTTCCCCAACAACACAGGAAGCTATTGGATACAAATAAACTCTCCTTTCTTTTTTATGCTGCGTACTGTTAGAAGATGAATGGTTATTTGCTTGGCTTCAAATGGAACAACAAACTGTTCTGCATGCAGACCCACTGGCTTTGGCTTGCTTCCCTGTCTTAAATTTCTTTTCACACTTCTTGTTTGTGTGGTGAGAAGGCTCCTCTCCAGGGACCTGGCTTAGATAGAGTTCACTGGTCTGCACACTACTGTCTGGTTTTGCTAGGACAGAATGTTCCTTGCATAAATTCATAAATCACATAATGTGTGATGTGATCAATACATCTCTTCCATATTGAAATTTCACTAATCAGCTTCTCCAAGAAAGTAGGAGGCCAAACTTGGTACATACACACTTCAAATTCTGTTATGTCTATCAACATGTTGTTTTGGAGGATTTTGTCACAGATGCTGGCACTGTGAAGTGTCTAAAGCACTAATTATGATGTGTTTCTGCTTATGAACCATTGTTCAGCACTAGGACATTATTTTTATCCCCGTGTTTAGAATTATGTGTTTATTTTAGCTTTAATGCCACAGCTATGTGCTTGTATTCTTAGTTCTGCCACTAACTCCTGTGCCCTGGAGAATTCACTGTTGGTCTCTGTCCTGTACTTTTGATGGGACAGCTATGCTTCTGAAACCACTCCAAAGTCTTTAGGCAAGATGAACCACCCAAGGAATGCTTTGTGAATAAACTGCTTGGCTGAAAGGTAAAGGAGAAACTCAAAAATTCCTTTGCCTATTTCTTAATATCTTGTTGTTTGGAAAAAAAAAATTCAACTATCCTTCTTATAAAGCTTTCAACAGAATAATTGTGACACTTGTTTTAAACCGGAAAATCCTTACAATAGGAAAAGACCTGTTTATTGCCTTAGCTTTACTATACTTAGTGTGTTTCATTGAAAAATTCTTGTCATCTTTTAATCCAGAGAGGCACAAGATGGTGTTTTAAGGGTGAATCTAAGGCAGTCTGAATTTATCCACTCAGACTTGGTACTGAGAAGAGGAGGTGATAGTAAAGTACTTATAACTTTGCTTAGATAAGTGCCACTTTGTTGTGGTATCATAAATAAGGTCTGTGCAGTATTAACAATTAAATTAGTTACTGGCAGCAATTAGGTGTTATCTCCTAAATATATTTGTCGGCAGGTGTGGACACATACCTGGAATTGTGATGTGATGGAGTGAAAGACATGTCTTTAAAAAAACCCAGAACACTGAAAACCAAAATCACGTAACAAAACAACCAACTCCTCCTCACCTTTGGTGGTTCACTTTCTGATGTCTGATGGAACATTACAGATCTGAAGGGCAGTCCTGTTGCATTCATCTCAGTGGCACTTCAGTAATAGCTTAATTTGCTGCAGCTTCAGCATAGCTGTGCTTACCCACTTTAGAGTTTAACTGAGTATTATCTTTCATGTTCTTACTGCATGGTCTTCTTGTAGCTGAAGTTGAAAGTGTCTACTGCCGTATTCTTTTGGGAACACTGACTTTCATTCAGAGATACATTTGAGCTATGGAAACATTTAAAATTAAATAGAAAGAGATAACAGGCAGGCAGTGACAGCATATCTCACCAGTATAGTGCTAAATTAATTAAACACTGTGAACTCATTAGTAAAGTTATGGAAGATAGAGGAGGCCATAATATATATTGATTACATAGCTGCCACCTGGATATTTTCATAGCTGCAAAGGCTTTCCCCCTAGCACAAACTGCTCTGGGCTGGGTGTGGGTTTTCTTTTTCCAAACAGGACTTTTGTACATAGAATAATGGCCTTTACTCCAGTCTGGAAAGTCCTCTCTGTTTCATCAGCATAGATGTATGAAAAAAAAACCAGCAGAGAATGAGAGGAACTGAAAAGGATCAAATTAGTCTGTAGAGGATACTGTCAGTGGAGGTAAAAGTGGGTGTGAGCTGATGAAAGCTGTTGTAGTGCTAATGAGAAGCAGTAGGCTCAGCATGGCTGCTCAGTGTGCTTCCTAGAGAAGAGTGTCTTAACTGTGCTTTTGGTGTTCCATCAGACAGTGTAAAACTCCCTGCCCCAGGGGAGGTACCTGGACATTCCCACCTGGAACCTGAGCGTATATTAACCCATTGAACTTTGTGTTTTGTGGGCTTCCCTACCCCTGGATTAAGACTGTGACAATCACTTTGACCAATGGACATTGCAATTGCAACAATCAAGTCTCATCACAGAATCCGAGGGTGGTGACTATATAACTTTCTACTCTTATTCTTGCTTTCTCTTTCTTTTCTTTCCCTTATCCATTTTCTTAGGTGTTATTTTCATGCTTTTATATTGTTGCTTTTCTAACCAAAATGGTACCTTGTTGTACCTTAATGTTCTAAAGTTTGCAAGTAAAAGTTTGTCATCGAACCTCCTGAGAATTTTGTTGTTTCTTCGTACACTGCACAGAGTGAATCAAACAACCTTCCCCTAAACCCACCGAGCAGATCAGGGCATAACACTTCCTTGCTTGGAGCTGGGCCATGAAGCTTGGAGTATGAAGGAGCATTAACATGTGAGTGCCTGGGATGAAGATGTACACTGGAGAAGGGACAATGGTGCAACACTGTTCTTGATTGTGCATGTTATTAGCCCAAAAAGGAATAGGCTGTGCACAATCCAACCAACTCAGTCTCAGCCACAGATTCCTGGCAAGCAGATGCTATTTAGGACTGACATCTATTTTAAAGAAACATAAATCAGAAAGCTATTACTTGTGAGACCAAGTGATAAAAACATAGTGCATGGGATTTCCTCTGTCTTAGAGGTTTACTGCTTGTTCTTTTGTCTTGGGGTGACTTTATGATGTGTATCCCCTATCACCTGCTCTATTCCCAGACATGATTCCTGTACCTTTCTGTGTCTTTAAAATTGGGTGCAAGAGAAAGAAAAAAAAAGCCAGACGAACTTTTCAAGACAGTTTTGCTCCAAGGACATTCACTCCCCTGCATTCCTGCTGCTGCAGAGCAGAGGCACCTTCCTGCTTTCCCCAGCTCTGGGCTCCTTTTTTCGGAAGAGAGAGATGGAGAGTTCAATTCCTTTGTTTCCCTGGGACTTTGGATTTTTCCTTCTTCTCTTCTGGACTGTTCAGAACACCAGAACATCAGAACCTCACTGGGAGCCCTCACACCTCAGCCCAGAGGGGCCCGAGCCGACCCGGCTCCGAAGAGGAGAGAGAGAGAGAGAGAGACCATACTCACAGAAAGGACTCTCAAATCTTCCCAGGTTTTCTCTCCACAGCAAGAGGTTTTATTATTTAGCATTATTCTTCTCCTGTGTGTTTGTTACATAAATAGTTTTTTCCCTTCTTTCACTTCCCTTTGAAGAATTTTTTCCCAAACCTGGTGGGGGAGGGGTGGCTGTAACCTGCCTGCTATAGAGGAGACGTTCCTCCCAGAGCGTTCCTCCGAATTTTTGTCTCAAACCAGGACATCTTTCTCCCCACCTTTTAAGGAGAACCAAGGATTTGAGTAATTTATTGGGTTTTGCATGTGTGTTATTGTCTTCTTACTTTCCCCCCACCTGCTGGTTTCTCTTCTCTGTGTCTGGGCTTTCCAGGCTGAGATGTATCTGTAGCATGAATGTGAAGTTACACAGCTCTGGTACAAGGCCATCCCCTTTCCCTTTTTTACCCCCAGACACATGTGCCAAATGCATTAAGAATCAGTCAAGAGGACTCTTACCAAAAAAAAAGCACTGAATTATCTCTGCTCCTCCTACCACCCTAGGGCTCCTTGTGCAGTATTTAAGCATTGTTGTTCGCAGGATGGTAATCCAACCTCCCTTTGGGGTGCTTGGAAACCCTAAGTGGATTAGGCTTTTATCTCACTCTTGAGGGTTTCCTCCACACACACACACACACACACACACACACACACACACAGTCTCAGCTGTGTACTTATTCTCAAATTTCAATCGAGATGGTGACCTCTGCATTTTGTTCTGTTGCAGTGGGTGGGGCACAAGGGGACCCTGTTCCCTTTCCTTTCTTTTCGTAGGCATCCTGCATGCAGGTGAGTATTCTTCCCATACAGAACTGATGGCACTTCCTCTCGAGTAAATCAGTGCTGCCCCTACCTGGGCTGCTGGATGGGAACAGGAGATACAACTTCTCTGGTCCCCCTTTTGTAACAGTTTTGCCCTGTGTGAAGGGTGTATCCCACGGCAGTATTATCTCAGCATTTCCTTAGTGCACAATTATGCTCTGGAGCTGAGTTTTACAAGTGATAATTACCTTCCCTGGTAGTTTTCCAATAAGGAACCACCACATGCTTGACATGGGTTAATGAATTAAGTACCCCATGTGACATCAGTCTCCCTCATTATGTTTGTTCCAGGGGAATGAAGGAAACTAAGCATTATGATAGGAATTGACAACAACTTGTAGCCTCATGCAGACCACCCAGCTCTTTCCACTAAATGGAAGTGTACATTCACTCTGAGCTGGATAGCTTTTGGGTCCTGACTTGCAGCCACTAGCTCATGACCCTAGGCAATGCTTCCTCTTCTTGTTATCTCTTTCCTTTTCACTTTGGCTCTTCCATCTGCCCACCTGAACAAAATCCAAGAGAAGGGAGCTAACAACAAATAACACGGGGTGGGAATCTTTCCACTGCACCCTCTCCCCACCCCCGCTGCTGTCCATACAAGATTGATAATGAAACCGATACCTTTCACCAGCGTAATTTTCATATTTAATGAGCGTGACTCAGAAACTATTACATTAATTAGTCAAATCCCACAAACCGTTAATGGTGCACGCGGTAATTAATATTGTATTCAATTAAAAGCTGACCTGTTTCAGGTGCCTTCCCCTGGTTTGGGGGGCTCTTTGCAGATAGCGTATGTTCCAGTGCCTGAGGCCAAGCCTTTTATTTCGTTCCAGTGGTGGGCAAGGGGGGTATTTTTTTTCCTGTTTAGATTTTATGGTTTTTTTCTCCACGAACATATGCTGGTTTCTCCCCCCAGCCCCCCGCCCCTCCATCTCCAAACGTGCAGCTCTCACTATACAGACAACCTGCTTGCTGTGATTTATGGGTTAGCACAGCGCGGGGCTCACAGACTGGAAAATTTCCAGTTTACACAAGAATTCCCTGAAAAATGAGCTTGGTTAATTTATTTCTTTCATTAACGAGTTTGAACTGTGAGATAATCTTTCTGAAACCCGCTATCCTCGCCTTCACAAACCCCGAGAAGCAAATAGGGTTCCTGTTCTGCTTCCACAGGGCTCAAAATCACACCTTAACCAGCTGTGGACAAAAATGTGTGGTCAAAACCTATTTTTGAAACTTTTTTAAAGAGGAGAGGTTTTTTCTCTCACCTGAAGGTAAGGGGTGGAGGTCCTAGGTCCTAATGTTAGTGCTGCAGTCCTGCTCATCTGAGTTAGCTCACTGCTATATCCTGCTGAAGCCTGTGGAGTTGCTGCTCATTGGTTCTGTGGGAGGAGAGTGCAGGCTCTAAGATAAGCCCCCTCCTGTTGAGCTGTGGTTCACTGGTTTCCTAAAATCCACAGACTACATCCAGCAGTTACCTGTGCTGTTTCCTCCTGTTCAGTATGATGTGAGAAGTTGTGCATAGGTCCAGTCCTGATGCTTCTGTCTGCTGATGTCATCTGAGGACCACTGGTTACAGTTCATGTTGTTGCCTCAAATCAGTTTGGGCCATTCCATCAGAATCATTAACAGTAGCCCCTTTGATTGTTTGTGGTATACCATTATTAATATTATTGTTATATATTTTTAAAAAATTAATTAGTTTTTGTAGTGTGTGTCTGTTTTGTTTGGTTGGTTTTTTCCTTTTCCTTTTTCATTTTTCCTCTATTGTCCTGGTCACAATTATGTATGTTTTCAAGTGCTACATAATACTTCTACTTCATGCTGAATGGCTTCGAGTATGTTAACCAATCCTTTCAGCATATTCAGAGACCTTGCTTGGGCTCTCTCTGATTTTCCTGTGTTCTGACATAAGAAGGATGTGAACCTGTTGGAGCAAGTCCAGAGGAGGGCCGTGAAGTTGATAGGAGCGGTGCCTGTGAAGACAGGCTGAGAAATTTGGGGCTGTTCAGTGTGGAGAAGAGCAGGTTGCTATGTGAAGACCTCATAGCAATCTTCCAGTATCTGAAGGGGGCCTACAGGGAAGCCAGAGAGGGACTCTTCATCAGGAACTGCAGTGATAGGACCATGGGTACAGATTGAAAGAGGGAAGGTTAGATATCAGGAAGAAATTCTGTGAGGGCAGTGAGACACTGGAGGAGGTTGCCCTGGGAGGTTGTAGATGCCCCAGTCACGGCGGTGTTCAAGGCCAGGTTGGATAAGGCCTTGAGCAACCTGGTCTAGTGATGTCCCTGCCCCTGGTAGGGAGTGGTTGGGACTAGATGATCTTTAGGGTCCATTCAAACCCCTTAACATTCTGTGATTTTGTGACATGCAAGGGGGCAATATTGAATGCTGCTCTAAGCCTTCTCACTGAAGCTGAATAACAAGGAGCCGTTGTCACCCATGTGTCTCACAAAAGTTGTGTCTGTAGATAAATATTAAAACATCATTTATAATAAAATCACCCTGCTTGCTGCTGAACAATTTGGTATCTGCTTTGGCCAAAGATTTTTCCACTGAATCACTGCTCTCTAAACAAATCTCTTGGTTTCTGTTGCCATATTGCATTTTTATCCCTTAAAGAAAAATATGTTGCTATTTGTCCTAAATTTCTGGAGAACAGAAGGGAAAAATATGCTCATCTTGAAAATGTGCTATTGTTAGAAAGACTTTGAATGAGAAACACATGAAATATCACTGTGATTTCTTTCTAAATAAGTTCAGTTATCCTTTAAGAAAATTTAAAAACCCTCTTTGAAACAAAAGAATACATATGCCTTGTAAACATTTATTATTATCCCTTAAATCAATAGAATTTACAAGTTGTTGGACTTCTGAAACAGTTTTCCATTAATGTGTGAGCTCCTTTATACTGACACTGAGCCTCCTGACAATGGGTTTGCTTCCTGTAGAAATCTTGTATGATTCTCTTGTGAATATTTTTAGGAATCCAGGTACTCTGCAGCGTAGCCTGAGAACTTAGTGTAGATCATGCAGGCATGCCAATATTTGACTTCAACGCTGTGTAGGACAGGGAGAATGTTGTCTTTTTTTCCTTGACAGGAATTATTATTTACTTTATTAAATACCTCAAAAGTACCAGCTGACTAAAGTATCACAAATTCTTTGAACCTGCATATGCTTCTTTTGGAAGGGCAGGTATCATGTGGGGATGACTATGAAAATGACTGCAAGTGCTGATAAGAATATTTGCGTTCTCTGAGCCACCACCACTCAATTTTCACTGGAGGTTGGGCAGTTTCAATGAGTCCCACTCAGCAGGAGCCAGTGGGCTGTCCCCTGTTCCTCCTGCAGTCACTGCTGTGGCCGGCCCTGCATCACTGCAACACAGTGAGCACCTTGGGGCTGGGGAGCTGATGGAACACATGAAACCTCCCACAGGACCGTGGTATATCCCATGATTTTGAGATTGTGAGAGTCAGGAAAAATTATCAACACTCTTTCCAGCACAAATCCAAATCATAGCCCCATACTGCCTGCTGTGAAGAAAATTAACTTTGCCCCAGCTGAAACCAGCACACTCTTAAATGTGACACAGATATTTCTTGGAGCTGGTTACTAGCTGACAGGTTTGCCCTTCTGTATTCTTTTCTCTCAAGCATGGTTTGCTGTCAAAAAAAGCAAGACCTTCCTACATGTTTATATTGTGTTGTGTAGTGACCATTTTGTCCATATAATCTTCAGTGCTTTGTGTTGAACAGAGAGACAGATCTTTGACTTGGAAGCTCACCTCACCTTTCTTCCTTACATTGCTGTGCTAGACTGTGTGGTTAGAGGAAAACAAGTGAATTTTCTGTTATTTTCAAAGGCTGGAGTTTTCTGCTGAGGAACTGGTGATCTTGAGTAAGAAAAGTGGGGGCAAAGCAAAGTTGAGCACATTTTGAAGCTGAAGTTTCTGTCTTTCCTCTAGAGACTGAAGTTAATGGGGTGGCATGTGAAATCCCCTTGGTGCACGACGACGGTCACTGAATACCTGCCAGTTGTTTTCCTCCCGTTGTTTGGAAGTTTATTGTGCCTAAATGAAGGAAAGTCTAATTTTTTGGGGGTGGAGTGACATATAAATGTACATCGTTCCTAACAGGAAAAACGTAAGAATTGTCTAAGTCTTGCTGACTGTGCTTTAGTCTAAGTGTGAGCTCTAAGATAGGTGGGCAAAAAATGCTTTGATCATGTTGCACTGAAATGTGGAAGGTAACCCAGCTAAACTGAGGAGAAACCAGGGGATGAGTATTGCTTGATAAACTTGGGATGAAAGAGCCTTTTGCATATGGGTTTCTTATCCTTCTCACTTAAAAGGAAATCAAAATGTAAGTGGGAACATGTTCTTTCTGCCTTTGATTCCTAGGATGGTCCCACTCCTTTAACGTAATTTGCAAATGAGAACAAATTCAAGTGAAACTAATTGACAATCTCTAAAAAGAATCAGAGAAAGAAAATGTGATTCAGCTCTTCTGCTTGAGAAAAAGACATTTCCAGATCAAATTACATTAGAACAGTAGATATCTGCTTTTTTTTTCTTTCTTTCTTTGTAGAAACAGCTTCATTTGATTTCCAAAAGCATTGCCATGAAGAACTGAGAATATTACTTGCTAAGGTACTAATTTGGAGGATAGATGAAAACAAATAACTTGGATGTACCTACATTTTATTTTTTAGATTTTTTATCAGGTAGCGAAACCACAAGTGATTGGATCCAATATGTTTATAAAAATGGAATGTTGTCCTAGAACATGGTTGCACCGAAGCAGTTGTCTGGTTTATCTGCTTGCAAACATGATGCTGTGTTTTAACAGCTCTATCACAGATGCCTCGCAGAGGATCTTTGTAGGGCCCATGCACAGTTCTTAGCCTTCAGCAGTCACACTTTGGAAAGGCAACAGGGCTTTAAAAATCATTCATATCTGAGTTTTACCCTTCTTACATCTCTTTGCCTTGACATTTCTTTTTGCTTCATACTAATTTTCTCTTGTAAATGGCTGTTCTTGCTCCTACATCCATTGAGGTCTAGCTGGCCTGGGGCTGCTAATTTGTGCCTTTCTCATTCAACAAGTTCTTCAGGGACCTCACTGGTTTTCTCTGGAGGTAAAAGGGCATTTTTCACTGCCACTATAATATGCTGAACCTGCTGTAGTTGAGCTTCTGGAGGAGTTTCATTGGCATAATCAGTTCTGTAAACCTGCCTATAGCATGTCCGAGGTGACAGGCATGTAAATACAGATATGACAGTGAAAATGTGCTAATGCACAGCCATAAGGATGCTCTGTCTAAGAGCATAACGTTTCTGTTACTAGTTAGCTACTTTCTGTAGAGCAAATCTGCAGTTAAAGAACACAGTTGAAGAACTTACTGGCAGTCCTTTACCTTATATTTTCTGTTCCAGCTCCAGCTATTTGTTTCCTGGATTCTTATACAGCATGGTTCGTTTTGCCAGTGGCTTCTTCATAGTTTCTGTGGCTCACAGTCCTTTGTCTGATGTCTACTAAATCATCTAGCCCTGAGCCCAGAGACTTCTCATTCATTTTTTTTTTCCTAGAGCCTGAATGAGTAACTCCTTGGCTGATGCCCAGTTTGTAGCTACCTGGAAATCTCCTGTTTTGGGAGTACTTGCTTTTTTTACATATTTACATATCTTATTTCATATGTAATGTAGACAAGGGCATTGTCTTGGCTCTTACCAAGAGTCCCTGCAGGCCAAGTTCTGTCCTGATGGAAGGTGCATGAATGTGCCCTACCTGTGAACATTCATGTACACCATCAGGATAGGTTTCACTTGTTGGGACAGTTACCCATTCTTTCTGTTCCAGTTGAGGCTCCTCTCCCTTCATCATCTCCATTGCTGTGCTTCTTTCATTATGCGCTTCTCTCTGACATTGCCTGTCCATTCTGCTTGGAATGGAAGTCACCAAGCTCTTGTCCCTGTATGGATCTGCACTAGAATTGTCAAGAGAGTAGTAGCTGTGGTCCAAAGCACGTGATTCTCTTAGTTCAAAGGAAAAGATGTCTAGGAAAATCAAAAATATTTTGATTTTCTTTTTCGTGTTTACAAAAAAGGTACATAAAAGGCAAACAAAAGGGATTTTTTAGTACTGGTATGACTGGATAAATCCCAGCCTGGGTCAAAGTTACCTTTACCTTCCTCCTGGAGGTCTCTCTCTTTGCTTCCATGACTACCTTCATCTGCTGCTATAAACATATCCACCAGTATAGGTGGTTGCTGTTACATTTCATTTCTCCCGGCAATCTAAGCAAGAAGTAACTCAGATTCAAAGGGTTATCCTTGGTAGCCCCTCATCTTGGATGGAACATCTAAGCGAGGCAAATGTAGTGGCATGCAGGATTAGTCTTGAAAGCTGATGTTTGCAAGGAGCCTCAAGTACAACATAAAACGATCTGAAACTTTCTAAGAACTGTTTTGAAACCTTAAAGATGAGAATCTTCACATTACTCCTACTTGCTCAATGGTAGCTGGATTAGAGAGCATAAGATTTGCTTTGCTGGGCATGGATGCCTTTCAGAAAGCAGGAGACATCTGCACTTTCCTGATCACAATGCTGAGAGCTGCTTGTGAGGATGGCAGCACCCACGCATGAGGAAAGCAGTTGTGAACTCTGTGTCTCTGTGTATATATAGTGTGTGTGTCTCCATTTCCAGCACAGGAGAGAATCCAACAATATTTCACCCAAATGAGAAATGTTATTCTGCAGATTAAAGCCACGCAGTGCCTGGTTTTGTCTTTATTTATGCCTTTCTATTTCCTTCTCTGCTGACATGGGTGCACATGCTGGGAAGCACTGAAGGACATAATTGGCGTTGTGAAAAATTATTGGGAAGCCAGGACGTTCCCTTGCAGTGATCCCCCCCCTTCTATTTCCCATCTGTCACCATCTAATGTGACAAAGTTTTTATCGGGCATTGAGGCAGAGGAGATTAAAAGTAAATACTGCAATCAGGAAGCAGCTGGGGGGAAAATGTAACACATTTCACACTAAGCTGAACAGCTCATCAACTTAGCCTTGTATATCTACGGTGGATGAGAGGGAGGGAGGACTGCAGGGGGATGGTGTGGTTCAACATGCTTCTCCACACTGGGAGTCTGAAGAGGATCCTGTACAAACAGGACTCATGCTTTCTGGCACTTGCTTGCTTTGGGAAGAAAAAAGCCCCAGGAGCCCTGTAGTTCTCCACTTGCTTTTGCAACAAGCTCCTGTAAAACACTGTTTTCTCAGTCTTTAGTTCATGTATTTTTGAACTCCCTTCCTGCTTTAGTTATGATCCGGGTGCTACCATGTTCAGCTAGGAGGGCTTTACCAGACATCTGTCTCTGGCTGGTGTGGGCATCCAGATGCCATGCCACCTCTGGGGAGCTGCAGGATGGAAAGGTTGTTGGCTAAATGGGAGACACTACAGGCAGATACATTAATGTTTGAGGCTCGTGAAACTGGACACTGAGATATTTAGTGTGTACCGTGCTGGGTACTGTTATATTCTGTCCAAACTGATCTGCCTGCAAGGGCCAAGAAACTGAAAACTTTGTATCATATTGCTTTATTCTTATTTGTGTATGTAAAACTTAAGGTTGTTGAGCACTACCAGTCATATTCTCTTCTTGCAAAGCTTTAAGAAGTATTTGTTTTCATTCCCAAAAATGTTGCCTACTTCTTCCTTTTTTGCTGTGATGATGTCACATGAGCTCAGTGCTGTTGAACAAGAATAGACTGGTGCAGGTGGAGGACTGTGAGAATCTTCTCCTTATCCCTAGGATAAACAAAGCTTTGGAAAGTGATGCAGGCTTCCCTGGCATCCCTGGCCCTGTGAATGTGTCACCTGCTATGGAGGGTCAGGATCCTCCTACTTCAGGAGAATCTCAGTCTCCAGCATTTGTTTGGTCCTTGGCTTTATAGCTGAGTGCAAATAAAAGTCCAATCTGTGTAATTCTGGCTGTCATTTCTTGTAAGGCATTTTTTCTTCAATTTTGCCTGGAAATCCCTGTTTCTTTAATTAATTTCATGTGGTTTCCTTAATTTACAATTACTTTGTCGTTTTCATGTCACTTGCTCTTCAGTGTTGATGAGATATACCGTGATTGTTAACAAGTTTTCTAAGGATCAAAAAATCCTAAAGTCTTTACAGCTACTTGCTGAACAGTTAGATTGAACAGTGTGTCCTAATGTGGGAGTCCTTTTGCTGTGCTTGGTAATCTTTCGGGATTCCTAAAACTACAGACAGTCTTGGCTCTGAGCTAAGTTATCGTAGCTTTTGTAGTTTGTTTATTTGTGTTTTTTAGTGGTGGCCTTCAGTTTCCAAACCGTCCTGTGCAGCTGTGGTGGGGAGCCATCTGGTTTGGCCTCACGTTGCCTTTTGGTGCTCTGCTCTGGTGGTGTCACTCTGGGGCCATCCAGCTAGAAACACTTGACCAGGTTGTAGAACATATGCTAGCAGTGTGTATTTTGTCCACATAATAACACATTATTGGCTAAGGAACCCTAATATCTCTGTAGCATGAAGGGAATGAGGGAAGGATGTCCAGCTGAGAAGCTTGACGTGACCTGACAACGTGCACTTGCGGCCCAGAAAGCCAAACATATCCTGGGCTGCATCAAAGGTGGCCTGGCCGCTCTTCTGCTCTCCGGGGACCCCACCGGGAGTACTGCATCCAGGTCTGGGGGCCTCAGCACAAGAAAGATGCAGACCAGTTAGAGAGGGCCCAGGGGAGGGCCACAAAGACGTTGAGAAGGATGGAACACCTTTCCTGTGAAGGTGGGCTGAGAGAGTTGGGGTTGTTCAGTCTGGAGAAGAGAAAGCTTTGGGGACACCTTAGAGCAGCCTCCCAGTACTTAAATGGGGCTACAAGGAAGCTCAAGAGGGACTTTTTACAAGGGCATGTACTGGATAGGACAAGGTAAAAGGGCTTTAAAGTGAAAGAGGGTAGGTTTAGCTTGGATATTAGAAAGAAAATCTCTACTGTGAGGGGTGTGAGGCACTGAAACAGATTGTCCAGAGAAGTTGTGGATAGCCCATCCCTGGAAGTGTTCATGGCCAGGTTGGATGGGGCTCTGAGCAAGCTGGTCTAGTGGAAGGTGTCCCTGCCCAAGGCAGGGAGTTGAAACTAGATGATCTTTAATATCCCTTCCAATCCAAACCATTCCATGATTCTTTGATTTGCAATAAGGCAAAAAGGGTCATTATTACACTTTCTTCAGTATCCCTGCATTATAAAAAGCTGGTAACTTATTGAGATTTTTTTTTTTCAGTAGCTCATATGAGATCAAAAGCTGCTTGCTAGTGTTTGGCAGCTAAATTCTCCTAGTGCTGTCTGTAACAAGCAAGTACCAGCCCTCATTATGGACTACTCATGTGCTCTTCTGTTGATGCAATTATATGCTTTATCTTAGGTCAGTGGGCCTTGGTCTTCTATGTCATTGTTTCTCCAAACATCTGAAGGCCACTGTCATCTTACAGACCAGAACTGGAAGCCTTGCTCTTATACCCTTTCCTCTCATACTGGCATCAAAGCCAGAAGGAGAAAAAGAAGCCACTGTCATGCAGAACATGAGATCCAGAGAAAGCAAAATGAGGAGGGAGGAGCTTGGGAAAAGTGCTGGATGGGCAGAGGAATGTGTGTGGGAAAGATCAGACTGGACCATGAAACCCTCTAAGGATGGAAGGCTTCTGTACCTACAGCGTCCTTAAAACCTCATTTGGTGTCCACGAGATTTTACATCTTTTGGTATTGTGTAAGGTATTGGGCAAGCTGCTAGAGCTGACCAAAACAGGGATGGGACACGCATTACTCAGGGACTGGCTGCAGCTGCGTTGGCCTGAACCTATCAAGAAACTGCTGGATAAATCCTCCCACGTTTTCCACCTGCCCCAGGAATGCATGTTACATGGGACCTTTCAGGCTGATTCTGTCAATCCTGCTAGAAGAATTTTTTGCCCTGTCTTAACCTGTGCCATATTTCTTTTTAGCTCTGGCATTAATAAAGAATATGGCAAACAGTCCATAGTGTAATAAAGGAGGGAAAGATTTTTTCTCTTTTTCTTTTTGACTGTACTTATTGCTGCAATATGTCAGCGTGCTGATTCTGATAGGCCAAGAAAGAAAAGACAGTGGTCAACACCTGAAAGTTTTATGTAATTCTAGCACTGGATTATTAAATTTTCCATTCAAATATCTATGAGCTATTTCTTTTTGGGTTCCAAGAGAACAAATTTTGGTTAAAATCCCTGAGGAGGTGGGTCTCTCACCCACACTGGATAATTTGGCATGACTTTGGTCAGATTAGAACTAGCATTTGTACTGCAACCATTTCAGAAGTGATACGGTGGAGAAAAGATGAGCACTCAGCTTACACCATGGCATCCTGGTAAGAGCCACTGTTGGCATCTCACTTTCAAAGGCACCATATTTATTAGAGGATCTCTGCACTTTTTTTTTTTAAATGCACCTCACTTAATTCTCTGACAAAGTCAGGGAGGTAGAGATGGTGTTGCTCCTTTAAAGCTTTTAGACTGAGTGGAGAAAAGATTAAAGTTGATTACCTATCATCTCAGTCATGACTTCCCTGCTTCACTCTGTATCCCTTAGGCTTGGAAGATGTAAAGGCTAGATTCCAGATTTGGGATTCTCTTTTGGTAGATACCAAGATGGAGAACGACAGCAGCTGATCAACCCAGGCACATACCTGGTGCATTTCCTTTCCCACTCCAAGTTTAACGGAGGAGAAGGAAACGGGGTGATTTGCTTCAAAACATTAGTGCAGAGCATCATGCTTTGGCTAAATATTTGCTCAAAATTCTTGCCAGGAAGTTTGCCTGAGCATTCCTCCTGTTTAATTTTTTTGCAACCCTTAAGAGGCACAAGCAATCTATATTGATGGCTACTGATGTTTCATTGCTAAGTAGTTTTCTGTTCAATAGTATTTTTTTAACAGAAGGAACTGATGGTTTTTAGCAGCTACTGCCTGAGGGTGCAGTCATGTGAGCAGGCAGGCTCAGCTCTGGGTTGTGTCCTCTCCAAGGAATGCTTTGCTGCAAGAAGCCCTGTTAGAAGTAGTGCAGAAAGTAGTACTTTTCTAGGGTTAGGTGGATGCTCTCCTGCTAAAGATTCTGCCTTTTGGCAGGATAAGACATAAAACTGAAGTTCTGAACTCTTTCATGTTTTTATAAGTGTTCCCTGACTCTCTGCTGGGTGTATTGCTTGTGCTTTGTTTGGGCAATACCAAGTACTGTGATGAAGTGCAAGTAACTCAATGGGATTTATACGAGCTTATGAAGCGGAGAATAAACCCCATAGTTTGCACAGTAAATCAATTTGTAAAGTGCTTTGGGATCTTTCTGGATGAAAGGCCCTATATAAATGTAAGCCATGACCATTCATCATTATTGAATATGAAATAGAGATATACACTCTATCAAGCTAGAAGCAATAGGCTTGGGCTCATGATTGCTCACAGGACCCAATCAGTCATCAGATCACGACATAATGCAGCTAGAATAAAAAAAGAAAACCCACAGCAAATCATTCCAAGCAATGCAATTAATGGGCATCCAGTATAAATAGTGATCTCGGTCAGGAAGAGTGGGCTTTTCCTGAGCAGTACAGTTGATGCCAGAGTGTTAGCAGGGGAAGGAAAGATTCCTCGCCAGCAGTACACCGTATAAACCTACAGCTAGATAAGAAAACCATGTATCTCTGCTTTTCAGAATTGGCTTTTCTTTTTCCATTTGGGAAATGGAACAGAAAATGGTTTTGTAAAGAAAGTGTTAGCTTTTGTTCTACAACAAGCCACAGAGATGTTAATTTTTTGCATCGAGTTGTAGTCCAGGCACTTAGCATTGTCACCTAAACTTGGTCATCAGATGTAGCATCTGTGGCTCTTGCAAGGCAACACGCACGTGCATGGCAGGGTAGGGTGTCTGGGCTTCTGTTTTTCCTATATTTGGGTGCAGCTTTTGGTCTCCCCTGCCTCTGAAGGTTCTGTTACAGGCTAACAGCAGAGGTCTTGCAAAGACTTCTTAGACTGAACTGAGTCGTGATCACAGAGTAAAGAGCATGTATTGAGCAAACCATTAACATCTTCTCATCAGAGATTAATTAATTAGTAAATACCCATTTCAGGTCTTATCTCAGTAGGTTTCTGAGAACCCATAATAAAGGCAGCAGCTGATACCAAGGCTGATAAATAAAGTAGAACCATGTTTTCTCTTAATTTTTCATATCTTTTTTTTCAGGATGGGAGTTACTTGCAAGGCAGGATCTCAGCCATAGTTTGTTCTTTTGTGTTTGAAAATGGTACCATTTCAAACAACCCTTTACACTTATATCTGACAATACCTATTCTAGCTCCCTTTTGGTTTTCCATGCCACACACCTTTAGAGTGCCTCTCAAATCCATGCCCATGAATCCTCATAGGTGCGCAAACTGTTATCTCACAGTTCTGAAATTATCTTTGCACCATAACATTGCAATTGCATTGTTATTTCTAGCAGCAATCAATATCTTTTCAGTCAAGCTTTTAATTAGTTAATGTAGCTAATTTTATAATTTTTGATGAATTGATTCATCAAGTAATTTTTTGCAGTACTTCTGGAGATAATGTGTGGTATAAGTACTAAGCCATAGGTTACTGTTAATTGTTGATTTTGTTTTAACACTGTCCTGATTGGCCAAATTCTACCAAGTAGTTTATTCACATTCAATTTTTCGATACCAAGTTTGCCATGGAGTTCTTTCAGTTCATGTGAGTGGATGCTAGTTATATATAAGGTCAGAAAAACCAAAATAGATACCATAAATTTATTGTGGGTTTTTTCACAGGGATAATCTGTACAAGGCAGAGCAACATAAAAAAGAGACACTATTAAAATTACCAACTTTCCATTAAAACTCTGCCATGTCACAGGCACCAGTTGGCAGCATAAGCTTCCACAGTTTTTGTGTGCATCTGTTGTTTAGACTGTAGATTCATATGTGCAAGAGCATATCCTTACAGAATGCTGGTCCCTTTGCAAGGTAGTTTCTTGTCTATAAGACCAATATATTTAAATAAGTAAGTCACCAAGTGAATTTCTGTATTTGTCAGCAGTCATTTTCTTTGGTTAAGGCTGTAACTGGAAAGCTTTACCGTACACTGCAGCCAGTGCTCGGTGTGAGCACAAATAATCTGAGGGCAGCTGTGGAGCTTTGATGACAGAGTTTGCACTAGCCTCGTGTTTTCCCACTCAGCACAGTTCTAAGGATATTACTAAATTTGTGTTAGCAGGTTTTGCATATGTATCTGTATTCACCACAAAATCACATCTCATTTAAATCACGGGGAAGAAAGGTGAAAAAGGCCTTCTTGCCCTCGCTGCTCCATATTGTGGTCTCCTCTCTGGAGAGCTAGACTGTTTTCTGTTGCTTTCTTGACAAGATAGGCCCTCTTTCTTCCTCCTCTCTCTCTGTTCATTTAAATTCAGAGTGAGAAGATGAGGGGAATGCTGAACTCCTGACCTTTCCTCCGCCCCTCACTCCCCAGCCTTGGCTTTGAATTAGATACTGTGAGCCAGAGACCTTTCTTTTGCCCACAGGTTAGAGATTGTGGTGCAAAGATGTGTCCCTTTTGCTTCCTTTGCCTCTGCTAGCAAATATTTGGTCCTTGTTTCCTCTCCCCAGTGGAGCACAGATGATCAGGCTGTCCTGCTACATCTGGTCCATGAGGCCTCAGAGAAGGCAAAAGTTGTGGCATCTGATACAATCATTTAAGGGGCAGATACTGCATTAGGAAAAAAGTAAAGTAGGAGGTGGGGGAATACAATTTGTAAATTATGCCTAAATATGCCCTTAATGGTCAGTTGCAAACAAATTCAGCTGCCCTCCCATCTATTTTCTGTTCTGCACGTGAGGTATATTTACTGCCCTTGAATTACAAATCACGTGCTGATTTTGTGGTGTTGCTAAGGCATGTCAAAAAGAGCGTGTAATTTTTTGCAAGAAGTATGGGTTGGAATCCATGTAGTTAGAGAGCACCTCTGCAGTAAAGGACCTGGGGGTTCAGGTACACAAGTTGAAGATCAATCAGCAGAGTGACTTTGAGGTAGTGAAAGCTGAGCACATACTCGGTTGCATTAATAGGATGTTATCCAGCAGGTCAAGGAGTGATTATTCCCTTCTATTCAGCAATCGCAGGACTGTCCCTATAGTCCTGTCTTCACTTTTGGAGTTCTTAGTGTAGGTAAGATGTTGACAAAGCGGGGCAAGTCTAGCCAACAATGACAAAGGTTAGAGGACTGGAGCACCTGCGATAAAATGAGAGACTGGAAGACCTGAGTTTATTCAGCTGGGAATAAAAAGATAAAGGAGGTCTAATTGTAGCCTTCAACTGCCTAATGGATAGTTAAAGAAAAGACAGAGAGAGTCGCAGCAAAAGAATGAGAGGCAATGAATACAACCTGTAACAGGGGAGTGATGACAGTTCTAAGGAAAAAGTTCTTCATAATGGGAGTGGTTACAGAGAGGCTGTCTTCTTCAGAAGAGACTCTCAATTTGCCCTGAGCAGCCTGATCTAAGTTTGAAGCTGGGCCTGACTCAGAAGACCTCTGAGGTTCCTTTCCAATCCTAATTCTGAGATTCTAAGTGTGATTTGTAAGACAACTACACTAAATTGTGCAGTGAGTTAACTTGGAACACGGCAAAGCAGAATAAAGCTAGTTCTTTGCCTTAGCCAGAGAAATGAGCAAAGAGCTGAACGACATCCATGAATTTTGGTACTTCAGCCTTCTCTTGAACTGAATCAGAAGAATATCCTGAAGAAAAGGCTCCCCGAAGTCAACACATGCTTTATTTGGTGTTATACAATGGGTTTCTCTTGATGGATGGTTGCATGTGTATGAGCTGCCCTCATACACCTAGCTAATGATGAGTTTCAGTGGCATTAATTAGAACTGGAGGGGACAAGTGTGCCCCTGTGAGTTTATTTGCGCTTGATAACTACCTTAGAGAACTGAGCAGCATAAATGAGGGGTCATAATCAGAGATTGAAGTCCCTGCTCTGTAAAACGCCCTACTGAACAGAGAATGCCATGGAAGTTAGGCTTGCAGTCAGACATTGTTTAATGTCTTCTTGATTGTTTTTGTGCTGCTTTATTCTGTCAGAGGGAGTATCAGAGTACCGTAATCTTTCTTCAGTTCTGCTGACTGAGAGAGCTTTTGAAAACAGAAATCCTGAAGGAGTTCCTGTAGTTAGTGCTAAGTTTCAGGTAGTATGAGAAATGCATTTGTACTCTCTCTTTGTGAGTCTGTTTCCAAATGTTCACTAATTTTTACTCACTTTATGCTTACCAGTTTTGAAATAGTCTAGGTAGGACTTGGTCTTCTGCCAGCTATGGCCAGCAGTACATACTGTGTCTTGGGATATTCGAAGCAGGCATAGGGAAAACTTTCCTAGGGAGCCTGTGCTGCAGTGAAAAATGTGACCCATAGATACGGTGGAAATTCAGTCATTGGAAGTTTCCAAGACTCAGCTAGACAAAGGCACAGCTGACAAGTTCTAGTGATGGTAGATGTCCCATGTCATGACTGGGCTAGATGTCTCCCAAAGCTTCCTTCCAAATGATTTGATGAAGTCACTGCATCGTGTCAATACCTCCTCTCGCAAGACCCTTGTTCTCACAGGAAGAGCAGATCTGTCACCTAGCCAGGTGTCTTATTTCAAACAATGCTAGGGCTACTTGAGCTGAGACAGGTGGCCATGCTGCACCTTGGGGCTGGCCTGGCCTTGCTGGAGAAGGTGTGGTGTGAAGGCACTTTAGGTGCTGTATCTGTTTTCTTCTGGGAAACTGCTGGCTTGCTGCATCTCCACATCAACTTGCCTCCATTTCCTCACGCTGTGTGTCAGAGGCGTGGAGCCAGCAGCAGCCTTGGGAATGGCTAGAGGAGTCAGTGTGTGCTTCTCATAAACTTGCACAGCTCAGCCCTTTCTTCCACTGGAGTTCTTCACACTGGAGTTTTTTGCCTCAAGCTTAGAACTGCCCTGTGAAGATTAAACTGCAGTGGGGAGCAATCTCCCATTCCGTCCTGGAGAGCAAGAAGAATAGGAAGGACTCATGGTTCATCCAGCCTAACAAAGAATTGATGACACTTGCAGCACTGTCTAGCCCTGCTGCACTGAAGATATAATATCTAATGGGAAGACTCCTAAGGCCTGTCTGTTGGAGACAACTAATTAAGCTGATAGATGACCTCTAAGTCGGCTTGGTGAAATCAGTTTTGGTTCCACTACAACATCCTTGTCTGAGTGTGAGAGCAGCTCCTTACATTTTGGCTGGTGAAGGTAGAGAACTGGTTTAAAATGAGATTTTGGTTGAACTGGTAAACATTTTTCATGTATACAAGTGTTTATGTATTATTTTCAAGACTTCACTGCTAGGTTTATATGGATGAAAAAGTTTTCACTAGTCACTGCCTGGATTATCAATAATTAATTGTTAGGATGAGCTTCACTGCAGTGGAATATTGCCAAGGCTGCAAATAGACATGTTCATCTGCTCTTCTTGGGTTTGATTGACAAAACCAAGGAGATTGGCTGACCTCATGTTGCTGGACCCAACAGTGAATACGAGATCAGTTACTGTATCACAGACCTATTCCATTGTTTTGTTTTTGTACATTTCCACATTGTTACATTACACAGCTGCCCCTCAGGTAGGATATGCCATCCCTTTCCAGGAGGAAAGATGATGGCTCTGCAGGGCCACACCCTCACATGCAGTAGCTGTGCACTTACCCAGGTTTCACACTAGGATCTCTGGAGGAACAGCCCAGAATTCTCCATCTTGCACTAACTTGAAAATATCTTTTTAGAAACTGGTTTCCACTGCACAATGCAAGAGCTTCCCAGACTCTCCTGAGGCTGTGTGCACAAGTGCTGTGTGCCTATGTACCAAGTGAGTCCAAGTGTGCTTCACCTTCAGTCCACCCCTGCCTATGACTGAGCTGTGGGACAGCACATGTGCAAGTGCTGTTCTGCTTGTGACTGCATTGCTGATTGCAAGATCGTTCAAAGGAAGGCAATGGAAATGTGATTGAGTGATTTAACTGAACAGTGCAGTGAGCACTGAAAGTTTGTCAGGCTTGAGGTCTTCCTCTTTTCAAAAAAAAAATGAACAAATTCAAGCACTGGTGAGCCACAGCAAAAACCCTCCCCAAGCTTGTGCAAATATTGACAGGATTATGTTGCAGGAAACACAGACACTGAGACTTAGAGGTGACAAACCAGTCAGCCTTCGAAATTACACTGTGCATGGAGACTGTGGGGATGTCAAATGCTGACGTGAACAGGGGCTTGTTTCACATATTATGGCCACAGGATTTGGTTCAGGTTGTTTGGGGTGATCCTGTTGTGCTGTGTAACTCTGTGTGTGCTGGCATGGCAGACTGATGAAGAGATCAGTTTGTGCTGAAATACATGACATGCTCACTAAATCAGTAACTGTAACTTCAAGTAATCAGTTCAAAATAGTCTGGAATAAATCACTCCTTGTATGTACACATTCCACTCTCACCCCTCAGCTGGAAACCATCTTGTATCACATTTGAAGGGAAAAAGCATGACTTAGCACTGTGCACAGAAGCCAAAGCTATTCTGTGGCACGTAGTAAAGTTGTTACCTGAAGTTATTGGTAAGAACTCAGGACCTTTTCCATTTATACCACAGCTTTCTCAACACTGAAAACAGAGATAAGTTTTATGCCCATTTTGTATTCCTTGGGCGTGCCCTGATCGATGCTTAAAATGGAATCACAGGACATGCCACACCCTAATGGACTCTGTGGCCTGTTCCAGGACTTCCTCTGACCCTGGGCTTTTGGAGCTTTCTTCACTGGTATCTTCTTGCCTTTTTTCAGAAGCTCACCATGAGTGATGGCAAGGCCTTGTCCTGGTTTGAGACAAAATTCGGAGGAACGCTCTGGGAGGAACATCTCTTCTATAGAAGGCAGGTTACAGCCACCCCTCCCCCACCAGGTTTGGGAAAAAATTCCTCAAAGGAAAGTGAAAGAAAGGGAAAAAACCTCTTTTTTTTTAACAAACGCACAGGAGAAGAATAATTCTAAATAATAAAACCTCTCGCTGTGGGGAGAAAACCTGGGAAGATTTTAGAGTCCTTTCTGTGGGTGTGGTCTCTCTCTCTCTCTCTCTCTCTCTCTCTCTCCTCTTCGGAGCTGGGTCAGCTTGGGCCCCTCTGGGCTGAGGTGTGAGGGCTCCCAGTGAGGTTCTGATGTTCTGGTGTTCTGAACAGTCCAGAAGAGAAGAAGGAAAAAATCCAAAGTCCCAGGGAAACAAAGGAGTTGAACTCTCCATCTCTCTCTTCCGAAAAAAGGAGCCCAGAGCTGGGGAAAGCAGGGAGGTGCCTCTGCTCTGCAGCAGCAGCCATCTCTCTGTGTCCTTGAACACAAAAACTGTTTTGAAAAGTTCATCTGGCTTTTTTTTTTTTTCTCTCACACCCAGTTTTAAAGACACAGAAAGGCACAGGAATCATGTCTGGGCATGGAGCAGCGATAGGGGATACACATCATAAGGTCACCCCAAGACAGGCCTGTTCTTGGTGTGGTGTGAGCTTCCAGCCTGATTACCTGCAGAAGAGGTAGATGTACCTGGTCTATTGACTTCTGCTCTGTCCTTGTGAGAGCATATCTATTGCAGGTATGTCCAGTTGGAAATTGTAATTACAGTTATACACAGGAGAGCCAAACTTACTGCTCTATGGGTCTACATGGATGTCTCAGAACATCCTACGTTAACCCACATTCCAGGAGCCCTTTGCAGTTGTGGGAGTTTTTTAAAATCTGTGTTTCCTTTATCAAATTCATCTGACTTTTCAAATCACTGAATTTTCCTGTAGTGTTGTCACAAGAGGGCAGAATGGGGGTTTGTACATGCAGTAACATTTAGCACAACTGAACAAATTGCTGCGTATCAGCTGAGCTGTGGTAACAGCTGTGTGCACAAGTAGCCTGCAGCAGACACGGGGTAATTCCACTTAACGCTGTCTTCTCCTAGGTTAAGTCAAATGACCTTGCATTTATCATATGCCAGAAGCATGCACATGCTCAATTATCAAGCTAGGATTATATGCCACAACTTCTTAAGGCTCAGTAACTTAATCCTCTATTTGAGCCCTAAAGGCTGTTTGTGTACCTTGAATGGGTATCTTCCCTATTTTTATAAAGCCAGGCTGCACTCGCAGTCAGAGTAGCAGGTTCTGCTCTTTGGAATGATCTGAAGAACCTGCCGCTCATTTCCTTACAAAAAGCTGGTTTTGGAAATCTGGGACTGTGTGAATAGTCCTGTCCCAAGCGAGGTTACCTTCACCTACTGGTAGTTCCCCAGCATGAACTACCTCCATGCCCAAGGCTGAGTTATTTCTACCGTTGCAACAATCTCAACTTAAGGGTGACTAAAGTTGTTGACTTCAATCTGTTTGGCTACTACAATAACTACGCAGATTGCTTTGAATTAATTCATTGGCAAATGCATAATACAAAATAATTGCTGTGATTTTCCTTCCCATTGTTAATGGACTTTGAAACCGTCTTTCTTTTATAAAGAAAACACTCGCAACTTTGGAATTAAAAAAGCACTTAGTGAGAAATGCCTACTGAACTAGTCTGCAGCTATCTGACCAACTTCTAAGACAAATTAAATGGATACTCATTTACCTATACATAGACAAGTCTTCAGATATGTTGGGGTTAATTCTAGAGTTAGCTCAAAAAAGTGCACAACCCCCCAAGAAAATAACGGTTTTTCAGCTTCTGACTCTGTTAAATAATCATTAGTGACAGCACAGAATTGCATGTCCTCTGCTTTCTAGGTGAGAACCACGAGGCTGTAGTCCAGAAGGGAGCTAAAAAAGTGTCCTTTATGATGGCTAAGTCTTTACTAGCAGGTGGCACAACTGTAGGAGGTGCTGCGTGTAGTGTTTTCCCGCTGATCTGCTTGAAACTACAAATGAAAGGAAAAACAAATAAAAAAGAGACTAAGTTCACAAACAAACTTGACGCCTGAGCCATCCAGGTTCCTGAATGAACCACATCAAAACCGATCAAATGCGTTCTTCCCAAATTAACATCTCTTCTAGTTTGTTAAGCAGAACCTGTAAGACTAATATTAGTGTCTTCTACAGTGCTACACACAGCTACGTCTGCAATCACCCTTACGAAAGGAGCATCTCCAAGGAGATTACATTGCATGGTCCCACCATGCAATGGGAAGGGCCACTCAAATAGAAGTGACTTGGTGGTGGGATTTGTGCCACTGGACAGAAGAGGAATGCGTGAAGGATTTTACTCTCCTATAGTAAATTAGGAGCTTGTCTTGAGAGCAAGTCGCTCTCATTCAGGCCAAGTTTAGGTGACCTCAGTCTGAATCATGGATATTGTTCCTCCTGTTTTCCCTTTTTCCCAGGTGCTGCTGGACACTTAAGATGACACTGGCTTGTTATCTGCCCCTCTTTGTGGGTGCAGAGGAACCTGTGCTCTGTGTGTGAGCATGCATGTGTGTGTCTGGCTGCCTGTCATTACAGCACTAATGGAAATACTGCACGGATCACAACTCTCAATTAGCTCCTCGGGAGATTGCTGTGACAGCCAGTTACTGAACAGCAAGGCCTGAAGGAATGAATTAATTTGTAGTACACGGCAGTTAGAGTCACAGTGTTAGCAATGGAATAAGACAGCAATAGACCCTGATTAGACTTCGGCGGCATGGTGCAAGGGACTGTTACCTGGGGGACTGTCACCTGTTACCTTTCTTTTTTTGTCTATCGCTCCTCCTGGGGTTAGAAAAGGTCTCCGACCGTGAATGAATGAGTTTGGAGCTCTTAGTTTGGTTCTTGGAGTCACTGTCTGCCTGAGGCTATTTGGCAGCCGGCAGTGGGCTTTCATTCAACACAGACAAGGGCATGCTGCTCTCCTCCTGGGCTGGAGCCAGGCCACAGCCACTAAGTGAGTGGTGTTCAGGGGAGGTAACCCAATCTTTCTGTCCTCTTCAAACAACAGCTTTCTTCCTTATTAGTTCAGATAACCGTGCATCACAGAGGGTGTCCTAAGGATGGTGCACCAGGGGATGCTGGTGTTTTGCCTTTGCAGTGATACATTTATACACAGACATAGAGGAGCAAAATGCGCTTGGTAAGGCAATCTTGGGAATCTTTATAGGCAGTGTGAAGTTTCCAGAGCTTCTGCCCACAAACAGCCACGTGTTCCCTGTACCACACGTTCAAAGATTTGCAGTCTCTTATTCTGTCATTCACAAAGATAAATACTGGCTTTTACCAATTATGCAATCACTTTTTCTTAAAATTTGTTTTTAACATATTTTATAGAGATGGCTTATTCGTGTGCAGAAAGGATTTGTCATAGTGGGACACCATCCCTTCTTTACCCTTAATCAGCCACCCAGTGAAAAGCCATGTGAAGCCAATGTAGTTTTGCATGTGGTACTTGTTTTAGCTGAGTCAGATCTGACCCTCTGAACTGTGCGACATGCAGTGCTGGGAAGGAGTAAGGTGAAAATAAAAGAACGTTCGCAGAGCAGTTCTTGTGGAAAGTAAGAAACATTAAAAGAAAGTTTCTTATGAGACTGTGTTGCTCTGGTAGCCTAAGTTCTTCATGTTCTGGAGAGAAAGATTTCTGAGTGGGGAGGGAAAGAGAAGTCGTTAACTGACAATGCAACCCCTAAAGGTGGTTGTCTTCCATTTATCTGTAAAAGGACATGGAAGCAGCACCAGCCAAGTCTTTTTATGCCATCCTGGTTTTTAGGCACAAGAGGAATCTTTTGACCGAATTCCCAAGAATCATTCAGTCTGTGCTCCCTGCATTGTCAGCCAACAAATGGAGCAGTTAACATTACCTTTGTTAATAGAAGGCAGGAAATCGAGCCCAAGCGCCTCTCAGCACGGGTGTCCTTGTAACTTGCAAGTCATCAAAGTGGTTGTAAACGGGTTTGCAGCTCTGGCAGTGCTCGTCCCGTGGGCAGTATTGCATTGGTGTGCTTTTGTTTTCCTTCATTTTGAGTGCAAACAAAAGTCCAAACAGTCGATCTTTTCCTCTTTGCAGCCTGTGGCACTTCTTTGATCTTTGTGTCTGCTGTTTGTATGAAGCATGTCCCTTGCTGCACATTCTGGCCAGTAAGTGGTGCTCCCCCCTTCCTTCCTTCCTTCCTTCCTTCCTGCAGCTCCATCCTTTGTGCAGAGCTGAGAGTGCTGTCATGCGTTGCTGGTGCTTTCAGGTGTGTCTCACCCAGACGGAACGTCATGCTTTGGTGCAGTGTATCGATACAATAATGGTATTTCTAATGGGAGTCCTAATGGTGTGTTGTTAATGATAATTCTTGGCATTATCCCATTGTCCCTACAATGCTGCTACAGAGGTCCTTGAATAGGTTCCTCTGATGCAGACCACCAGATGAGATGGGTCTCAACTGGTGTGTGTAATGTTGAATGTGAAGAGAACATTGATGTGGCTGGCATGTCCATAAGGAGACTAGAAATACTCAGAAAATGAGAACTTGTGATATGGCAGTTTTTGGATCCGCACATGCCAGTGTTGTATTCTTGCCAGTTGAAGAAACATGTTTCTTTGCAAGGCTATGTGATTTGGTTGGTATATGGGATATGCCTTCTTCACTGGCCCTTTAAAGACAGGATCTTCTTAGTAATGTTATTCCACGATGAATTTTGATGAATCCAGTTGTGATTTTTCCACTCTTGATGACTCTTGTCCTGGTTTTTTTGCCTGGATATAAAACTCTAACATGCTGACCTGGTACCCGTGTTGAGTTTGTTCTTCTGTGTAAAAAACATGACACCAGGACCAAGGCAGAACTAGTTTATCCTTAAGTGATGGTACAGTTTTTGAAAGTAGCAAATAGCTACCCAAATAGTTATGTTGCAGAGATAGGGAGTAAGATGTATCTGAAGAAAAGGGAGGAAGAAATGGACTAAAAGAGAGAAGCAAAGAAGATGGGAGTACAGAAAGAGAGGAAAATTGATAAATAAAAAAAAGAGAAGTGACTAAAGCAAGAGAAGAGAGAGGGAGATTCTCTCCTGATTAGAATTCATGAACTCCATTCTTACATTAAGTCTATATATGACACCTGGCCTTTAATGTGAAGCTGCCTACGAGCATTAAAAATTAAAAGCAGAAGGTAGGATCCATCCATCTCGGGCAGCGCTGCTCCCCTCCTATCTGAGCTCTGCACAAAGCTATTACACATTGATAAATTATTTTGGGTAATAGCTGAGATATTACATTGTTTCTGAGTGAAGGTAAAATCTCTCCATGACATGGGCATTTATCAGGAGCGCATTTCATCCTATTTATTATGGCCGAGACGAGATCGCAGGCTGCGGGCAGAGCTGGCACGTCGTGCTGATCACCTCCCCCATCGCCTCCCTTCCCTCTGTCACTTAGATGATGGGATATTGATGGAGCTCATGACAAGTTAATTATTAACTAAAGATATGCAGTTCACCTTTGCCAGGGGAGGGGGCATAGAAGAGAGCAACGATAGTTCTTAAAAAAATAAATATATCCATTGTATCTTAGGATTCCTTTCTCCACCTTCCTATCCCTTCTACCTGTGGTATTTTACAGCCCCCCAAATAAATCAGATCCATTATGTGAATACAGTATGGTCTAAAAGGCCAACAGAAATGGAAGAAGCTCTAAGAACCTTTAGTTTTCTTCAAAAAAAGTTTACGCAAAAGTTTTTATCCAGTGACTCGGCTCTGGAAATAACTAGGGAGAAATTTTTGTTGTCCATCTAGTAACAGTGATTTCTCTCACTCTTGAGAGGGCCAGAAAGCAGAGGCACAGAATTTTGATTCCATCCAATAGATGAATACATTCTTTCTTTATAAGGAAGAGACGTCTTGACACCATCTGAATATTTCAGCTACTCCCTTCCACTGAGTGCTGGATGTTCCCCTGAAGGCTGGCTGGTTGTGCAGGAAGGTGATGGCCACAAAGATGATGCTTGCTTGCGTGCTCATCTGAGCTCCCAGGCTAAACGGGATGAGTTTGCCAGCACGTGAAGGAGAGTTGCTCAGTTGATTGGTTCTGATCCTGAAATTTGTTGACTAGGTGGAGCCAAGGCAGTAAAAGGCAGTCGGGTGCCAGAGGTAACTAGTACACCATTGTACACTCAGATTCTTCTGGTTTGTCCATAAAGTATCTTAATATTATGTTGTTCAGATAGTTCTAGAAGAAAGGAGCCATGGCTGTCAACTGCCATGACAGTGGTCATTTAGAAAATAATCACAGGGCAAAACAGTCGGTCAAAGGAATCATTCCTTCCATACAGTCACTTAGCAAGACCTACCAAGTAAGTTTTCACCACTTAAGAGTCCCTCAGTAAAAAAATGAATGTCTGTTTGTTTTTCAAAACCCAAGCTGCTCTAGATGCCAGTTGAAACTACAGACGCACCAAATTTCATGCAGGTTGGGTTTGAACCATATGGCTCATTTAGGACCCATCTAATTCCCTTCCTTAAAGAAAGCATAAGATTATTACTTCTGCACTGGAAAAAAAGAAAAAGGTTATTTTTCTAGTTGTCTTCTTATGAGCTGTGGTAAGGGATGCAAGATCACTGCCTTTGTGTCTGCAACAAAGTGGTCTCTCCAGAGTAAAATTGTACATACTTTCTTCATGCTGTTCTACTTGAACTATTCCAAAACTTGTGAAAGCTGCTGTGTGGTCTCTACTCTTTTGGTGTAAAACATGCTCCTGAGAAGCAGCACTGATCAGGGTAAGGGAAAGCCAGTACCCTTCTTTGAAATGCACCAGTTCCGTTCCCTTGGATTACTGCCTTATACAGAAGTTTCAGGAGCTGACATTTTGTTTTACTGATTTTTGGCTTTTCCTATGAAATCTGAAGTTTTGGTTCTGGGCTAATCCTGAAAGTTCCTTTAAAAAAAATTAAATTATTTAAATAAGCATAATTTCCTATGCTATAGCTGTGAGGACTCTCTCTTTGAAAATACAGATTTCCACTTATTTGCCTGGAAATGGGAAATTTTAAGTACATTTAAGCGGATTGATTTGGATTCTCAGGTGTAACTCTTCCTCTATGAGACTATGCTAGATACACATGCATTGAAATTGCTGTGTATAAAAACAAAACTTTCGGAGCCTTCATTTTCTTCGTATACTTTGACTTTTTGAAATCTCTGAAAATCTAGCTGCTTTCTATCAAAGGTATGAGGAAGAGAGATGGGATTGGGCTCCCTCGTGCAGATAAAGTGAGTGCCGTCTGAAACATGGTGGGTAGATTAGCTGTCTGGTTTCCAAGTAAGAAACTGCCCATCACTGCAGTAAGGCTAATCTCCCTGTCCTTGTCTGGTCATAGTGATCAGTTTGCCCTCTACTTAATATAATAAGATATATAATAAAAATGTATTAACAACTGTGAACCACCCTCATCCCCCTTCCAAAACCCCCTGGGATCCTCCAAGGTTAGAGGATGTGCCGTATACTCGCCTCAAAGTAAATTCACGTTCATTATCTTCACCTTTTCTTGCACACCTCGTCCTTGTCTGTTGCCTCTCTTGCAGCTGCTTTTTACTCCGGGCCTTGGTCTGTAGTCCCTGCCTGTGCAAGGGAGCTGTGTTGACATCACTGGCAAAATACTAATGGTGTAATGCCTGGTGGTCCCATTTATCTTCCAAAGATTCCTTTCTGGTGAGCTTCGTGAGAACCACATCAGGCTGTGAACTTGTAAATATGTGTTCAGGGGGTCTGGGCTCATATGCTGTTTGTAACTCCTCCAAGGCAGAGGCTCCATCACTGTTTCCAAGCAGCATGCCCACCTGCTGGTTATGGTAATGACAAGGCTTATAGCTTTTTCCCTAATTTTTTAACTTTACCTAGACTTTCCTCCTAGACATCTCATAACTCAAGCTGTAATTTCTTATTCAAAGAATGCCTCTCACACTAACACAGGTAATAGCAGGAGTTCAGTACTCCCAGGTTGTTCATTAACACGCGGTTCTGTATTGGTATGAATAAGGAGGCAATGGAGAAGGGATTGCTCTCTTTGAAGTTGGAAATCGTTGTGTTTAAAGAGTAAGCATTGAAAGCCCATAAGAAGAAGCATTGTACTGAGAGATAATAGTATGAATACATTTTCATTGAGGTCCAAAGGTACCTATCCATAATATTAATATTTTCTGGCAAAAAGATGGTGATGTGTGGTTATATTACCTGCTGACTCTAGAAATATAAGAGAAATCTGAGTTAAGTTTATACAAGCTTTATTAGACTTAGGTCAGTTTTGAATGTAACTTGGTGTGATTTAGCTGATCTGTACCTGGGAGAGTGTGTTCAGCCTGGCAGTATGGGAGATGTCACAGGGCAGACAAAGCAGCAAATCAGACAGACCAAGACTCATCAGAGCAAGGTTCCTTCACAAGAGCTAGAACTGAATGTGCAGATTAATCAGTGTTGTGTCCTGTTTTATGTGACAGAGTTTTCCCTGAGTGTGAGCTGAGTCGGGCAGGCAGCCTACTCGTTCCACAAGGCTTTGTGGCTGTGCTGCCCTAGATGGGAGGCCACGTGCTGCTGCTGTGGTGTGCCAGGTCTGGTATCCTTTGCTAACCTGGTTCCTCGTCGTTTGCTGTGACTGACACAAAAACAGTTGAGAAGGTGCAAGGACTCCAGGCAGGTGGAAAGTTAAGGAACAGCTGGACTGTAAAGTCACACCTACTGAGACTGTGCATGTAGAAATTGGCTTTTTGTGCAGGGGCTCAGCTGTTGGTCTCCACACCAACATAGGTCTAGATCTGTCCTTAGACCTGCCTTATGCTTTTCAGTTGTGCCAAGCTCCTGGCATTAAAAACAACTGAGGTGAAGATTGCACTAATTATTTGGGTTTGGAAATATTACTTAGTCATCTTTTCATTGAAGTGAATAACCCTTTCTTCCTTTTATATTCTAGTTCTAGACTAATGGAAACAACAACCCAACTCTTAGCTTTTCTTTTCCTGTTCTTTATTCCTCGGTATCTTCAGCAATTCACTCTTCATGTCTTTCTTACTCGTAAGGGAAGATAGCAGAAACCTAGCTGGTCTGTCTTCTGTGGTATCCTTGATACTTTTTATTTTGCGTTCCCTGAAATGACTGGCAAAACCGCTTCATCCTTCAAATCTTTTCTTGTGATCCACTTCGGTATTTTGATGCTTTTAGGAAAATAACTGGTTCTGATGTCAGTAAGAAACTTGATATTTATTAGTACTTATTTGTCTTACAATTTTATATTAAAAGCATATTTTAAAATTATTTCTTCCTAAAGCCATCTACTCTTGCTTCTGGCAAGTCTGTCACTGTATGTCACCTTCTTTTTTGCCACTTCTTTCAGTCTGGTGTGTCGTGCCTCAGCTCAGTCTTCACATAGATTTAGGCAGCAAACTGAACAGTGAGACCTTGTGCTTGAGGAAGGTGCCATGGCTTTGAGTGGTACCATAAAATAAATCGTTCCTACTAACGATGTGCTCTAGGCCAGACGTGGTGCTGCCTCCCAAACATGGCAAGCACACGGTGAAACACACGAGGTACCGCTACGCTCATTCCGTACGCCGGCAAGCGCTGGGCACCCCCACACCCCCCACCTTCTCCTCAGCATAGCATAAATGGAGGATCATGTTCCATATGCTCCCAGGTCAACCCTCAGAAACAGTTTAAGTAGCTTGGAGAAACACACAACAACTTAAAGAGTTAACCCTATAGTAATTGGGAGGGAGAGGGGGGAAGCAGTGTAATGGAGGGGTGAAGAGTTTCCATAAACCCATTGCCTCAGCTCAGAGAACCTGCTAAGGGGCAGTGGTCAGAGAGAAACAGAAGGAGAGAGAGAGATATCAAGTGTAGTAATCAGAATGAAAAATGGAGCTCCGGTTACTTTAAACAAGAGCTAATTTATCACGAGAACGAGTGGATAAGTAGCTGAGTTTCAGGCGTTCAGTAAGTTCCCCGTTCTGCTCCAAAAATTATTCCACCCCTGTCTCCATGCTCCCATAAATCATCCCCTTCTTCACTTCTGCTCCGATTACCAATTACTCCTGCCTACGACACGCTTTCCCCTGCCCGACACAATCTGATGGGCCCCTGCCTTTTAATTTTACAAATGCTTTTTCCTTCTTGCTTCTCAGCTCCCTGTGCCTACTCCTCCCCTCCCCTCCCCAGTTTCTCTCTGTATCTTTGTTTCCCCTTTCCCTTCTTGTCTACTTTTTTTTTTTTTTAATTTGAAGAAAGGGAGGGCAGTAATGTTTTCTGGCACCTCCCCCCATGAGGTTGACTGAGCTGAAGGAGAGGAATAGAAATTAATTATTTTCCCAAACCTGAACTCTCTTTGGGTTTTTGAATCCTCTCCCTAAGCACATGATGAATTCTAGACCCAGTACAGCTGTATCAAAGGTGAAAGTCTTGTTCTTGAAAGGATGTGTTGCTTTTTGTTAAGTCTTTGAAGGAAAATAAAGGTTTTTTTCCTTTTTTCCCCTCTTCTTTATTGTGCACAGAACTTTTTGCAGAACGGAGATATTTTGTGAGCTGCACAGCTGCAGGCAGAAGAATTTTAATTTATGTTGTATTGTGCAATTTTTCTGTGTATGCTTCATCACTGCTAATATTTACACTGCAGTACTTCTAGCTAGCTGTCATACAAATGCATAAGGACTGATCTGTACCGAAGCCCTGATAATTTAGAAAAGGCTCACACAAGAAACTTTTGTTGGCTTCAATGATTCCATACATGTCATCAAGCTTGTACCAATTAGCAAATATCTACTTTAGGAGCATGTGTTGAATTTATTGACATAGCTACACCTTTCTAATATAAAAACCTTTGCTGCTGCTTATGAATGGTAATCTAGTGTATCATAAGTCTGGTGCATTATTCAGATACTGGATGCATATGCACATGGATTGCATGTGTAAAAATCCTAGAAAGAGATTTCAAACAGCAAAGAACTGTTACATACAATTATGTACTGTTTTGCTTCTACACATTTTCTTTTCATAACATTAATTATTTCTGAATGTTTGCCCAAGCTACAGTTGGAGTGTTTGAAATCACTGTATGTCATGTTTATGAGTTCAGCATAGACTCAACAGCTCTGTTTGATTGTAGTAAAATAGTTTCTGGATGCTTCATTAATTGAGACTTAAATAGCCTGTGGAAAGTAAAAAAAAAGGTTCAGGAGGGCTAACTTGCATGAATCTGATAGATGCTGGCAATAGCTAAGTTGGAAGAGCCATCCCAGCTGAAGGGAAATGTTTATGCAGGTCATCCGTCTGGCCTAATGTGCACAGAGCTGTGATTTCCACCTGTAAGACATTCAACGAAATTGCCATGAGACTTCCTGAATCCGAAAAGAGAAAATTCCCTTGCTCTGCTGAGAGCAGGGTAGGCAAAGTGACAGCTCTGGCTGCTGTGCTGCAGGGAAAGCGGCTGTCCAGAGCTGATTTTTGTGCAGGATAATGGATGGAGGAGATGGATTACCAAGTGATAAATCACACAAAGGAATTGGCTGGTGCCAGAACCCATGAGCAAGAAAATAGCTGGCATGCTCTGCAGTGGGTATTACCATCTCCATCTAAGGAGTCACAGCCTTTATGCATAAACAGTAGGACAGAACAGGAGTTAATTACAGTGCAGCTTCTTGACATAAGGCTTTTACAGCAAAACAAGAATGGCAAAGGGAGCACATCAGTTCATGTTTATCGGACAGTTTATCTTCTTCTCTTTAGGGAAAGAGTTGAGGAAATCCTTTCTGTTCTCATTTCCCCCTTTTATTCTCATTTTGTCTTTATTCACATTTTTTAAAGCCCTGAGTGTTATTTTCTGACCAAGGAGTATCACAGGAATCTTTCAATAAAGAAATAGAGGAGCTAACTGAGCATGACTCAAGTAATTCCTATCCCACATGATACATATGTAGTCCCTCCATCCTGTCAGGCAAAGAATGGTTGCTGGCATTCACTATGCAACTCAGTAATCAATAATACTGCTCCACATCACCCTAAAGACCAGTGATGCTCTGAGCTCAGCATACTCTGGGCTGGGTAATCCATGCATAAAAGAGAGTTACTTGGAGATGGTGGAAATTTGGCTTCATCCTACAGCATCTTCCTGTGATCCAAAAGACAATATTATGTTGGGTACTTTTAAGTGCACCCAAAAAGTGTGCAGAGATGCATTTCCCATATGAAATCTTCTTCCTTTAAGAGCAATAGAAGGTAATTAATAATTCTTCTACTGACTATGCACATGAAAATAGAGCCAAAAAGAGCGCCATGCTTCTGACGTGCAGGGAAAGTTGCTGGCTCAAGGTCAAGACTTGTCAGGATGAAGTGTGTTCTGTTTACCTGTCTTTAATAACAATACTTTATTATCATTAAGAGCATAATGGAGAAAGAGGCTCTTGATATTGTTATCTAAAAAGCTGTCTTTGCTGAAGAGAGAAGAATCACAGAATGGGTCAGGTTGGAAGAGACCACAGTGGGTCATCTGGCCCAACCTCCCTGCTCAAGCAGGGTTGTCCTAGAGCACATGGCACAGGATTGTATCCAGACAGTTCTTTAATATGGAGTCTCCAGTGAGGGAGACTCCACAACCTCTCTGGGCAATCTGTTCCAGTGCTCAGTCACCGGCACAGTAAAGAAGTTCTTCTTCATGTTTTCAGGTGGAGTTTCCTGTGCATCAGTTTCTGCCTCCTTCCTCTTGTCCTGTTCCTTGGCGCCACTAAGAAGACCCTGGTTCCATCCTCTTGGCACCCTCCCTTCAGATACTTACAGACATTGATGAGACCCCCTTTCACTTGTTTCTTCTCGAGGCCTTAACAGGTCCAGCTCCCTCAGCCTTTCCTTGCAAGAGAGATGCTCCAGTCCCTTAATCATCTTTGTTGCCCTCCACCAGATCTGTTCCAGGAGGTCCATGTCTTTCTTATACTGAGGAGCCCAGAACTGGACACAGCACTCCTGTCTTGGGAGTTTCCTAGTGCACATGGCCTGTGTAAGCATGAAGATGACAATGGTGATCCTCTTCTGATAGAGCTGTGGCACAAAGTTGTTGGCAAAGAATCAGAAGGGGAAGATACACAACTGGCACTTGTGCAAGGTGTTTCCAGCATGTCAGATTTCCTGAAATGTGCAGCAAAAGTAGAGCTTACGCAGCTCTCTAGGAGGCTGAGGAGGCGCTGGAAGTCCCCAAAGAGTTAATGAAAGCAGGTCTTTGAACTCATCTTTTCAGGACAATAGCCCTTCAAACGAATCTTTTCAGGACAATAGTCCATGGACATGAAAACTTAAAAGTTTTGGATATAATATCTAAAGCCTTGATGACTTGATACTTTTTTAGTAATTGTAACCTGACACTGTTGTTTTTAATAATGTAAAACATTTGACCGAATCTTGACAAAGTCATCCATTACACGTGAAATTAGCCCATAACTTGTTTCATGACTTGTAGAGCAACCGAGATTCCCTCTCCCCAGACACGTGGGCACTGGGTTAACATCTGACACACCAGTGGGCCCTCACCAGCACGTGACACTGACTGTCTCTTTTAGACAAAGATCCTTGAAGCTTTACCTATATTTTTTGAACATAATTTTAAAAAGGTAGTTTGACAGTAGATCAAACTTCCAGCTGGCTCCTCCCAAGGACCTGGCATACACTGAACATTGACATGACAGATCCACTACCTTGCTCTGCTCATCGTTGAAAATTCTGTGTGAGTGATTTAATGTTCAGAGTTTTCCCCAGAAATCCTTACTATTTCACAGCAGCCTCATTCTAGAGAAAAAGAGAGTGACCTTAGTTTGCCTTGAACCTAACATTCTTAAACTTATGTTTATTGGATGCTCTGACAAGTACACTGTCTTATGGCCTTATGAAATTTGCCATGGGAAGAACTTTTTAAAGGTTTTTTTTTTTTTTGATTGTTATGAAGATTTGGCTGCTAGAAATCTCTGTTTCCTTGCTGCAGCTTGTGTTTTTCTGGGACAACGCTGACATGGTATCAAGGCAGTAAACATGCGGGCTCTGTGTCCAAGCAGAGACAGTTGTGTTGCATAGTCTGGAACCTGGCAGAGCTACCTAACACTGCAAAATAAGGGACAGCTGGACTGCCTCCCACCCCATCTCACCTTCCTTTGGATTGGATAGGGAGCTTCCCCAGGGCCCCCACATACGAGAAGCAAGGGCACTGCCTTCTCTTTATCTATCTGTCCTTTTGTGTGACACCGGCTGTCCACTCCCCACTTTAAAATGTACTGACTCATGTGGTTGGGAGCGAGGGCAAATCTGAGAGCTTCGCTGGTAGAATACCATGGAATTTGAGGTGGAATGATTTTTTTGAAACCTAGATTTGATGTAGGGTCATAGATGTGCCTGAGGCTTTCTCTGCAGAGCAACTGTGGCAGAAGCAATGGGCATTACGCTTCTCCTGGCTTCCTGTTCTCAGTACTGTCACCCTCCAGCGAGGATACTTTGCTCAGAGTCCTGCAGGGAAGATTTGTCCCTCCCACCTCAGCTGGGTGCATGTTTGTGCGTCCAGAAGGGGGCTGAGAACTTCCTATCTGTTCCGTAGGTGACTGAATGTTTATGATACCATCACTGTGAGAATGGGCCCTTCCCATATCGAGAGATCTTCAGGCTAATACTACCTGCCACACGCATTTTGTCTTGAAAACAAATCTCAGTGAGGAAGGTTATCATGGAGCTCTTTAACCGATCCCCTCATATGTCCATCACAACAAAGGAAAACCAATTAGGTTTTACTGCTTTTACCTGCTTGCCTAACATCACTTAGGAAAGAAAAGAGCTGACAGGATTAGGGATACACTTGGATAGAGGAAAATGGCTTTATTTCAGAATCCTTACCTAGAAAAAGTACCCCTTTTAGTTCTTTTGGTTTGCAGTGGCAGTAACACTGCAAAGGGACAGGACTTAACACTTGAACTGCCTAAAGCACAGTTTGAGTGACTGATCTAATGCACTCAGTCTCTTCCTACACCAACACTTATCTGCCGTTTTCTAATTATCTGACATTGAATTTTCCAAATAATACTGTATACTTATTAATTTTCTGCAATGAATTTTGTCAAAGAAGCCCATTTTACTCCCCCAGAGGAAGAAGTGGAGTTAATGTGTGCTATGAGGAGAGAAACAGTTTCTTCAAGCATACAGAAAGATTCCTGCTTGCAAAACCTTTAGCCAGAAGGTACAGTGAGACAAGTGGATTTCAGAAGTAATACACCATGAAAATTTTTCACTTAGCATTTTCTGGAAGTTGACTCTGGGATTTCTTATGACAACTGCAAGTGTAACACTGACCTTTCTGTAGTTTTAGAGTAGCAGAGTTTAACTCTGTTGTGAAAAGTGTTAACACTCAAGTCTTCATTGACAGAGAGTACTGGGATACCACAGCCACAGATAATAGGGAAAATGGAAATTACATTTCTGAAATCTGTCTTTGAATATGTTATCTTCTTGTTAGCAGTTATGTAGAAACCACTCATGTGGTGCACCAGAGCCCAGCTAGAGCTGCATGACCTTCCTTAGGGGTTCCACAGAGCTCATCTATTTCTTCTGGAGGCTCTTCCTCCAGGGTTTTTTGCAATAGGCTTTCATCTTCTGATTAGGAAAGATTCTGAGCTTGTGCAGCTTTCAGTGAAGTAGCTGGTGTTTCCAGGTGCTCAGTACTATTCTGATTTGGAGCTTAGCTAGATTTTGGGGTAACCTGGCTCTTTTCATTTATGTGCCTATTAATGAGGATGTTCTGGGTGGAGATTTTTTATTCCTTTCTATGAACGTGCCTGGATTTTTATAATAAGACGTGTCCTGTAAATTTAGAGATAAATGTTTCTTGTGGTCACTTCAAATACTCCCCGTGGTTCACAGTACAAAAATGTGATGCTTTGTAAACCAACAGCCTGCCTAATTCAGCTTGCTTTCTCAAGTCTCTCCTGCTGTGGGAAGGCATTTCTCGGGCCACCTACCAAGCTGCATTTTTATTGTTATTAAACGCCTTCATCCCTAAGTGCTAGAAATCTATCTCCTTTAATTCCAGACACTAATATCTCTGGAGAAATTCTTCTTCATATTCATTCAAAACAAGAAGAGGCTAGATTAAAAAAAAAAAAAGAGAAGTATGAAGAGTCTGGTTATGCAGCTAAGCCCTCAAGAGTGTGTAAGAAAATATAATATTATAGTGAAGAGACCACATCACCATTGCTCACCCTAAAAAGGGGACAGAATTACCTGATATTGTGCTGTAAACCATATACCATTAGCTGGCAATAGGGATTTTTCTCCAGCTTATACAGTAGTTTTGTACTCTTAAAGGAAAAGGACCTGCACAAGAGCAAAAGATGGGATAAAAAGCAAAGAGATAGCTGGCTTTGATAAGATAACTGGCTAGAGCTTGTTATCACAAGTTCAGAAAATCGTTAGATAAGGTGGCATGAGGTGATTAGTGGAGGAATCATAAGGGTGACTGAGTGGGGGGACAGCAACAGGTGCTGCTGAAAGTCAAAATATTATGCTGAAAGGAAGCTTTTCTCAGAACTGATCTTCTCTTCACCATTTTGGCCAAATGATCGACATGGTCCTGATGAAAGGTCCAAAGCCAAGAGGCATTTTCAGCATAGAGATGCTTCCAGTAGAGACATGGAATTATTGTGCAATAGTCCAAAAGCCTGTTAGGACCACTCCTGAAGCAATGCACACAATCCCACCATCCATCCCAGAGGGATGGGTACAAAGGGAACTGAGCACAGAAAGGTACTAGGATGACCAGTGATATGGGGAATGTGTTTTGCAGGATAATGAGAAATTTCCTAGTTTAGCCAGGCAAAATGAGGAAAGAGGGGATATGATTTCTGTCTATAAATACATCAAACCGCAAAACTCTCAAGAGAGGGAACAGCTATTTAAGCTTAAGGAAATGTTGGCACAAGAACAAATGGGTATAAACTGGCTGAGAATAAATTAGTCTGGAAATTAAACAAAGGTTTCTAGCCATCAGAAAGAGAAGTGAGATTCTGTAATATACTTCCAAGGGAAAAGAAACAGAATAAATTTGAAGATGGAACTCGATCTTTTATGAAAGGTCTTCTGTGACAGAAGAGAGTAGACTGCATGACCAGGGAGTCTCTTCCAACCTGTACTCCCGCTCCACTCCCCTTTCCTCACCCTATACTGTGCCACTTCTCTTCCTTGGTACCCTGAGCTCCACCTGCCCCTGCCCTGAAGGCACCATGGATCCCTTATCAGAATTCTGCACTGCAATAGGTTGTTTTTAATCCTCCCCGTATCTCTCTATTTTTTTTCCTTGCCAAGCTTGCTGGGCTGTAATGTTTCCCTTCGTGTAATCCATCACAGACACAATGTCGCTTGTGCAAATTAAAATGCACCTTGGAATAATAAAAAAGGGTGGATTTTTTTTTTCTTCCTTCCCAGCAGCAGTTCCTCAACACAAACCATTTGTCTCTGGAAAGAAATTCAAGAATGTTAACCCTGTGTATGCTCCTGTGGGGTCCACAGCACCTCCTGTGGGAACAACACTTAAAGGAGACCTTGCAGTTGTGGACCTTGCAGATGTGGCCCTTGAAGATAGGTGGAACCCACTACTTTTCTGTGAAAACGTTGGTGATGGGGTCCAGTGCAACAAATGAAAGATACCCCATGCCAGGACAAAGAGATACAATCCAGAAAAAAACTACATAGCAAACCTTGTGGTGCTCCACAGAACTCAAATGGTCTGAGGTGAATATTGCACATTGGGGCCTTTAGAAGGAACCACTGGAAACTATTTGAGTGACAGAAGAGTCACCAGGCAATCCTATAGTGCTGTACAGTTCTGGAGGCTATAATTGGCTCATGGATCAGGCACTGGTCACTTGTGATATAGAAATAAACTTACAGTGAACCATTGCTGAATGAATTCCATCCCTGATGAGATGCTGCACGTAAAAGGTTATGTCAAGGACAGGATTTTATATTTCTTCCTTCTTTCATTTCGGGGGAGGGTGTGAATCTCTCCTCAGTGGCATATAAATTCCATTAAGGTAAAGATGCATTTAAAAAACCCATTTTATGTGATAAGAAAGGTCCACAGCTGGACTGAGAGGCAGGCAGGCACTAGAGGATTTGAGTGCTTGGCCCTAGAGATGGTGTGGCATTGCACAGCCATCTAGGCTGGAATGACATGGTAATGGCAGTGTGGACAGAAGGCCGAGATGGACCACATTCCCTGGGGAGAAGCACTGGTGCTTTGATAGAAGATGCTTTCACAAGGTCATTATTGAGAGATAGGACATCTTTATTGTTTGTGGCATAGGCTTTTGGCTTATGGCTTCAGCTTTTGTGCATCCTAAATTTTGCTCAGAGACAGATGGATGATTTTTCTTACTCCCCCAAAAAGTGTTCCACCCCAGACTTGGACTCCCATCGCAGATGTTGTTTTATTTACTATCATAGTAGGAGGGCCACTGGGTCGCCTCATACTCCCGCAGGGTCAGTGTTCTTTACTCTCCACTTCCTCTCTTCCTTCCTGTTCTCCAGTTCAGGAGCTTGCTAAGCTCTTCAGTGTGTGATCTTACTGGGAACTAATGTTGGTGTTAGTGCAGTAACACTTAAATGGTTTTCCATGTCAGGCACAGGGCTGGAATCACCCACTTCAATGTGGGGAGAAAACATGTCCCCAAAACAGGAGCTAGACTAAGCCACGCAGGATGCAGAAAAGACAGCTGGTGTGTGAGAGAAAAAGAGGGCCAAGCTTGGCTGGAATAAAGCAATTCAAAGCTTCAGGTGTCCAGCAGAGGGGATATCTTTATAGTTCTTCATCCTTACTTGAAATAACAAGACCAGGAGTGGTTAGACAAATGAGCATGTGTTCAACAGTTCAAAATGCACAGGCATACTGAACATCACTACCTAGGCTTCCAGAGCAAGCTCTTCTTTGGGATGGCCTGATTTTGCCCTCACTAATTCCAGCTGGGGTTTTTTTTTTTGTCGTTGTTTGGTTGGTTTTTTGGGTTTTTTTTACTGTACTGTAGAGGCTGGATAGGTGGCTGGAATTCACTCGGTAAAGCAGCAAATTCTATTTCTATATCGTGTTTTGTCTCAGTAGCAAGGCTGTTCTATTTTTCATTTTCTTCAGAGGTCCCAAACAAATGACATAAAATCCTGGGGAATTGTTGCTTTTGAATTTATTTTTTTTCCCCAGTTCTTCTTACTGTGAGTCTTGCTGTTTCCAAGCTTCATCATTATAATCTGAAAATAATAATTCCAAGTTCAATCTCTTCTCAAAATTTTTGTTGCAAAAGAAATAGTGCTGGTTTTTTTACAGTGTGATTGTCTTCCTTAAGCTCCCTCTTGTAATGCAAATTTCGTAATTTAAAGAACCACCAATTTTCTGGTAAACTTTCTATCTCCAGTGGTTACAAAGAAGATTTAAGTTCCTTCAAAGCCCAACTTCCGAAGGAAACAAGGCTTAATTCATCACGCTGTCTGTCCATGACAGTCTTTTTCTGTCTATTTCACTCATTCCTCACAATAAGTTTTGAACTGAACCTCTCACCCACAAGTAAATATACCTGAAAGAGATGCAGGGAGCTTAAATGTGCTAGGTCTCATCAATTTCTCTGGACAGAGATGACAGTTTTTCAGTACCAGCACTGAGTGAGAGATTCCTAACCTCACCACTTGCTAGACAGACAAAAAGTCGTGAAAAGGGGTTATATGAACATCTTAGTCGTGGGGAAAACTCTGATTGGCATTTACCTGTTTTTATATGCAGCATGGTAAATTCAGCACAAGACACAAATCTCTAGGAAGGTGGGATTCGTTCATCCCCCTGCTCCCAAAGCTACTTGTCATGGGTTCAGTAGGTGCTTTCAGGATTCCCCAGACATGCTCAGTTGTATTCTACCTGGTGTGTGAATTTGTACGTTTCCTTCTATTGCTTTCTTCTAGACTGAACTTGCCCTTTCCACTGAGCACTCACACTTTTCCCATTTTGCTTGTGCTCTTAATCATAGGGTGTCTTTAGCAGTGCATTCTGTTTAAGTGTCTGTGTCCATGGCCACCCTTCACAGCAGGAAGGGAAGTAGCCAGAAGTCCTCAGAGGCCAAAGAAGACAAGTCCAAGCTGATGTGGCAGAGCCCTCCTGCTTGATGGGGCCTTACAGAGTTATTGCCTGCAGTGAGACGAGGGTGCCCCCCTAGTTCATGGGCAGTTAAGTATGTGGGTTGCTGTGCTGGTTTGGGCTGGAGTAGAGTGCATTTCCTTCACAGTGGCTGGTATGGGGCTGTGTTTTGGGCTTGTGCTGAACACAGGTTGATAACAGAGAGATGTTTCGGTTATTGCTGAGCAGGGCTTACACAGAGCCAAGGCCTTTTCTGCTTTCCATACTGCCATGCCGGTGAGGAAGCTGGGAGGAGACTGAGCCAGGACAGATGACACCAACTGACCAAAGGGATATTCCAGACCATGTGACATCATGCTCAGTATTTGAAATGGGGGGAAGAAAGAGGAAGGGGAGAGTGATGTTCAGAGGGATGGCATTTGTCTTCCCAAGTCACCGTTACGTGTGATGGGGCCCTGCTCTCCTGGAGATGGCTGAAACACCTGCCTGCCATGGGAAGCAGTGAATTGATTTCTTGTTTTGCTTTGCTTGCATGTGTGGCTTTTGTTTTTCCTGTCAAACTGTTTTTACCTCAACCCATGAGTTATTTCACTTTTACTCTTCTGATTTTCTCCCTGATCCCACTGGTGATCTCCCTGATCAACCTGGGGGAGTGAGCAAGTGGCTGCTTGGGGCTTGGTTGCTGGCTGGGGTTACATCATGACAGTTGCTAAAAGTTTTAGATCAGCTTGAGAGAGAGCATTTGCTAAAGAAGGAGATTGCAAACAGTGTGGAGAGTAGAGAGTTGAGAAAGCCTGTATAGGAATCCTTGCTGTGTTTGGCCTTGGAGGCTCCCTTCCCTTGCAGAGTCTCAGTTTCCCCAGATGCAAGCTAAGAACAGTAACAGCTATCTTGTGTCTCTTGCCATTAGTGGAGTAAAATGAGATGTGCTTGCCAGTGGAAGGATCACTGAGTATTGTTCCTGTTCTCTTAAAGAGAACTGGGACTTTAGCAGGATATGCTTTTGCTGGAGTTTAGCAGGAATGACTTTCCAGTGCCACTTAATATCGAGAGGAAAGATCTGTCAGAACAGCAGTGCTTGAAAGTCCTTCCTGGCTCATGCACACAGGTTCACTGGGTGTCACGTTTTCTCTTTGGTTCAGTGTGGGAACAGGGCCAGCTTGGGGCAGAGAAGGAGACAATAGGGAGCTGGTAAAGGCAAAACTGGGCATGATACCCCATCCCATTCTTAACTCCATGCTGACCAATAACCTTTTCCTCACTACCAAGCCTTGGACTACAACAAGGGCAGCTGAGCAGAACACTAATCTATCAAACCTGCTCCTCAGGAATCCTGACAGAGGTGATTGCTTTGGAAGCCTTGCCTTCACTAGTTACTGCCATTGCCCTGGTGACCTCCTCCTGTGAGGATGAGGTAAGCCCCAGGAAGGGATTTTTATGCTCCTCTGCAGGAAGGCAAAGCTTTGTGTGGAGTCTGAATCTGGGGGAGCACTGAAGGGTATTGGATGCTGTGGTACTCATCTTCTGTACTACTTTTCCCAGTCTGTCTTAACAGCAGTGTCCCATAGTACCCTTTGATAATTGCTAGGGCAGTGTGAGAAAGTTCATGATCACCTAGAGCTCTGTGATCCACATCCTCTTACAGGTCTTCTGCACTTGCATCCAGTGCTGTCCTGACCCTGTCTATTGAATTCAATGCTCTGTGGAGCAGCTGAAGTTCTTAGCTAACTGAAGAGAAATGATTACCTCTTTCTCCCCTGCCCTTTTCTGCAGGAACCCAGGGAAGATGAATTGGTCTGTTGATTCAGAGCAGAAGTAACTTGATCGTTGTGTGCTTCTCTGGAAAACGACCACACTGCCCTGTGCCCACATCTTGGTGTTTGCTGGTTTCATTGCTCTGACAGCATGAAAGATGTTTGGTTTTGTTCCTAATGCTGTTATCATTTATCATCCTCTTGTAAAGCCGGAACCCACTGCTCACCCATCCTCCCTCTGTGTTAGGTTTTCTGCTTCCCCTCCACTCCTGCCGTGGTAGGGAAACTGCTTGTATGCCAGAAACAAACAGTCTGTCCACTGGGTACTAGAAAAGACACAGGATCCTTTTTGCTTCCTGAAATGACTGTTGTGATCAGTGGTGATGGTTTGACTGGGTTTCAGCTCTTGGGTTTTGGAGGAGCAGCTCCAATCATGGAGTGGAGAACCTTATTTTATTCCATAAAGATGGTAGTTGGTCCTGAATCCAGGGCACTCTTATATAGCTGGTGCCTGTGGAAGGACATAAGCATTCAAATGCTAGGGATAGTGGATGGGATGCAGTGTGCCAGATCCCTGTCCTTCAGCTGAGTAAGTATCTCAGTGCTGCTTGGGCTGTAGCACGCATGTGTGAGAGCTGTGGAATATGTGGGGATAGCACATACCTGAAGGAGCATCCTGCCATCTTCTGCCTTGTATCCATGTCCCCAGGTAATCCATAGGCAGCCCTCTAACTGCAGATCAATGGCGCATCCGTTTCCGTGGATAAGCCGAAATAATTCAGAGGGAAGCAGAAATATCTGATAGGACTTGGAGATGACAGGGCGAAGGAAGGAGACTTCCCATTCACCCCTTCCTTCTCTCTGGCAATGTTTAGAGATAACAACAACCTGAAGCCTACAAAAATGCAGTTTGGAGCTAGAGGTATGCAGCACACTGCTACTGTTTGTGGTAGTTTTGTTTGTTAATATTGACTATGCTGAAGGATTTGTTTCTCCTCCCTTCCCTGGCTCAGTCCTCGTTCAGCAGTAATGATAAGTCTCATCTCTAGAAGCCCACAAACATTGTACTGCGTTGCTAGAAATATTGTGTGCACCCTATGCAGGACTCCTCACCCACCTTGGAGAGCCAGGCTGTAATGGTAAGACTGCTTGCAGAAGGACCAGCTCTGTGAGGTTTTTAATGATGTGAGCTCTTTTTGTGGGAGGACTGGGTCTGGTGTCCTCCTAGTGGTTTAGAGGGGCATGCATCACAAATCCGCAGCTGGGATGGTGGCACCTTCTCTGATGTCAAGCTCCTTGTGGACCAGGGTGGCCCTATGCTTTCTATGTTTTCTAGGAAAGCAGAAGTTACTTTTCACTGTCTGGTCTATTTGGACATTACTTCTTATGTGAACTCTCTGTAATTCTGTATTGCTTGCCAACCAGACGTGCACTTGTGAGAGTTGTTGCATCAAATTGGCTTCCTAACATAGCACTAGCTTCACTCTTGCTAGACTGAGAAGGATTTTGATAGGTATTGGACCTCATGCAGAAGTCCATTTTGATATAAAACCTTCCCGTAAGCAGAATGATCTCATTCCATGGGCAGGCCATCATCCTTTTTTTATACATCTGCCAGAGTTGCCAGCACTAGACTCTTACTATCCTTATTTATAGAGCAATATAAATGCTCTGAGCATTTTACAGATACATGAAAGAGAAGATTCTCCCTCTTCAAGGTGCCGACAGTATCTCATTTACATTGGAGAAATGGGACAATAGCTCAAGTTCTGAGGAGGGCCAAAGTGGTGCAAGAGGAGCTCAGGAGGCTGCAACAGGAGGCTGTAAGAAGAGGGAAGATATTGGCAACAATTTGGTGCAGGAAGCAGGTGTGGGTGATGTGGCCAAGGTGGTGATGAGAGAAGGTGAAAAAAGGTGACAAGGTAGAAGTCTTAGGAACTGACCAGTAAGAGAAGGGGGAACTAGTGGGCAGTAAAACTGCTACTGATGAATGGATTAAAAGCAACCTAGCGAGCAGTGCTCCATTTCTTTTCTGCTCTCAGCACTGAGGAGATTGAGAACTTCTGCACCACTCTCCTTCTACTGCTCTGGCTGGTGAGAAAGAGAGGAACTGATGTTAATGACTGTCATTAGCAGTACTTACAGTTCGTCTGCCAGAATGGGACAAAGGCTGAAGTTCACTTGTAGTTGGTACAATGAGAGCTGTGGTGTTTTTTCCCTAGTGACTGTCAGGGTCTGTGTGCAATGTGGTTTGCTCCTCCTTCATGAGATGCTAAACAAATCCTTCATTGTTTCTATGCAACTCCAGTTTCTAGTGTCAGCTGGTGGGTCCCTAGGCTGGATGCAGACCCCTGTTTTAGGTACATATAAGCTTAACAGCAGTGGAGTTGCATGGTTTTTTACCTCTCCTTCATGGATTCATGTTCCCCTGTGACTACAAACCATAAGTCAGCAATGTCATCTGTTCAAGTCGGTGCATGTGGTCTGCACTGACCTTCCTCCACAACTATGATAATGATTGTGGGAGAAGACGGCAAGTTTTGCTTTTTTGTGTCTGTGGTAATGGGCAACAGCTGCTAGACTGAAAGACACCCTCGTCCTCCCCCCTCACCTCCCTCCCTGACTTTGTGCCCAGCTGGGGCTAAGTACTCCCGCTGCCTTTTATTAATCTTCTCCTGGGACAGCACTATCAGTGGCCCATCAGCGTTCAACATGCCCTCAGTCACCAGCGCTAACTCGATTAGGGCAGTGAGGAGTGACTTACAGGGGAAGCTCTTCTCCACAGGCAGTATTTGCATACAGTGATTGATGCTGATACCTCCTCTAAACACATCCACATTTTGCATTTTAAACAAAGCAATTGCTGTAGAACTGCTCTCTGTCACTCTGTGGGATTCCCAGCATCAGCATAGGATGTACCTTCCCTTTCTTGAAACGGCCTCTCTCCTCAGAGGACACTGCAGCGGGATGAGGAGAAGGTCACTGACCCCACCTTATGTTTGAGGGCATGGCACTAAAACCTGTTGTGTGTCCTGGCTTGTGAAGTGGCTTGTGGAGAGTTCTGGGCCGTGTGGTCAGTGCCACACAGTTGGTGGGCTTTCACTGATAAGGTCAAGCTCATATGGGGTACATAGCCTGAAGCCTCCTGAGTTTCCCTCAAACAGTCTTTCGTTGTCAGATTTCAGGCTCAGAGTAGGGAATACATGAGCTGACTGCACCATGGAGCACTGGATATATAGGTGTGTTATCCACAAGCATTTTTCATATCATATGTATATATTATGCATGTACACCCCTCCCCCCCATACAAATGTATATAAAAAAAAATCCATCTTGCACATTGTCCAAAGAAGCAAAAGATGCCATACTTTATTACAGTTTCTACCATGGATTTTATTAGCAGGGTGCATCCAAGTGAAATTCTGATTCGGAGAGGAGGGTGGTCCTAAGCCATGTCTGTCTCTGAAGAGGAAAGTGTACAAGGGAGGAAATGGATGTGTTCAACTTCTGTTTGAAGGAAGGACAAAAGGAACAAAATAAAAAAATCTGTGGTGATACTTCTGGTATCACAGGCTGCTTTTCAAAGTGGCAGTTGTTTTATCTTCTTTATTTATCCTAAGTGTTTTCTTTCTTTCAAAACAAAAGGAAATTTGCCCAGAAAGTAACCCCCTTTGAACAGCAGCAGGGACTGAGCTGTAGTTCAGACTGCGAGTCCCTTGGAGCGGGCACTCAGTCCTCCCCTTTGTCCTTGGAGTGCAGGGATCACTATGGAGGCTAAATAAACAAAAATCACTTACATCCACTGTCTAGTGGTCCCAGAAAGAATGGCTCTAGAGGCTGCCAGTGCTCTTTGCCTCACAGATTGCCTGCTGCACTTTGAGGGTTGAACACCTTCAACAAAATTCAGAGGCCTGCTGGCACAGTGTTCCAGTGAGGCCCAGAGAGTTTTGATTAGGCTTAGTAGGAAATACCTGTTTTCACTCATTCCTGTCGTTACTTTCTCATCTTTGTGCTCATCTTAAAGGACTTGCCACGTACTGCTCGTTGCCCATTTTGTGTCTGAAAACTTCATGGTGGTGCAAAACCAGGCACTTCACTATTGGGCTCACGCTGTCTGGCTCTGTAGACGTGGGAGCTCCACAGTGAAGGTGGCCCTTTCATCTCCTGCCACACCATATTAATTTTGCAAATGTGACAAGCTCAGCTTTGCAAAAATAACATATTGCCCATGTCTTGTTCTATTTAATATTGTATTCAAATGGTCCGAGCGCTCAGCGACGTGGGCTGGGGGAATGGCTCTGCAGACTTCTTTGTCACTTGAGTGGCAGCTGGCTTCCAGGAGTAATTATAGCTGTTCAGTGCTGTGGTACATCAAACCTCTTGGGGATTAGTGAGGCATCAGGTGCATGGTGACTCAGAGGGAAGAACAGAGATGCTCCACTTCCCAAGCCGTAAAGGTCACAATCTTTAGAAATCCTAATATCCACTTAGACTTTGGACTTCAGTGAAAAGGAAGCATTGCAGTGACCTTGCAGAGAGTGTTCTAATTTTCCAGAAATCCAAACAGAGAAATTTAGACCTTAGAAGTTTGAAAGTGAATTGCATTGCCATCATGTGGATGCATGGAAGCTAACGTCTCGTCAGAAAAATTCTGCAACCCTTGTTTATTAGTTAGAAATAAAAACAAAGTCATGATAGTTATGAGAGTTGTTAAGTCAGAATGCTTATCAAAATGTGAAATGAAATTATAATAACAATTTAACTATGGTACTGTCCGAGTAAACACTGAAGTTAGTTTGACCGAAGTAATATGGGTCATTAGCATGAATTAGAGTCTAACATGTTCATTAATGTCACTACTTTGTGACATCTGGGGCTTAAAGAATTAGGTGTTAGAAACATTAAGTAATTAGGAAATGAATATACAAAATGGCTAAAGTGGTACAGGATCAACGTGATTCTTTTATGTCTTCTTCAGGGTGGTATTTCCAGACACTGAACGGCATGAAGAGATATTAGGGAAAATCCTATCTGCTCTTTAAACAATTAAAGCTGTTAAAACTGGTAGCTTGTTTCATTTCTACTTAAGTAAATGTGATTTTATGTAGCAATTACAGTACCAGAAGCAAACCTGCCAAATTAATGAGTGTTTATTAGGGTCTATGTAATCTTAAATTAATCTAAGTCAACAATGACTACTCAAGATAGGGTAGGTTTGCAAACACTTGTGGTGCGAAGATCTAAACAGAAGATGTGAAACCGTAATAGTGCCTCTCTGTGCTCTTTTAGGTCATGTCAGCTGCAGGCTGGGTGCCTGTGTGCCTCCAGCCTAGGTTTTTTGCAGGACACATGCCTGAGCTCCTGAGTTTTCTGATTGGGATTTCCCACTACTCTGCCTCCAGCCTCTGATGTTTCCCCATGGGTAAGAACGTAGCATGTTACCTGGCTGGCCCAGAAGAAACCCGTGCTGGTTTCTGTCTTCTGCTTCAAGCTCCCCTGCTCCCTGCTCGAGTGGAGCATACCCTGGATCTATCACACATTCTGCTCCTGACTCATCACATCCTGGCTGTGCCCTCAATAGCCTGGCCACAGCTCGGCCAGCATCTTTCATGGGTCACTGCTACCTCACACGACTCGTTCAGGAAAAGGTGTTGTGCTGCAATATGAAAGCAAATCCCGAGTCAGGCACAGAGCTGAGACACCTGCTGGATCATTCTCTTCGGCGTATCTTACCGAGGAAACTGAAGAGGTGGTCTGGCCTTTTGTTTCGTCTCAAGACTCCATCTGGATCGGGAATCAAAGAAGGGTTCGTGTTGAAAACTCTTTGCTGAAATGTCCTTACAGGTGGTTGCACGGTCTTAACATGGTAAAGCACGGCTTGCAGTGGTTTAAGCAGTTGTCCTCCTAGAATGTACAGTTCTTGTCTGTTAAGACTGGGGCAAGTGAGAGACTGATGGTGGATCACTGGGACATCAGGTAAGATTTCTCCTATTGCCACTTTTCTCTGCAGTACCCACAATGGCAATAGAGTTATGACATGAATAAATACAAATATTTCTTTATGCAGTTTTCCCCAGGACAGAATTAGGTGGAAAGAAGGAAGAGGAAAAGACTTTTTTTTCTGCGGGACGTAGCCAAATGCACAAAAAGTGAAGAGGAATGATCTAGAAAGGAGACTTCAGAAGAATCAACAGGAATTTTAAAGTACTCAGAAGCAGTGGAAAGAGGGCAAGGACACTGGAGCAAAACTAAATGAATTCTCTGTGATAGTCCTTCCCTGTGATTCTAATTTTACTTGATAATTCAACCAATTTACCTGATTCAGAGTAAAGTTCAGTGGTCTGTGACTTCCCAGATCATCCCAAATGCCTTTTTTAGAACAACTTACAGCATTTGCTACCCTTCATTACTCCAGTATAACAGCTGACCTTAATGAGAAAATTCATGCCTTCAGCAGCTCAGCCACTTCCATTCCAAACTCCTACAGATCTCCTGGACGTAGATGATACTCTGTGCTGGTGATTTATCTCTTATTTAGCAGCTTGTTCCAACATCTTCTCTCCTGACACTTCAGACTCAGAAGGTGTCTCATCTTCATTACTTGGAAAGGGTAATTCTAGGAGAGATGTGTCTCCAGTGGGTCTCTCTCTGGCTCAGTCTGGCACAGAGAAGCATCATCTTTTGATGTCTGGGCAAGTACAGCCATCTCTTCTCCATAAAGAAGAGTACTAGGAGCCACAGGAATGTGGGAGCAGGAGAGACCACGTGTCTCACACAAATGTATACAGGTTGAGCTGCATTTCAGCAGCTGCAGTTTTGCTGCTGGGAAACAGTCCCAGAACTTCTAACACTCCTCAGTTCCTCTTTTTTGGATTCTTTGCTCCTGGCTATCAAAACACAGATTTGGGGTGATAGGTTGAATTCTGCTTTTTAGACAAAGAGATGATTAGCTATTTGGAAGACTAGATATTAGGAAGGAGTTCTTTACTGTGAGGGTGATGAAGCACTGGACCAGGCTGCCCAGAGAAGGTGTGGCTGCCACATCCCTGGAAGAGTTCATGGCCAGGCTTGATGGAGCTTTAAGCAACCTGGTCTGATAGAAGGTGTCCCTGCACGTGGCAGAGGGGTTTGACTAGATGATCTTCACAGTCCCCTTCCAACTCAAACCATTCTGTGATTCTGTGACCCAACAGAAAAAAAAGGCACCTAAACTGTGGGCTGGCAGGGAAATAACATTGTGCCCATGTCTCCCTAGTCCCATTAAGAAGTGGAGGTTGGGGATTGTGGAGGAGAGAAGTAACAGAAGAGAGATTATTTATTTATTTATTTAACCTGCTTAGTAGCAGTAACTGTGAAGCATAAAGCTATCTGCAAAGGGTGATTGATCCTTCAGCAAAATCTGAAGCACAGAGATGCTGTGGTACTGCTTAATGTTCCCTTTGTGTTATCATTATATTTTTTTTCTCTCTGTTTGTTTCAGAAGCACTGTGTGCTCCTGACTTGCTGGGTAGCTAGTTACCTGATGAGTGCTCATGGAAGAGATGATTATTTCATTTCTCCATCATGGCTGGGAAGTCACCAGGATACTTTTGTGAAGGACATCTAGCCAGCTCTGCTCACCTTGTGAAGCATTGTCCCAGTGCAGATTAGTTGCTCTCCCTTGGCATATCACAGTGAATTGCAACTATTCAATGACATAGCCCAGACAGTTTCTGTTGCAATTTCTGTTCTTTGACTCCTTTGAGTCTGCCAGATGAACAATTTGTGCTGTGGAGGGTGCAGAGCCAGACTCGGTGAAAAGGGCATTTGCTGTGATGACCTGTGTGAGAATTAATGCAATCAGCAGAGCATGGCACCTGCTACCAAGGAGGTGACAGCATCAGTGCTTAGCATGACATGTCTCTGACAACCTGGGGGTAAGTTATTTATTTCTTGTATTGGAACAAATAACACACACAGTGGGCAGCTGTGGGTAGCCTGCTTGTGGAGATATCTTTGCTTGTGAGAAGGTCCAGAGGATTGACAGGAGCAGCTAAGCAACATGCTCTAGGACACACAGCAACCACAAGCTCCAGAATGAGCCATTGAGGCACCCTTTTGTAAACATGTTCCATGTGGAAAGCAAACCCCAAAGACAGTTGTCAAGTCCCAGTCCAAGCTAATTCAGCCAATGTGGTGATTAGGTCTCCCAGAATTTGAGAGGTCCCAGGCACTGTTTTTTTAGGTTTCAGTCACTTTTTAGGATATACTTATCTGCAAGCCCCATTCCCCGGGAAAGAAGAGGTGAGCCAGGGGCCTGCTGTTTGTGCAGTGAGCAGCCACGGAATGAAAAGGAGCTCTTGCCCCAAATGCTTGCAAGAGGCAATAGATGGCAGAGGGAAGTGCTGAGCTATAACGGCTCAGTGTGCTGGGCAGAGATGTTATCCAGCTGCAATCTCTCTTACAGAGTTCAGAATACACTCAGGGCATATTCCTCTCACACAGTTTTACTCTGCTTGCAGCATAGGCTGGTGGGCTCAGAGGAGGTCTGCAAAATGTTGTCACATTTGCTTATCTATTAATTACGATTTTGCATAGTATTTTTATAGTTATGATGATAACCTTATCATTTTGGTAAACTCAAAATATTTTATTTGCCTGTCCACTGAGTTTTTGTTTATCCCTTGCTCATTACAGATGACAGTAGCCAGTCCTAATGCCTCATAGTCCAGGCATTTTCTTTTTTTTAAAAAAAGGCAGGTTGGTCTCTTGTTTCAAGCAAATTGAGAAACAGAGCCTAATGTATGTCCAGGCAGGCTTTGTTCTTTTTTACTGGTTGTTTCTCTCATGTTTACATTTCCAGGAACATTTAAAAGGTGTCTACAATTTATTTGTAAAAGGTTTTTATTTTCTGTGATCCTTTAGTGTGAATTTCATAGTGTTGCTGTAATTGCTGTAACTCAATTTGGATTAGTAACTATTTTTTAAAGTAAATAATGGGAATGCAGCTATTCTAGCCAAAGTACTGGCAACACCACATGTGGCTGTGTGCTGTCCTGCTGCATGGCCTCACTGGCTTATGCTGGCAGGATTTTGAGGCTCTCTCGAGTTGTGCAGTGGAGCCTGAGGTGAACGTGGTATTTCTCTGGTTTGGCATAGTTTGTCCCATTAACTAGAGCTGCTGCAGCAGCAGCTGTGATCTAATCTGGCTGTGGACATAAGTTTGAGAACGATAGGGAAGGAGAACCTGACCTAAAGGGCATCAACAGTGTAATTAATTTTACAAATATCCTCCTGTAGCCCTTCCTTTGGTTTGGAGAAAGTCGTCTGGGTGCCATTGCATTTCTCGCAGCACTGGAAAGCCAGGACAGCTCAGCAAAGCTTCAGCAATGGGGAACAATAAACAATGTTAGCTGGGGTGACCCTCCTTCCACGTGGAGGGCATCCAGAGCACTGAGCTGGCTGCTAGCCACGGGGGCCTTGTTTTTAAGGAAGCTGGAACACTCTATCCTACCAGAGATCTGGAGAAGTTCAGGCTGCCACAGGGGACAGGAGATTCACTTGTGGCCTCCTCACCTGCATGTTTCTGGCAGTGTGCTGGAAACAGGACAGGAGGAGGGAGCCAGGAGAAAAAGAGACTATCCAGTAGTGAAAAAACCAAAAATATATCCAAGCTAGCCAGGAAAATAGGCTGGATCAGAGAAGGAACCTTGTCATGACAAATCAGAACAGCTGTGATGAAAAGAAGAAATGTGCAGAAGGAGCGATTTAGGGTTTTCTGCTGCTAGAAAAAGTGAGTCTGAGCTAGAAGAACTCAAGACAGCAAAAGAGCTGGGGATAGCACCCCTAAAAGCTGATGTCTGTGCAAATGCTGGAAGCATCACTCCCTTGGGACACTGCTGAATTTTTATGGTGTAATGACAAAACCAATGGGGGATGTAAGTGATTGTCCGAGTCTTGGTTACAAGAGTTCATTAGATTGAAAAATATCTGATGAAACCTTACTTCCTAAGACTGAAAGACTGACCCAGTAGCAGCATTAACTACTGACAAAAATATAAACAAGAGTTTGGTTGATGTGTTTGAGTTTAATAATGTAAATAGTAATAGAAACTTATTTGCAGCATTGACTGCTTTCAGTGTTGCGATGGAAAAGAATTTGCAATGCTGGAAATGCAATTATTGAAGGTGATTATAATTTTGGCTTTAGTTGAATTATTTTCATTCCAAGTATAACACTCTCCACTCCAGTGAGATTATTTATAACTTATGTATTGCACTTGAAATAATTGGCATATGGTGTAAATTAACCCCTCTCAAAACCATGATTTATGTGCTTTGTTCTAACTGATCTATTAAATGCAACTTTGTTTTATGTTGATTCTTGCCAATTTAGGCAAAGTGATTTGAGTTTACACTGTCCTGGCTTCTCCATGTCTGACCACTGCCATGCGTTTTATAATTTAACAATTACAGTTACATCAGGGATGTATGATAAAGCTTATTGAAAATATAATGCCAGTTTCTTAAAATCAGAGAAAAAAAAGTATAAAAATTCATTAATCAAAATAATTAATTTGTTTCTGAGCCTTTTCATAGAATGGTCAATATGCTGATTTTAAGCACTTGAAGAAGTAAGAGTTTGGTATTTCTGAGTTAAGCAAGCTGGGACTTCTAAACAGAAATCAACTTCTCACTGTGCAATCGGAAGAAATACATTAAAAAATTCTTTTGTTCAATATGTCAAGGGATGTATTAAAATATCCTGGCTTCAAAACATTAATTTGTATTATAATAAAAGGAATACATCAGAGAAAGACCAAGGTGCCTTATTAGTTTCCTCTGTTTTTAAGGTGGATGAAAAAGAGAAAAAGATTGAGGAAAAGACTGCATCCATGCAAAGGAGGAAGGATTCCAACCTGTTATTGTTATTATTAATAGGAAAATGATTTAAATAGGCTCATCTTTTTTCTAAGTTGCTTTGAAGGCAGTTGTGAGCTCCAGTAGTGCTGTGGATGAAAACATAACTAAACAACGCACCGGGTGTGCACATCTGTGTGTAGCTACCTACAGGAAGAGGGGTCTCTATGTGTCTGTGTATCTCAGATAGGGATTACATATTTGTACTTGGCTTTAAAGCATCAAGATCAAGTGGTGGAAGGCAGCCATTTGCCTTTCTCATGGTCACATTTTCCTAACTTAATTGGTGCTGAGCATACCCAGGGAAGGGGTAAGGCTGGCAGCTGTACTTCCTCCCTGAAAAGAAACGACTGTGGGTGAAATCAAGAGACCTAGAAGATCGTGAATTATAAGGAAAATTGAGCAGGACCTTTGATCCTTGAATTGCTGGGACACTTGATTATACCTCCTTGCCATGTTTTCACATTTTGGCCAGTTCTGATCTTTCCTGTGACTTCACTTCTACTTATAATTATTTGGATGCTGCTGCTCTCAGAGCTGGAGAGTTTCTAGCCCTGCCCATTTCTGTACGAGGAAGCACACAAAGACCAGGAGCATGACAGGCCTCTCACAGCTGATTAAGGTAAAAAGACTCGCTGGATGCAGTTCTTTTGGAGCAAGGCTGTTGTTTTTGGCCAGCTGGCAGCAGTGTTTTGGATCAGATGATGTGTTTTGCTGAACGATCCTTGTGCTTTCCAAACCCAAGTCACATCAGTCGCTTATCAGCGTCTCTCCCCCAGCCACCCCAGCACGCTGCTAGGTTACTCCTCCTGCTCCCCAGGTGCAGGTGTTCCACTTTTCCCGTGGTGTCATTTCAAAAATGCTGCAATGGGAGAAAATGCCTTTGTAAAGAAAGCCAGGCACACAGTGCAAGCTCTCCAGTTTCCTGTTACTCGAAGTTGAACACCGAAGTTTTCTGCACCTCAGCCAATGTTTGCTTTGATTCCCTGTGTAATACCTTGGCCCGAAAGAGAAAAATCATCATAGAAGCATAGAATGGCCTGAGTTGGAAGGGACAGTTCGCTTGCTGGTTTTTCTTTTATTTTGTGTGTAGGTAGCCACAAAAAACGACTGCACTCATGTTTTACCATTTGAAATTTAAGAACATATCCCAGCAGCTAAGCATGCCCTTAACTTTGGTGAGAGAAATGTGTTTAGAGAACTCAGCATTGATCAGTATAGAAACCTCTTTCCCTCTCCAACTAATCAGAGAAATTTTCCTAGTATTTCCTGTGAAGCTCATCTGTAAGACGAAGTGTCAGGGTTGGGCTCAGTTTCTCCCAATGCTACATGGGCTTACTATGAAGACAACTTCCTTCTCTTTTTTTTCCTAATTCCAGTGTGAGTGAACACTAGTAAGCAAAGTAAAGAAAGCCTCAAAACACCTAGACAAAGAAGGATGCCCAGGAAATGTCAATGAGGCAGCCACAACTTCAAAGTGAGTGACCGAGGAATGCTAACATAGCCCTTAAATGGTGTTTGAAGAGTGGGGCCCAGGCTCTCTGTAGGCCACTGGCTGCCCTTACCAATCTGTTCCCACTGTCAGCTCCAGTGCCACGTGAACTTTTCAGAACCCCAAAAGCCACAAACTGACATCCCTTTGCTATATTTAATCTGCAGTAGAGTCCATTTAAAGTCCTACTGAGGTGGCCAAATCCACACCTTCTGTGAACAGATACACCATTCAGAGCGCTTAAGCGTGCAACGTGGGTGGGCTGTGTGTGACTGTGAGCTGCCTGTGTGAACTTGGAAGGGGTTTGTGTTGGTTCCAAGACTGAGTCCATCACAGTCAGGGTGCTGCTGGCCGTGGGGCTGGGGGTAGCTGTTCCCAGTGTAGAAAAAGCTTGTCATGCTTCTCCTCCATCTACAGCTCTGTGCTCATCTTGGTTTTTCTTTCAGGTTCGTTTTAAGCCCGTGGCCTTTCCTACTGACCACCACTAATTCAGCCACCACCTCCTCCTCAGAGGGCAGGCTGAGCAGCCTCTTGATTGCCTGGTTTGATGCATCATCCCAGTGAGTGCCATTGCCCAAAAGAAGGACCTCAGCAGTGTTGGATGAGGTGTGCTGGAGATGGAGGCGCTTAAACAGAGTGGGATGGTGTCTGGTACCTCTGATAGAATCAGAGGTAGAACAAAAACCTGGGGTCCTTGTTTCTCACACCTCTGCCCCAATTACCAGAGTGCATTTCCTTCTGCTTTCTCCAGCAGCTACGAGCTTTCCCTCTTGCACCGCCTGACCACCAGATCAATGAGAAAATGCCATGACTTTAGCACTTGCATCTACTTCATAAGCACTGGGCAGCTGCTGTAATGCTTGCAGCACTCATGATGTCACTGCTGGGTTTAAGCCAGTGGTCTATTTTATGATTAGAGGTTTTGTTTTTCACTGGAACAACTTCAAGGCTTTCTCATCGCTAGCTCCTGTTTATTCCTTGCACCACTGAAGTGTAGAACGTGGAAAGAAAATGAGTGAGTGGGAGAAATAGACTGGTCTGTGGCAGAGACTGGCAGCAGCGCCTGTCTTAAAAGTCCTCAGCAAAGCTCATCTCACAAAATCTCAGAAGCTTGCTGAGATTTTTTTTTATATGGGAAGACATGAAATGAGCATTTCTAAGTGAGAGGGCTGGGGTTTCCTCCTCTTCCGCAGCAAATACAGACAGATCGTGCCTTCCCCCACACTGGCCTTTTCTGTGGAGCCATGTGCATCCCAAGGGACAGAACAGAGCAGCTCCTAAACACAATAAACATTACTCTGTCTGCATTAGTTTTTACATTTCTTTGTTTTATTTCTTGTTTTGTTTGAAATGACCTGTACCACAGGAATACAATTTATTTAACAGGTTGTTATTTTTTTAGGAGCAGATAATAGTTAAGTAGATACTGTTTATTTCACTGACTGTCTATGACTCCCTGCATCATTCTCACAGCCTCTGTCTCTCTCTGGCTTCTCCATGTAACCCAGCCACAAGAACAACAGAGCAGCCTTTGGCCATACGATTGATTATAGCTTGTGGATACAAAGTGGAAGCTCTGTTTTCTTAGCTCCAATTGGTAATAAAAGCTCAACGTTACATTCTATGGTCTTTTCTCAATTACTTGCCCCTCTAATAGCTGCTTACATGTTTCTGGTGAAGCATGTTTTATTTTATATATTTATAATAGTTTTAAAAAACAAAAGATGACATAGCTTACAAAGAGAAAAATAATGCCCCCTTAGCATGAGCAATACTGCAAGGTTCTGATTGTTGTGGGGACATTTCTTGTAGCTTCACAGTTTTGCTGCGAGGTGTAATGCCCAAGTTTCCCCAGATACCTAAATTTGGAGTGGTAATTTACCTTTTAATTGATCCCCATGAAATTTGTTTTGCATTACAGGTCAGACACTGCTGTTCCCAGAGAAGAATGTGCCCAAAACAGAAGACCTGGTCACTTGGGAAGAACTGCTTTTTGTAGTAGCTGAGAGGTACATGGTTTCTGTAATCCACACATGCAAATCAGGGGCTGTAGCTGCTTTTACCATAGTTGCTGGTGTGGGTTTATTCACTGTCACTGATACACTTACCTCTACTGCTTCTCTTTTCTTTAAGTCATAGAGCCCATCTGTTTTCCAAGGCTCAAGCTCCATCATCTTTTGCCCCACGAAGAAGGACAGCTGTATGATGCTGACTCTGTGAATCCCATCTTACAAACGAGCAGCATAAAGAGCACTGACCCAGAACCCATTTACTGCTTCATGTCTCACCTTCCACATCCCCCAGACCTTTTTGTCAGAGACTGTGAGCATTCAAAGACCTAAGCAGTAGCTGAAGCTTCTTTTCCTACTTCAAAGTGCATTGGGAGGACTACACTACGTTACACTCCTCTGCAGCCCCAGCTCATCGCGTAGCTGGAAATGCTCCTCAGCCGTGTCAGTGTGATAGCACGAGTGATGCACAGCAGATTGCAGTAACTGGGAAGAGATGATTGTGATTCCTGCACTTGTTTGAAGGGCCCAAGAGACCCGACCTGCTTCCCAATTTAGGATGGTACAAGCCTTTTAAGGGTTAAATCTAGACAGGTGTTTCTGTCCCAGTTCCTGGGGAAGAGTATGCATTCCTTGCTAAGAGAGTTTAATATACCCTAAGTACTGTCTGGTTCACTTCCCATCCTATTTCAGAAGAGATGCAAACATTTCCCTGCATATTATCTTCAAGCAATGGAGAATATTCAGATGGGCTCCAAGGTTATGCAGCTTTAATGGAGAAAGAAGTTCCTGGAAAAAAAATGTATTTGGTGTCTTTATATTGCTCTGCCAAGGCAGGAGTTGCCTCTATCCCATAGCCCTAATCTAAACAGCCAGCAGTCTCTGTGAGCTAGAAGCTAACTCGGCAGCTCTCCTTAGTCATGTTTTGTAGAGAGTTTCCTGTTACAGAGAGCAGGCCCGAGTCCAAATACAAGAAAGCTAGAAAAGCCTTTTGGGGTTGTTTTTGGGTGGTTTTTGGGTTTTTTTGGAGGCGGGGGGGATGTGGGGATGTGTGTGTTTGTGTGTGAGTAAGTGACCTTTCCGGCAAGGCCCAACAGAGTAAGAATTGCTTCTTAGGATCTTTTCAACCCATTTTGGGACAGGTACCTTTGCACAGCAGGCTGGGACACAACATACTGTGGCTGAGCTGGGTGGGACTTGGCAGCACTGCAGCAGTGGTCAAGTGTGTCAAACTTACAGGTGATAATGCAACCCAGCACATCTGTGAGAGCATTTATGCCACAGCCAGAAAGAGTTGCCAGAGCGCAGCACCCAGCAAGATGGCTCTGTAGCGGTGGCACGCATTTCACGTTTGTCCCTCGGTCACAGATGGGTACAGGGATAATGAGTGCAACCAAAAGCCTCTCATTTTCTCCCCAGCTGCCTCTGGGAGGGACCTGGGGAAGAGAAGCAGCACAAGTATCCACTCAAGGCACAAGGCCACTGTGTAATTGCTACTGCTGTGAGCACAGAAGGAGTCCCAGTTCCCATGTGCCTTCTGCCCCTTAGGTCTCTGCTGGTTTGCTACTATGCCTGAAGCAAGACAATTCCTTTATCAGGTGAGTACAAAATGAGTGACTGTGTAGCATAGGGAGAACTCAAAGGGGATGGAACAGAGCTAACTAAAGTACAAGGTGTGGGCTGGCTACGAGAGCTGAGAGGTCACCATCAGCCAGCACCCCTGTGTGTGAGCCTGCCAGGGCAGCCCTGATGAGTTCTACTCCTGCAGAAAACAAGCACCCAGTGTCTCTGATCACACACCTCAACCCTGCTTTGGAAGACTTCCCCCTGGGGGCAAGTTACTCCTCTGCAACACCACCTTTCTCCTGGGGAAGCCAGGAAGGGATGGAAGCTTGAGGAGAACAGAGGCAATATAGTTAGTTGTGTCTCAAATGCAGATCAGAGGTTTTTTCTCACCTCTACTGCCATGCTGCTGACCACAAAAAAAGACAATACACTCAGGTTTCGTCAGCTCAGGATGGCTTAAAACTAAGTGACCTAGAAAATAAAGTTTCAGAAAACACCAACGGTCAGTTTTGTCAGTCACCTACATTCCCCTCTGGCTACTGGGAATGCAGCAGCTATGGCTTAGGCAGCAGATCTACACCAGGGCTTGGAGACAGCAGGAACCTGGTTACGTAAGAGGAATAAATAAACATTCCCCCTGTTCTTCTCCCACCACCTCAAGGTCAGGTATTTGCTTTCTGATCAGCAAGAGAACCTCTTACCAGCCCCAGGTATATTCTATGCTAGCTCTTTTCCTGCTGTTGAGGATAATGGGATGAGGCAGGGGAAGACAGTAGTTGGAGTATCAGGGGTTTCATGCCATCCTCTAATTTATTTCCCTAGGCTGCCACAAAAAAGCAATCTCTCAGGCTCTAGAGCTGCCTCCTCTGAAAAGCAGTGCCCTTGATTCCTAACTAGAATTTGGCAATAAGCCTAAAGTCTCTGTGGAGCCAAAGAGCTCTAATGACGTCTAGGAAAGATCTGGTTTGGGGTGTATTTATACTTGGGCAGTAACCATGCAGACAAAGCCTTGTGTTCTCCGCCACAAGGAACAGGTGGGGAATGGCACTCAGCTGAGCTGAAGAGGCAGGTGTGATATACTATGGGGTGAAAAGTGTGGAAGAATTGTAGTTAGCACCACATAGGAGAGGATGCAGAGATTATCAAGTCAACCCAGCACTGAAGCATAACATCAGGCTCTTTTGTCTTGCCATTTGGGAAAGACTTGCATTTTCTCAGGGACGTACATCCTACCTCTTCAGGGGCCTGCGGGAATTGTACATGGGAGGGACTAGCCAGGCGTAATGACACACTGTACAAGGTCGCAGAATATCTTACACAGTTAGGAGCATCTTTCCCAGTAAGAAGTGGGGCCTGTATGTACAAGTGTTAGAGGAGTCTGGGAGGCAGCCTTTTTGTTCAGGAGAGGTCCAGCAGCATTGTTCTCCAAAGGAGCATCTACTCTATGGTAAGAGGCAGAAAGGTGACAAAAAGGAGGACCGTGGCTGCTTCCCTTTCTAACTGACCCCTCGTAACACCAGCAGATAAAGTTTTTATTGACTCTAGTCTTCCTCTCTTCCTGCTTCTGTCCCCACTCCCCCTCCAGAACTGGCAGAGGGAGCTGGGGAGCAGGCAGCCTGGACAGCGCTGAGAGCATCACTGATCAGAGGGGCTGAGCCCCGAGGATGCCTCAACAAGTGCAAGAGCATAATCTGGTATTTCCCACAGAGAAAACAACGAAAAAAAGAGAAACAGGTGACTGATTAAAAGTTTCCCCCCTCCTGTACACGAGATTCTGCAGTCACGCCGACAGATAGACATTAAATAATTCTTCCATAATAAATGATTGGAGATAAAAGCCGGCGGTGGCTGCTGCTGCTGTTTGGATTGCTCCGTTGTCTGCATCTTTGTTTCTAGTTTGTTCCCCGGCCACTGTCGGCTGGCGCTGGGGCTGTCAGACCTTTGCCTCTAGCATTTCTAGGAAGAGTTTATGCATGGGAACCTTGCCCTGCAGTTTGATGCTGTAGAAGTGCTGCACAGCTTTGGCAGCCGTCTGCCGCAGGAGGGGCAAGGTCAGGAGCAGCTTGCCTGCTCGCCGGGGCTCCTCGTTGCGCTGACTCAGCTCGTAGTCCTGCAGGGCTTCGTGGAGAAGGTCCTGGAGTTTCTGCACTGCATCCATGTCCTCTATGTGCATGGAGTCTGGGGTGAGCGAGAAAAGACAGCAAACAGACAAGTCAGACGTGAGAAAGGAAATCATTTATGGTCCTGAAGCTAAAGGTGTTTTCTTTCCTTTTTGTCTGTTGTTGTGGGGATTTTTTTGGTTTTTTTTGTCTGCCCCCCTCCATCCCCTCCCGGGCAGGGGGTGAGGGGTGTTGTTGGTGTTGCTTTGGTTTGTTTCTTAAGGGAAAAAAGCAGCTTGCTGGCAGGTGTGGTGCTGCTGCTGTGAAGTTTGGCAGCAGCCCCGTGTTGGCCGTAGCAGTGCAGGGACAGCAGGGTTGCCAGGGGAAGGTGGGTGACACACGTGCCCTGTGTGCTGCCCATTTTGCCAGCCACCCAACGCAATGCAGGGGTCAGGAAGGGGCCTTTGTGATTTGCACTTTCACTTGCCCTCCATGCTCCTTATGGGGAGAGTCACCCTGCAAGGGGCAGCAGCTGCTGTGCTGCCGCTTGGGAGCAATCTCATTAAGAATAATTAACACTGCTACAGCGCTTCATCTGTCTAAACTGCCTAATTGCCGTGCAGCTGCTCAGGGTGTCAGCAAGACAGAAAAGCCCCAGTAGGTCACAACCAGTGTGCCCAGGGGTGTTGCCAGACCCACCTTTGTGCATATGCCCCTGTTTTCAGAGACTGCCAGCAGCTGTGCAAAGGAGCTTCCTACTGAAATAAAGGAAACCCACACCTCCCGCAAGGCCTCTTCCCTTAGGCTGCCAGTTAGATTCTACGAGCTGTTGGAGGGGCTAGCAGGGTTTGCAAGGCTCCTTGGTGTGTCTGTGAAGCAAAGGCAGCTAGCTGGTAAGGACCCAGTCCGGGGTTGAGGTAGGGAACCGTGCTGAACACAGACTGCTAAACTTGTGGGTAAGTCACGGTGTCAGAGGGCGGCACCGAAGAGCAGAGAGGCACAGCATCACCAAAGGTTTCCTCCTTTTTCATCTTGCTGATCCTTGCTTTTTCCTTACAACCATGACAGAGCTGGGAGACCCCGTTGCCTTGTCTTTATTGTTCAGAGACTGTTAATCAATACTGAACCTATTGATAAAGATTCCTGCCACAAGGCAACAAATCCAGAAGCAACGGCAAAGGGACAGTATGGCAAGCACGCATGCACACGTGTAGCTGCACCGCCTGCCATCACAGCCTGGCTTTGCAGGGTGGCAGTGCTCTGGCTCAGCCTACACACAAACACAAACGTGAGGACATGGGTTCCCCAGAGCGACAGCAGTGAAGGGGAGGAAAGCTGAAAGAAGTGCCAAAATCACTCTAGAAACATGTGTCATCTTTATGGAGAGCACAACACGAATTAGAGACTGTGAATTTTGTAAGATACATTTATGGGAAAAATGCTATTTATGATGCGTGGTTTATAAAGTATTACAACAGTTGGGAAAATATTATGTCTAGCAAGAAAGCTGTTTAAGAAACTGTTTAGAAGGAATGCACTAATTAAGAAGATATTAAAGGGAGGTATTCCCAAGAAGCCTACTGAAGAATGATTCTTGATGCATTTACACCTTTTATCCAAGAGACCAGGCAAAGAAGCTCAGAAGAGGGCTGCTAGGTCATCACAGCGACCTGAGCTAGACACAGAGGTTGATTCTGAAAAGTAGGGAGGGAGAAGCATGTTGCCAAGTCAGTCTGGCAACTTCTCCCAGCCAGGCAGCACCTCTGAAAAATTTCCATACACAATCCAAGAGAAATGAGTGGGATCTGTTTCCTGCCAAGTCGCAGAGGTCATTTTGAAGACTGGAAGTATCAAAAGCTGAAATGTCCTCTATCCTTTCTGTTTAATGTCCTTCTGGCTAGGGGCACAAGGGGGAGAAGTAATCACAGCCTGTCAGAGTGTGCAGATCCCAGTGGGTGCTAGAATTACTGCGCAATGGCCATGCTTCAGGGCAAAGTGGGTGCTCTGCTTTTGGGTGCTGCTGCTGCTGTACACTAGACAGAAGCCCAAAACTGCCCTTCTGCCACCTGGCTTCTGTAAGGTGGCAAGACTTAACGGCACTGAATAACTAAATGTATACAGTGAGAGGAACTGGGGTAATAAAGATCAAAGCCTGCCCCACCCCCACCGCTCTCTGCTGAAAGAAGCTCAAAATTGGCAGCTAACTGCAAAAAATAAAACAACATTGCAGGATTAATTTCCTTGCAATCCATCAGTGAACTGGTGTCGATGGCATTGATAAACTGTTAATTACGAAATCAATAGCTATGAATTTTTACAGCTATCAGAGCACTGAGGTGGGGGCAGGCTGCCTGACCATGTCCCTGAGGGTCAGCTGGGCTTCATACCAGGAGCCCTTCTCCAGTACTGCTGGCATGGGGTACAGGGCAGGTGTGAGAATGGACGAGGCCCACTGCTTCCTCACCTAACTCTCTTCTTGGAGCTTCTGACAGGAGGACGAACCTCACAGGACCCATTAGCACAGAATTTGCTTTGCATCCCTTTGCCAGATCCAGACCTGGCTCACTCCATCTTAGCATTAAAATGCATTGCAAAAAAAAAAGGGAAATAAATTTTGGCCAGTCTGGGATGTCCTAAAATGAACGTGTGCTGCATGCTAACCTAGAGGGCTCCTCAATACATAGGTTGGTCAATTTTTATTCCTAAGGAAAGAGGACCTAGGAATGCTTAAAAATGGACTGCTGACTCTGAAGGGTAACAAATTAGGTCTACAGCACCTCTACTCCGTCAAAAAATGGGTGCTCATATTGTTTGGGACTTGCCTGCTGCTCTGGGAATTAAGAATTCATCCCTCAGCTCTCTAAAACACACTCACTAAAGACAGAGACCCCTTGAATTATCTTTGCCAATCCCAGCAGGTGTGATGTTGGTGTGTCACACCAAGGACTCAGAGATCAGCCTACTGTCAGCTTCTTCTTGAGTAAAAAGTGAGTGAGCTCCCACTTCTGTTTTCATTTGTTTGAATTCCTAGAACCAAAGGGTCAGTATATACAGGGCTGCATAAGTCCCTAGAACTTGGGTTGCATGAGCAATGACACACAGAATTTATCAGTATGGGAGGGAAGGCAGAAAGCAGGTTTAGGCAGCACAGGTGCTAATCTAGGTGTTCATCTTTAAGCCCTGTCTCTGATCCAAGGGAGCTGAAGCCTGGCCTAAACTGCTTCCTTCCCATTTTAGGAGTCAGCTCTTTGCATGCATGCACACACATGCAGGCTCTGTAAGTTTATCCCTGTCAAAGAAGAAAAGAAAAATAAGAAGAACAACTAAGTAAAATAACTGGTATTAAAAGAATGTGAAGGTTCAATGTTAAGTTACAACAGAAAAATACACTTGTCCTGTTCCAGCTTCCTTACCTGTGTGTTGTGAGAAGCTTTAATTACATGAAAAACAAAATCCCATGCTTTACTTTGATATGTTTGAACACAAATAACAAAGCAGGACTTTTGTGGTTTATGCTCCTACCTAGCTATACTTCTATCTGCACTAGGAGAAACCAGTGGAGTCAGAGTGATTTTTTCCATCCAGCTGAGAACATGCTTTGGCCTGTGCCTCCTGACCCTCACCTTGGTTTCTTTACTCCACAGCACTGGAAATGGAACCCCAAAGCATCTGATGAGAGTTCTGCCCTGTCTTTGTTCAGTGTTTTTCCACTCCTGTGGAGGCTGTCTCATAAGGTTTGCTCTGGGCTCGATCCTGAAGGCACAGCAAGCAACAACAGCAGGGAGTGCTTCTGTTGCACTGTGAGGAACGTGACAGCAACGTCCACAGCATGGGCCAGGTAACTGCCCCAGTGTGGCACTTCTGTCACAACTGCTACCCTAGCACTTCAGCCTCTCTGAGGAGCCCCTCTCCCTGTTTAATTCTGCGACCCTCGTGGCAGACAGGTTCTTTAGCAAGTTGATTGCATCACCAACAGCCACCACTGCACAGATGAGAGAGGCGAGGCTTGGCCATCTGCCCATCCCGGTTCGGTGGCAAAGTGAAGGCAGCAATTAAAACTAAAAAAGCAATACATGAGAAATTGGAAAAGGGAACAAAGTTATGAAGTGCAGAAAAATGATAAGGGAAATGAAGGACACGGGAGGAAAAGCCATGGCTAGAAGGGCTAAGGACAGTAAAGAAGTTTTATAAATATTTAAGGAATAGAAGAAAAATGATCATTTGTAGGGGGGCTCTTTTCACCTGGAGATGATTAACCTATTAATAGCAGTGCAGAGTAGATAGAAGCCCTCCGTGAGTATTTCTGTCTTATTTAGAAAAGAGAAGCTTTATATACCTGTGTTATATGAAGATGATGGAGAGTTCATAATCTGTTGTTTATGCAAGAAGATATTAGAACTATTAGGACAAACTTCACAGAAATCAGCAGAGCTGGATAACTTGGCTTTAAGAGTTCTAAAATTGCTGGCTGAGGGTCATCTAGGGCAGATTAATGATTAATAAGTCTTGGTATTTTTAAGAAATTCAAGATGACTGGAAAAGTTCTAATGATGCACATATTTTCCTAGGTCTTATCTGATAATTTCTATGCTAGCCGGATGGGAACCAGGGCAAAAATAAAGGAAAAAATAAAGGTGACATTCAATTAAGATTAATAAGATGGCATTTATAAGACATGTAAATGTGGCACTTAGGGACATGGTTTTGTGTCGGACTTGGCAGTCCTGGGTTAACAGTTGGAAGTGGTAATCTTAAAGGTTTTTTCCATCATAAATGATTCTGTGATTTTACTGCCAGTCAACATGATACTTGGGAAGAGAGGTCTTGTCAAATAAACCTGATTTCATTCTCTGATGAGATTACAAGTTTGGTTGATAAAGTTAACTGCACAGATATAATAGACTTAGGTTTTTATAAGACACTTGGCTTAGGACCACAGGACATTCTCATTAAAAAATTAGCACTATGCAATATCAATAAAGAACACTTTCAGTTGATTAGTAACTGGCTAGATGACAGATCTCACAGTAGCTATCAGTGGTGAATCATCCCTGAAGAAGGAGTTTTCTCATGGAAATCCACAGGGATCAGTAAAAAAAAAACCAGCTGCTACTCAACAGTTTTATCAATGCGCTGTAAGGAAGTTTTGGTTTTTTTTCTTTTAAATTGCTACTGCTAAGGAGTGGAAGGATGGCAAACAGGAACAGAGTGGTGTAAAATGGTGATGGCAAGAAGCCTCACAGAATCCTGGACCACGTCCTTACACTTGAAGTAATGTATCCATAGCCAAGGAATGCAACTGTGGAACAGGAAGTTCATCGTGTCAAGCTGTCAGGTATAAAAAGACCCGGAGTCATAGGACCCAGCTCAACAAAGACCATTCTTTGGGGGCTGAACTCAGGCAAACAGACATTAAAGATATGGTGCCTTTGTTTTTTAAAACTGAGAGAATGATAAATTATTAGTCAGCTACCAAGCAAGATGTAGATTCCCTCTCTTTTAATCCTTCCAGCTTCACACTGGGTGTTTTTTTTGTAAAGTGGCTTTAGCCAAACACAGATACTGGTTTCAGGGCTGGGCTGCAAGGGTGAATTCTGTGACCTGCACGATGCAAATTTGGCAAAGAGATCTGATGTGAGACAATGAGACTCGGGGGATGTAGAGGGAGCCCTTGTCACGCAGTTTCCCTTTCAGATGGGACTCCTTAGCAAATCTGTGTCTGGCTGGCTTTGATACAATGCAGCCTGCTGGACTGAGGGCTGCAATCTACATCCACACTGTCTCCCAGTTAAAGGGGGATTCATTGTCTCTGGTCACTGAACATCTCCAGGACAGGGCCAGGCAGCCCCAACCCCACAGCTTTTTGAAACTGGGACCAGGGTTTCCCTGTTTGCTGTATCTGACCAACACTACTGAGGTGGATGCAAGTGTGGCTCACATCCCTTTTCTGAACTCATGGCACTGCAGTTGGCTTGCTAGTGGAAAAGGCCTCCACAGACCCTTTTACTGCCTGAAAGCAGCAACCAGTCCATCCCTGTCTGTTCCACTCCCTACTGCAGAGTCGGAGCACAGCTGGGGCTCCAGCAGCAGAAAGCCTCATTTCTCCCCGCTTTCCAGCTTAGAGGGGAGCTTTGAGAATGGTGCATGACACAGGCAGAGAGTCTTAGGCAGCAGGCTCTAGAATCCTCCCAGGTCAAATAACAGCACGAGCCTTGCCTCCCTGGTCGCAAGACTGGCTGGGCCAGGGCTGTACCTGAGTTGGCGAGGGCCAGAGCTTTGAGCGTGACAAACTCCTCCTTTTCCACCTTGAGCTTCTTATAGCGGCGCACCAGTTGTAGGATGGCCAGGTAGAGCTCCAGCAGCCCTGTCAGACGAGAGTGCTCTTCATCCATTATGTAGTCCTCAGCATAGACCAGCTTGTCCTCATATGGCAGGGAGCGGTACACAATGCCCAGGATGAGAATTTCCATCCAGGCACTCTGCAGAAGGCTCATCTGGTCTCCAAGGGAGAGGTTGGAGAACCCTACCAGGGCAAAAGACAAGCAGGGTCAAATGGGTGTGCAGCAAAGCCTCTAGGAGACTAGGGTCTGTAGTTTCCCTGAGATTCCAACCATGCACTCTTCCCTGCTGACCTGCTGCTTTCAAAAAACCCCAAACCACTCACTGAAGGGACCCTGTCTCTGTAGCAATCAGCATACACAGACCTTACCCTTCTCTTTGCTCCTATGCCCACCCACAGCCTCAAACAGAAGTCCTGATGGCTCTGATTGCATTTATGGCAGCTCAAGGTTGCTGACAACCTCTCTTCAATGACCACTGCTTCTTTCATAGCAGCAACTGTTTTGTACCACATTGCCTTCCACTCCTCCTCTGTAGGTCTGTATTGCAGCCCACTTAGTCTGTCCCAGCTGAAAAAAGAGCAGAGAAGAGCTCTGGATGGCAGAAAAGAGGGTTTCTGATGGGATAGGAGGGAATGACACAGGCCTGAATTACAACTATACTACAATCTCACATTTTGGGCAACATGAGAGAAAGTCCTGCCACAACAAAGCCCCAAAATGTGTTCAAAAATGAATAATACATTTGTGAACAGAATCCTCTTCTATTCCTCATCACACTCTGATCTCCATACCAGCAGCTCTGCCTACAACCCTACCCAGTGATAAAAATACCTTTATGGTGCCTTACAAGTACCTAAATCATAGCCAAACCTGGTAGCAATGAAACCAGCACCCACAGTGAAGCAAATATTTTCGCCAAACACAGAAAGAGCAAAGACAGGCCCTGACAGCCCCAGAGTCCACTTGAGAAAGTGGAGAGGACAAAACACAAAGGCAATGTCCACCTCAAGGTGGGGAAAGAAAGTGCATGGGAAGGAAAACTGTCTGTTATGCCCTCCATACCTGGTACCCTTGAAGGCCAGACCGTGAAAAATCCTGGCAGACAGGCACTCTACAAGTCGTTACAGACAGGAATGTCAGGCATAGTGTGTTGGTCCTCTCTAGGCAGCTTTTGCCCACCATGGACAGGCAGAAATTGTACTTTTTTGGCAGCCCCTTGCTTCTAAAGGTTTGTAGGGCTGTGAGAGAATGGAACACCCAGGCACCCCTCAGCTGGGAGCATGATGTTCCCCCAGCCTCCCCAGCCAGTTTTCTCCCCAGATGCATATGAAGCCTTGGGGATCACCAAGAGACCTGTGAACTCGTGAGCCTCTATGCAGAAGCCTGCCAGCTCTGCTGGCTGCATGCAAGGCTCAGCTGGACTTCATCCCACACCCCACCCTGCTCACAGCTCTTGGCCCCACATCCGGGCTTACGTAGCCAGCCACCACGATGATCATTTGATTTCTCTTGTTATCAAGTTGGCAATTAACAAAAGAGCTGATGATTGCTATATTGACTGACTGTGGGATCTCTTTTTCTATCTGCACTATCTCAGCTAGGGAAGGGAAGGCAGAAGGGTGGGTTAGTGGTATTTATTTATCTCTACGCCATGTTTTGTGTTTGTGTTGCCAGGGGAAGCAAAGGGTGATAATGGCCTGGCAGCCCTTGGACATCCAATTTCCCTTATCAGGCCACTGAATAGAAAAGAGGCCCCAGGCCACATTAATTAACAGATACCAATCAGCTGTCACGTGCTGTGTGTGCAAGGTCTGAGGGGAGCAGTGGGTGGGAGGGAAGAATCAATAAACCATTGGGGAGGAGTGCCAGAGGGAACAGCTAAAGAGGAGTCCAGGCTACTGGGGAGAAGAGCTGCAAATCCAGCTCCATGACTGTGAGACTGATTCCTGTACAGCACAGCCCGTGCTCCACATAGCCCTGACGAATCCCACCTCTTGCTTGGGCTGGGAGGTGGGTGCCTTGTCCTTTACCTCACCCTTCTGCCCCCTTTGCCCTGCACTCAGAGCTGTGCTGCTCTGGAATGCAGCCCTTCAGACTCAGTCCAAGTGCAGGCTGCTGCAGCTCCAGTGCTTGGGATCCTGTCTCCCCAGCTCCCTGCTGCACAGGGAACTGATGAGATTAGCCCTGAGATGGGAGTAAAGGTGCACAGCCACTGTTCCACTCTTTAGAACCTCAGATCTCTCCTTTGGTCATCCCTCTCCTAGCTCTGACCATGGAGATCAGAGCAGAATTTAGGCTGCTGCCTTAAGTCCATTTTCTGGATCAGTCCCATGGCCTTTCTGCATCTTCATTCCCCATCTGGATTACAAAAGGCATTAGGCCACTGCCTCACTGCAGTCTGCCAACAAAATTTCTTAAAGATCGAGAAACAGTCACGTAGTAGAGCGAGAGGGTCCAGGACAGGCGTGGCTCATACTTTTCTGCTACAGAACAAAGTAGAAAAATTGATTTACCCCTAGCAGTAGCCTGTACACACAGCATCTCTATTAACTGCCCTTTCCCAGAGGCTGTTGTGGCAGGTAAGAACAGGAGATAAGATACCACATTTTACCCTTTGCAGAGAGAAGAGCCAGCTGCAATTGCCCCACCCACGTGGGAAAGCCCCTGGCCAGAAGCACTCCCAGAGAGCCAACAACTCCAGCTCCAGCAGGCGAGTGGGAAGAGGGAGTGCTACGGTGTCAAGCCCGAACTTGAAATGTCTGACAAATCTGGGACCCTTTTCCTCCAGTGCTCACCATGGGGAGTGCAAGGGCTGTCCCTGAATCACTGCACTAAAGGGAAGATTGTATGACTCTCTCGTGCTGTAAGAGCTGAGATCAGGAAAGGTAAATGTTAATTTCACCAGGCCAAAATCACAGGCTTGCTGTTAGGGGATTATAACACTGAGGGACCTCTAGTTGTGAGATTTTCTGTCATCTTGCAGCTCCCAGGAATTGCTAGAATACAACTGTTATGCATCCTTGAGCTGCTGATGGCCCAGCATCCAGAGAACACCCTTAGTGGTCTTGCTGCTTTTCTCAAGTCTGACCCTGAAAGGTGCCTAATGCACCACTGCCCCAAAAGAGAAGCCTCTGGCTCTAGCACAGAGCTGCATGCATGTTTCCCTCCTTCCCAGGTGCACCTTGAAAAAAGCTGCTCTATTTGCAATAGCTGATGTGACATTCAGGTTGGGTTTTTCAAAATTTTTTTTAAAAATTATTATTTCAGTGGTTTGGCAGTGGGAGCTCCCAGAATTTAAAAAAAAAAAAAAAAGTCCCATAATTTGTGGCAAGTGGAGTTCATAATCTGTTAATTTATTATCATTTCTGTCATCCTGGAGGGCCATTAGCAGAGGTAATAAAAGGAGATGTAATTATAGGATCTGAGGCCACTCCAGACACAGCTGCTGTCACTCCACTTGCCATATTTCATTCTGTGCTAGTACTAACGTCTTCCTGGTGAGAACAGCACAACAGCTACCCTGGGAGAGCCTTCCTCGTCACCCCTCAAGAGAAGACTTGTCGCCCTGCATCAAAGTAAGAGGAAAAGGTGGATGTTGTTCCAAGACAATTTGCATGGGGGGAGGGTGAGTAGTGGGGAGGGGGCCTCACACAGAAGGGAGCAACTCCACATTGGCTAAGTGTGGCTTCTGAGCTCATGGCTAATAAGGCTCCTGAGCTAATAACATTTGCTAAACAGAATTAAATCGTGCTTTATTGTTATCATAGGAAAGTGTGTTTAAGTTTTACTGATTTTATTTGCTGATTTTATTATACTGTGGGGTAGGAGTTGGTATTGACACCTGGGATCCTTCAGGGTTGGTATGACTTTAATGTCACACCTTTCTTCACTAATTCCAGTGTGACTACAAGGCAGGAATATGTAACTTTTTCTCCTTTTTCCATCCTTCTCTCACCAAGAGTTTATGCACACAGGAAGCAATGCCATGTTTTGTTCAAAATCCTTGGAAGGCAGAAACACGGCACAGATGATTTAGACACCTGGCAGGCTCCTGGCCCTGCCCTGCTCTGCCCCCTTGCTGCATAACTCAGTATGTTTCATACTTGCTGCAGAACTACAGAGTATTTTGTTCCATTATTATGAACTGTCTTTTATTGTCTTTTTTTTCCCTCACTACTGCTCTCTTACGTAACAATCCTTGAGCTCTCGCCTGTGCACAGCCCTGTTATAAAATACTGCTGCTGGTCTGGACTGTGCCAGGCCGATTACTCTGGCTGTAACTGTGTTGCAGGGCCTTTGATAGGAGAGGAAAATACACAGAGAAATGTGAGATGATGGCAGGTATGTCCTGATTTCAGAAAGGAGAGGAAGGGCCGCTTTCACAGTGCAGGAGCAATCTCTACTCTACTCCTGTTCTGGGATAGTATTGCCAGGCTGGAAAACTCTGTAGGAACTCATCCCACAGCCACAAGGCAGGGAACTACAGCAGGGCACTCTGTGTGAACAGCAATAGCCAAGGTTAGAGGGATGTGCAATAGCACCTCGCTGGACAGCCCTAGCAGCTAATTGCATTGCATTAAAACCATTCCTGCTAACAGCCCAAGTATTGGGTTAGTAGAGCAATCCAGGCTGAGTTCTCTAATCACCACTGTAGCCCCACTTGTGATGAATCAGCCCCAGATGGATTCCAGCACTAGTGATGGGTATAATCCCTGCAGATATGGCAGAGCTCATGTAAGAAGGGCGCCACCAAGATTAACCTCTTCTCAGAAATACCATCCTGAAAAAGTTTCCTCAGACTTCATAGTCCCATGTCACAACAATCCATATTCCATATAGCCCAGGAAACCATTAACTCTTGGGTCTCTGGAGAAATACTCTCTGGAAAAAGAGAAGCAGCTACCAAAAAGCCAAAAGAGGAGCAACAGAAAGAAACAAAATACAAGGGAAAACTAAACTGTCTGATCACTCATGTTAAGATGCTTCATTGAACAATGAAGAACTTAAAGCCAAGAAGCAAAGCAGAACAACACAGACCCATGCAGTGGAAGACACAGACAGCATGCAATAAATCCTGTGATCCTGTATCAGAGCCTCATGTATTCTCCTGACACAAGGAAAGGGGACAGAAGGCAAGAGATAGCTGAAGCGAGCTGTTTATAGCTTTAGTGAGCTGTTCATCGTGAATGTCTGAAGCAATCTTTGGAAAGCAGCCTTGTAAATCCCAAGGATATCCCCTAAGTTCCCTGGCTAGCCTTCTCCACACACAAATCCAGCCTATCTGTTTCTGGTGGGGTTGGAGAGAGACTAGAAGGAGGGGAGCATTTTCCCCTCCCAGTCCAAATCTGGGAAGGACACAGGACTCAACACTGAGGGCCGTATTTGCTCCTTCAGCTTCGGTCCACCCCTACGTGCAGGTGTGGGACACTTGTTATGTCACTCAATCACACAGGCACACACTGGATATAGTCCATGAGCCTTCCAAGGCCAGTCACACTGCCAAGAAGTTGTCCTCATTATTCGTCAACAAAGAAGCCTTGAGATTCAGTGACAGTAACATGTCATCTATCGCAACGGGATTTGTTCTGTGACAAATCCATTATGACAAGCTTTCCTGAGTCTGGACAGGAATGCCCACTGCTGAGAGGGTGTGTATCTGCCTTGTTATCGGCACTAAAGTCCGGTCACTGCCGTAATATTTATTCATCTATAAACACAACACACCTAGGTCATGTTGATGCAGTGCAAAACCATGGAAGTCCACCATACCATCCTTAAGGCTGTTCCCAAATGCTTTCTCTGGGCCACTCAGTGCTAGGTACAACAGAAAACTTCATTGTATCACATCAAAGCCTTCTGTGTAATCCCAGGGCGCACCCACGTACACTGATCAATTCATCCACCTCCATCATAGGCTGCATTGGAGTTTGTTACCAATCAGAGCCCATCACTAGCAGTTTTTTGTAACAGTACTTTCCACCCATCACTACAGGAAAAAGTCCTGGTTGAGGCCAAAACTGATAAGCACAGAGATAAACAATAGCTCCCTTTGCTGTTCATGCTTACACCCTCGTAATTCCCCATTTACCTGGGATGTGCTTTGCCCAGCCAATGATCACCACCAGTTCCCTGTCTGCCAGGTCACAGAGGGTTGTCAGGGCTTTGATGTCACTCTCCGGCATGGTTGGATCAGGCATGGCATAAATCTTCTCTGGCTCAGCCACCAGCAAGTGGGAGACGATCTTAGTCACTGCACGTTTCAAAGGAGAAATGGTTGTATCTCTCGCAACATGAGGTGAACCCTCCTGGGATAAGACATGACTACAGAGCCCCTAGGACCTCACTAATGGTTTTGGTCACGACAGAAAACCACACTGCAGCTACACAAGCTGTAGTGACCTGCCTAAGGCAAACCAGCTCCGCACAGGGATGACAAAAGCAGGGAGCTGCTGTAATGTTGTCAGTCATTGTCTCAGGTAGGCCCAGTGAGGGGAGAAGGAAGTATAAGCAATCGGTGGGATGAGGAAAAGTTTAAAGAGCTACGGGTAGCATTGAAGAGAGAAATCAGCATGGGACTGCTTTTGTTAACATGGCTCGGGTAAAGGAAAAGATCAGAATATCACTAAATGGATTTACATCATCTCCTAGGAAAGGTGTGGTATTTAACCCTAGGTACAATGAATACAGAACCCGAGCTGTACCTAGGCCTGTCTAATCTACCTCTACGCTGTGATCATAAGAAAAAATTCCAGTGCTGTTGATTGACACAGGAATAAGAAGTGACAACTGCTCTGTACCTCTTGGGAGACCCGTGAAAAGAAACACAGCGGCAGCTCCAAGGACCACGTTTCAAGACCAATACGTACACGGCTTTTTAGCTGGGGGAGGGATCTGTAAGCTCAGGTAAGTGCTGCTCTCAGAATCCAGTCTCCTTTTGTATTTCTGACGACCTCCACGGACTCGATCCAGACGAACACCTGCAGGCAAAACCAAAAAAGTCCTCGTGATTCCTTAGTGCCTTACGGAACCTTGACATGCAAATACTAAAATGTGCTAAGTAAGATGTTCCCCAGACTCCAGGGAGCTTCCTTCTCCCAAACACTTGAGATCTCAGCTGAACCCATCAATCTCAATACCAGCTAGACTGCCTCCAGCTCTAAACATGCTGCTCTGAGCTTTACTTTTATTCAAAACATTAATGAAGACAGAAATTAACCCATTCGAGCTCCTGAATCACTATCAATCTGATGGGCAAACGAAAAGCCTCAGACCTCAATGCCCTCTACACGATCCTGCTTTTAAAAAGAAAGACTTTAAACATCAATCAAACCTGCAGTTATAAAAATAAGCTTTTAGATTGTTCTTAAAAATGAGAAGTTAAATGTTCTGTGACCTCTCACTGTTTATATTTGAAAAAAGTGACCTACAGCAAACAGCTAATGAACGACGAATTCAACGAAGATGTTTCAGCCTTGATCAAGTAAGGCAACTGTAATAAAAGTAGAATCCAAATAAATAGAAACAACCTTGACTACTATAAAGCAATGATAAAGACCAAGTAGGGAGACACTGAAGGATTTGTTGCAGCTCTTTCAAAATGCAGTGAATCAAATTGGAAACTGCACTTGGAAAACAATTCCCAGTGACTGGGAAGTACCAGTGATTGTCACCATGCAAAAAACCACAGCAGCATCAATAGGCCAGGAGCAGCAACTAAATTGTGCTATTAGCACAAAATACAATGTTAAAAAGAAACTGTGAAAAAAACCCATAGATATTTGTGCAGTTGTCTGTTATTTCTGACCAGCCATATGGTCTCTCACAATCAGTCTGTGAAAATGGGGTAACTCAGTCTTGCTGGGAGAAACAGCTTTTGTAAAAAAAAAAATCTTTCAAGGCAAATGTAGGAGCATTTGATTAGAATAAAATTTTGAATTTACACTATACAAGTACTTCCTTAGAAACACACAGGAGTTTACCTGGCCTGATCATGGGAACCAATTATGTGATACACTTACTAATCACATTAAGTCATTACTATTTTGCAATCACACCACTACATAAACACAAACAACTAAAAGCAAACACTCCACATCCGTTTTGAAGTGACACTTTTTGAACAACTTCACCTGAAAAAACCTGCAGTCTGCTGGCAAATATTCTACCCTAGAAGGAGGCACGTCTGTCTCACTGCATTTCAATGCCGTGTTTGCTTACTTTGTCAGGGAAAAGAGAAAGCTTTTACTTTGATGTGTAATGCTCACATCAGCCACGCCTGCACCACCTGAAACCACTGCTTGCTACAACATCTAGATCCCGGTACTCTGGGTGGCTAGAGCACCAAAACAATTTGATTGACAGACACTATCAACTGCCTGCCCCCTAAGCAGAAAGAATACCAGGCCAACAACACTCAGTCTGGCAGCAGTGTCTCCCACTGAGCAGGAGAAGCAGGAATGAGCAGGCATGGAGCTCTGCAGAGCCAGGGACCTGCTGCTGCCAGTGGCTGCTATGGCAGGACAGCAGGTGCTGAAGACGGAGAGAAAGGTATGAAGCTGATACAGGTGAACTCAGGCCACACCGAGTAATTTCTTTCCCCTGTCCCATTTTCTATTTCTGACTCTGTGTGGAGAATTCACTGACATCCCTAAGCATAAGTACCACCCTCCTCTTCCATTATATGGTATTGTTTCTGAAAATGATGCCTATTGCTTCTTTTACCTCCATTTCCAGTGGCAGGTAGCCTACGGGCAAGACTCCTTCCTGGGAGCCCAAACACACTCCAGAGAGCAATTTCAAATAGGACAGCCAGGGAATCCCAAACCTGAAGTTATCTGGGGAGATCCCAGAGGAACAACAGTAATAAAGTCCTGGATGAAGCAGGAAACTTTCGTTTTCATCCATGATTTCTTTCCCTCTATAAATGTGCCCTGGTTTCTTAAGAAAGAAGACGTCTATTCCATGCTTTGCTGAATGAATGACACCTACCTTTAAGCCAGCAGAGAAGGGAGAGGCACAAATTTCTGGAACTGCCAGTAAACCACACAACCAGGTATGAAAATTAAAAGGGTCAGGTCACTGTTGAAAGATTGTAGAGGAATCCAGAACAGGCTGCCAAGACTTCAGGACTGAATCACATCTTCCCAGAACCCTCCCAGGTAAGGGTCATAGGTGGGTGCATTCCCTCACACCAGTGGTCGGGGGAGGGAGGGAGGGAGGGAGATGCCACCCTTGGCCAGCAGAAACCAACACACAGCCCTCCAGGATGCTTTTGCTGTGCAGTTTACTAAGTAGCGGGGAGGGGGAACTAGGAGCAGTAGGGAGGAAATGGGGGAAGGAGCCTGTTTCCTCCTCCCAAGGAGAAGAATGCCATCCTCCAGTGTTTGGCAGAGGGATAGCTGCACAGGTTGCAGCAGTATTAGGGACCCTCAATCAGATTATAAGGACACAGGGGACTTAAGTGCATTAAAAAAAGATAAGGAAGACGCAGAGAGATTTACCCTCCATCCCTCACTGAGCAGATAGAGGTCTGTTTGCCCAAGGACTTCAGCTTGTTAATTTTGAACAACTGTTTGTCCTCCTCTTGTCCCCCTTCCTGTGCGACACTCCTCGAGGCAAACGTTTTCAATTGGCACTTGCAGAGCCACAATTCTACCCTGTCATCACTGCTCCAGCCACAGAGCTGGTGAACAGGGTGAGCCCCACACAGCACATCCCAGGACATCCCAGCTCCAGCTGCTGAGTGCAGTGACCCACAGGTACTACAGTAAACAAACGCACTTCAACCCCCGAGTCCCTGACTGTGGTACTCCGGACATAAGCATCATGGTAAAATCCTTTTCTTAAAAATCTGACAGCCTAATCGGTCATGTCTAGAAGGAAGGAAAGGGCATGGCCAAAAATCAGTACCTGTGCTATTTAGGTACTCAGGTTAATGCCTGCTGCTCTGCTTGATTTCCTCTGTGGTTGATTTCAAGACAGGCAGGCTGGTTACAGTGCAGCTCTGAGAGGGACACTAAAGGACAGCCATTAAAATGGAGCGGGGAGGTGTGGTGGGTGAGCTCGAGAAGCAGCATGAAGGAAAACAGTGAGCAGAGAGAAATGGTGGGGGATGTAAACTGGGATATGAATGGAAGTGAGAGAATGTAAGGAGAAGAGAGAGGGCTGGAGCAAAGCTGAGTGGCACATACACTGTAATCCCAAGGGCAGGTTTCACACCACACGTGCGGCCACCCGAGCGTTAACTGCAAGGTGCAGCAGCCACGGGGGAGATGCTGCTGGCCCGTACTGAAGACTTACATAGCATTTGGTACTGCAGCCTCACAACAAGATAGCAGCAAAAGAAAGCTGCTGCCTTCCAGCTCCCGCACAAACCCTATTCTCACGTGAATCGCAACTGGCCAGTTCGAAGGAGAGAAGGCACTCATCCTACAAAAATGTCACCACCACAGGCACTCCTGGACCCTGCTTTGTGCCAGCAAGGAGGTGAGATGCAACAGTATAGGGCAGAGTTTGGAAAGCACCACCTCTTGATAACTTCTCTTGCTGGCAGCTCCTTCAAATGAAGGCTATCTATTCTGGAAACATCCCCTCTCCTCCCACTCCCCCGTACTGCAAGAAAGTGCTGCTGTTCATTGAATTTTGTTACCTTTTGAGAGGCCCTGCATAAAAGTCCTGGCCCCTCATCTGACCCAGCTATGGAGCTGACCCTGGTGTATGCCACAGGGATTGAGTTCCAGCTCCCCGACAGCTTGTTCTCAGCTCCCCTGCCTGCCTAAGCCCCTCTGACCTTGCAGGGAGGAGGGCAGGGCCAGGACTTGTGCAGGACTTCTCGGCTCAGCATCCTGCCTGGGGCAGGGATGTCAGTTTTCTAAGTGTCCTGTGGGTGCCACTCGTGTTCCAAGCACTCTTGCAGAGAGGTCTGTGCCAGCACCAAGCCTCTGCAGTGGGAGAGCTGATCTGCTGATCGTTCAAGCTCCCTGCATTTCTCTGACATGCCCCTTGGAGAGATGTCTGCCTGACAACTTTGGGATCAGATGTCCCCTTACTGACTTGATAACATCAGGCCTTGGGGTTTTTTTCTTAATGGAAGTAAAATAATTCCAGCTTTTTTTAAAAGCTGGACCCAGGCCGAGACCGTCGGAAGTAAAAATAGCCGAGTATGCAGAGGCGACAGCACACAGAGTCAGGTTTAGTTTCTCTTTTATTTTCTGGGGACTAAAAATACTCTTAAAAGCTCTGTGAAGCTAAGCCCTGGCCAGTGGGAAATGCAGTCAAGGCCCAATATCAGCTGTCGTGTCAAATTACCAGCCTCACCTCACTTTCCATCGAGTCCTATCACATGCCCATGGATTGATAGGAACAGAAAGATCCATCTTGCCAAAAGAGCTAACGGAGGAGCCAGGCTACAGGGTTTGCACGGTACTGTATGCATGGTCTAGACCAAGAAGGACACAACCAGAGGGAACACAGGGCAAGCGCTGCCAAGGAAGCAGTGGCAAAAGGGCTGCTTTGCTGAGCTTCCCCGATACACCAGCCAGGTCCTGTGTCCACTGCCCTTCTAATCCTTAAACTGCAGTTTCCACACCAATACAGCCTCCCAGGGTCTGAGCTGGCGTGGTGCTCTGTAGCTAGCAGGGATGCACCTGTCCCCAGGAGCTGAGTCTAAAGTACGTGGGTTGGTGCTGGCCAAGGAAACTGGAACGTATAGGCCAAGAGCAGAGAAGAAAGGAAGGGAAAAGGGTTGTATCCAAAGTGTCTCCTACAAAATTTCCCTCTTCCTTTTTGCTCTGGACTTCAGGAGAGACAACAACATGTGGCAATGGGATGAGTGAGCCAGGAGGAAGCCTATCAAGGAAACAGAGAGCAGAGATGACCATAAAAGTCAAGTCTGCCAAGATGGAGAAAGAAATAGACTGTAGGGAAAAGCATCTCTGCCTAACAGGAATGGAGAGGCTGTAAACTGACTAGGCTCTCTTTTGTTGCTCAGATTCCAGCTTGGCAACAAGAAAAGATCCCTGTATACTATTAGGCTGTAATGCTGTGGGAAAAAGAGGCCAGCCCCCAGAGAGTCTTCTGGTGGGTAACTGGTGTGATTACCCAGCTCACCTGAAATACAGGAAAGCAACTTGAGGGTCACAAATCAGCACAGCCAGAAGAACCCAGCGACTAGGCTGGTGCAGGTGAACAAGCCTGGAAATTACACTTGGAAAGAGAGGGTGGGAAACTGTCCTGGGGATGAGGGGCAGTGGAGATGAAAATCCATCTCCTGTGTCACGAGAGCTTACAGAGAGATTAGATCAGTTCAAGTAGGATGCTGCAGCCTCTTCCACCTTTGGTGCTTTCAGGGTTATGTTAGGGAGGTAGGAAAGTTTCTTCGCTGTCGGGCTGACTGAAGAGTTCCTGGACTCAGAGAGACAGGTCAGCCCTGTGATACCTGATGATACCTGGTCCCAGAGGCTCTCACACGCCTCGGAGCAGTGACACAAGGTGTCAGCTCCTCACCAGAGAAACACAAATAGCATGTCCCAAAGGGTTGGTCCAAAGCCTACAGAGTCAGGTGAAACCTACCCAGCTTGCAAACCAGTGCTTCTCCTCTGCCAATGCCAGCTGCATGGCTGCCAGCTCTGCAGGGCTGGCTGCAGCACTAGCCACTGCTGTCTCTCAAATGTACATCTTTCTTCCCATGCTGAGCCCCTCTCACTTTGCTCCTTCAGTCACTCTGGAAACTCAGGAATTAACAAGGGCTTCAAGGGCAAATGGGAATGAAGAATACCTCAGTACCTCGCTCTCTGCAATAAGCCCCACACCCACACATTCACCCTGTGTTCATGGTCCATGCAAACGTTCTCCTTCGACTGCTTCCCCTCCCAGCCCTCCAAACAATCTGAAGGAGTTCAGCAGTTCTATTGGTTATGTCACCCATGGCCACAGTGCCAGCACAGCAGCAGGCTGAGGGGCACTGTGCGAAAGGAACAGATGCAGGCACATGCCTGCTAGAAAAAGACCAAGGTTGCCTTTTACAACAGGACCTAAAAGATGATAAAACCTCAGCCTCACTGACTTTCCAGGAGGTAGAACTCAGAAATAAAGCCCCAAAGGGGTGTTTGCTGCCTAGAGGAACCTGCAGCCCTAGGTGTGATTTAACTCACCTTACTTTAGACTTTGATAGCTCCCTTCTGGGCTCCCCTGACAGCAACAACAGAGAAAAAGGCACCTCCACATTCAGCTCACTGGCCAGACACTTACCTGAGGAGGCATCATGACAGATACTTCTCTTCACTGACTACCAAGAGAAACCCTGCAGGGTCAAACCAATGCCTTCTCTAGTCCAGTTTTCTGTCTCCGTGTATTTAGGTGGAGCGGATTTTGGAACAGGTAGAGAAGCATAAGCATGGATCAAGAACAACAACTTTTGATATGTGACACAACGGAGAGGCCCCCACCACTACATGGAGAGAGGTCTACTTGTGATAGAGATCCACAGAGGTGGGGGAGTTAGACCCACCAACACAGCAAGCTCTGCTTTGGCCAGCCTCTCAGAGCAGCTCTGCTTGAGCCTTGAAGCATCTCCTCAAGTCCTCACATCAGCAGTGGCTTTTCTAATGCTAAGAACTACTGTCCACTTCTTATTGAATTCTTAAACTGGAACGGCTGTGCCAGGAAGTAAAGACCCTTGCAGGATACCCTGCAGGTCAAGGGCTGGCAGTGTCTTCAAAGGTGAGTCAGGGAAAGGGATTGAGAATCTCGGCAGAGCTGAGTCACTGCTGCACACAGGTTATCAGAGACACGTGCCTGAAGTTACTACTGTGGAGCGGTGGGGCATATATTCAATCCCATCCCATTCTTGCTTACCTTGAAGAATCTTACCTGCTGTGTTGTCAGAACTGCCTAAAAGCTTCTAGCACAACGGCTGGGTTCTAAAAATCCCGGGATGGTTGCTGCAGTTTTTATCTGCTTCCTCTTTTCTGTGTATGTTATAAGAGCACTAGGCACAGTTTTGGTGACAGAATACACAAAGTATTTATTATAAACCTGTGTAGAGGTGATGCCTCTCTGAACCTACCCAGATGTGCATCGACTGAGCCTGGACTTCATGTTTGAAAGAATGGAGATCTAGTTAGGTGTGGTAAGAACCACAAAATTCAAAATGAATGAGAGGAACCAAATTAAACAGATTCATAATCCATTACGTAAGGGAGAAGGTGTGGGGATGGTCCTGGGTGTGCCATTCTTATGTCCAGAAAACAGATACCAAGTGCCCTCAGCCCAATGTGCAATTTGTGGACAGTCCATCTGCTGGAAGCCTCCTCTTTGGAGAATTACCATCAACCTGCCAAAGGCAGCACATGCTCTCTGTCACAACTCAGCTCCAGCCACATTGCAAATGCTCAATTTATGCCTTGGAAAATAGCTGGGTGTGGAAGATAGAGTCATCAAGATGCCAGTCACTGCTCCTAGAGATCCTGTTTCAAAGGACAGGGGGTTGCCTGTCTGTTTTTAAACACAAGGATATTTTAGAGAAAGAAAGGCCATTTTTTCACTCTCTTTTTTCATTCGGATACCTCCAACAGTGGTATTTCTGGCAGCGGCTGGAGGCAGAATACTCTATAAATACAAAGCCATTAAATTGCACACAGCAGCAACCTGATCGGGGCTACCTTTTAATTTCCTGACATGAGCTGGCCACTAACCCAATTACCCAGGGTCCCCGGAGGAGCCCTCATCCTTCCCAGCAAGCACAAAGCAAGAACCCAAGCATATTGCAGGGATGTCAGCTGAGCTTTCACTGAAATCAAATATCTTTTTGAGAACACATGGTCTGGAAGCAGGGATGGGGGCAGGAGGGAGAGGTTGCTGGAAGCACTTTGCTCCACTGAGAGATTCTTTCACTTTCTGAAAACAGAAATTAAACACCCTCCATTTGGTTATGTTGCTGAAAAGGAGCTCTGCTGTTGATTCAGTTACCTGGATTTTAGTAGAAGATGAAGGCAAAGTTGTAAGTGGAAGTGGTTTGAAATCACGAGTGCTTGGAATCCCTTGCTCAGATACTAGATGACTGCATCAAATTTACAACATCACAGAGCCAAGTCTGTCCAGGATGACAGATTTGATTCCTTGCAAAAAATTTATGACATCAGCAGCTGGTAAGGGAAACCGAAGAGTTAGGAATAAACACCATCAGCAATTCCACTGAGTACAGGGATTCCTAATCAGCCAGGGTCTTGCAGAGGAGATGGATTTAAGAGATAGCTGCTTCTGAAATTTGAAGATTACAGTCTCACCATCTTGGGAGTGGGGATCCCCTCCAGCATTCACAGAGATGCAGGCACTTAGGTAACACAAGGGTTACCAGGTCATTGCAAGTTTCTGGGAGGCAGGGTATTCCCAAAGACACCCGGGAGAGGAAGGAAAGGGGAACAATTAACAGGAAGATGAGCTGAATGAACTTTGTGGCTCTCTTCTGTAGACTTCTCTTGCCCGTTTCACTGCCTGGTGCTGCAGTGTCAGTATCCACACATTCCAGCAAACTTTACATCAGAAATAATATTAGACAGATAGAAGTCCAAGAGCTTGGGAAATCTGTAGTAAAGAATTTGGGTTCCCTGTTGAATTTTAGTATGTTCTCTAGCATTTCTTACTGAAATTCGTTAGGACCAAAGGAACAAAGCCTGGGAAAGGAATGGTTGTACCTGGGCTTACTACAGCACAACAGATACAGTTTTGGGAAGAGAGAGAGTCATGCAGATAAGATAAATCACATGTCTTTACTGGATAATTGCCTAACTTCTCTCCTGCTGTTAAAAAGCCTCTGTTTTCTGCATCCAGATCAAGACTATATTCTTCTACTTTCCCTCCTTGCATTTGTAGCCTTCATCCTCACCACACAAGGGTGATTCCTGAGGGCCAGGAGGCTAGGCCTCAGGACAACTTACCTTCAAAGACATTCAGAGTGGGCTAAAACACCTCATACAGGGCAGGTTTCCTATCCTAGGAATCCCCACTCCTGCTTTCAGCACATGCAGTGCACGTACTCCTGGGAAGTCCTATCTTCTACTTTCCAAAATAAGGTATCCCTGGTCTGTCACAGGACACGTGCCCAGGGTCCTTTCAGTCTTTGCCCTCTTTCTTGGAAGCCAACCAGTGATGTCTGCAAGAAACTGGGCAGAAGCCACTCACACCTCTCAGGAAGTTGCACTTAGGACTCAGTCAGGAGCAGGACTCTGGGGAGACAAGTCTCAGAACTGGCAGGGAGCAGAAGACAACAGAACTTCAGCAACATAATATACATTCCTTCTATTAAGAAGGAAAACAAGACTCAAAGGCTGGTGGAATAATCACTGGCCTTTCAATGCCTGGATGAGATTTTTTTTTACAGACATTTCCTTTGCCGTGTGGTTTTCTGCTGTGATGTGACACAATTGCATGTGCATGCACTTCATGAAAGCATTTAATGACCCAGCTTTGCTTCCTTTTCAGAACTGTTTATGGTCCACTTGGGTCTCTGCAGATGTGCCAGCACAGAACAGGGAACACGGCCTCAGAAACAACTTTTTTGAAGAAAACGTTCTGCAGGGCTTCCACAACAGTAAAGGACCAAATACCCAGACAACAGCCAGTGTGTTCTGTTTGGTATGGTATGGTTTGATATGTCTGATGTTGCCTCTCCTCCACTTGCCTGTCTGTCATTTCCAGCCAAAGGTGAGTTCTGTAATGAGAGGCCTTGATGTTTCACCGCAGCTCACCTGTTATCCCCATCCCTCTTCCAGTGATCTCAGAACATTTCCCTTTGATGGGCTGTACTGCATTTATGTGACAAGGTTTTGGTAGCAGGAGACTGCAGGGGTGGCTTCTGTGAGAAGACACCAGAAAGTGCCCCTATGTCCACTCCAGACAGCTCGAAAATGGACCCACCACTGCCCAAAGCTCAGCCCATCAGCAATGCTGGTGGTACCTCTGCGACAACACATTCAAAAAAGGGTAAAAGCAGCTGAGAGAGAGGCATGAGAAAATACAGGAAAAACAGCCCTACAGATAGCAAGGTCAGAGAAGAAGAGGTGCCCCAGGTTCTGGAGGATATTTCCCTGCAGTCCATGGTGAAGACCATGGTGAAGCAAGTTGCCCTCCTGCAACTCAGTAGTGCAGATATCCACCCTGCAGGCATGCAGGAACCCACACTGGAGCAGGTGAACATGGCCTGAAGAAGTTACAGCTTGTGAAAAGTCTGTGCTGGAGCAAGCACCTGGTAGGAGCTGCAGCCCAAGGAGAGGAGCCCGTGCAGGAGCAGCTTTTCTGGCAGGAACTGTGGCCTGTGGGGGACCTACACTGGAGCAGTTTGTTCCTGGACTGTATCCCATGGAAAGGACCCACACTAGAGTCTGTAAGAAGGACTTATATTGAAGTTCATGAAAGGCTGTGTCCTGTGCGAGGAGCCCCACACTGAAGTGGGAGAACAGTGTGAGGAGAGAAGAGCAGCAGAGATGAAGCGTTACACACTGACCACAAACCCCCAGTCGCAATTCACCTGCGCTCCTCCTCAACCCACCAAACTGACAACAGAGAAGGACTTGCCACTCTGCAAGGAGACACACAGGACTGTGACTTCAGAGAGGCAGCAGAGGTGTGGAGGGCAGAGTTGTGAGGTCCTGTTTAACCAGCCAACCAACGTCCAAAATGAAACCTTTGAGCCCACATACACAAGCAATGTGTCGTCTGAAATTACATCTGCCTCTTGAAGACAAACAAATTGCTGTAGAACAGAAAGGTTATGGGTGGCTAGAGCGCGAATGGCAAGGGTATATTCTTCCTAAAACTGGCAAGGTATACTGAGTTCTGAAAGAGACCTGCCAAACTGCTGAAATTTCTCTGTCTATCATTCCAGAAAACCAGGAAGATCTAGATCTACTCTGTAGAGCCCAGAGTTAAAGAACTGTACTTGGTCATTGCAGGCACAAGACAGATGGCGATGGGAGCAAAGAGAGGCAGTGGGGTGCGGGATTCCCAGCTCTGAACAGTGCCTCTCAGCTGCAAGCTGCAGGACACGCTTTCCTTCCCTGGCCATTCCCCCACGCCAGACACGTATGCAGGTATCATCTCCTCCATTTGGGGTAAGCAGTATCCCAGGCTGCTCAGGTTTCCCTGATTTTTGCAGAGCAGAGTGGCGTGCAGTTCTGCTGGACGAAGCTGTGAAGATGCCCGCATCCACTGCCTGCAGGCTGGCAGTTCAGCAAGGCAAAGAGCAGCAGAGCACGGCTTTTCTGGGGACAGTGTGTCTCTCCATGAACACTGGGACTGGAGTCTGCTGGAATGCTGGACTTCAGATTCAGCAGGTCCCCATACAAGCCTGCTAGGGCTCATTAATGGTCCCTGGGGGCACACTCCAGATGGAAGGGGAAAGTGAGAGACAGGCAGCCAGAGAGGCCAACACTTCAGACAGCTGAGCCAGTTGGGCTCCATGGGCAGAGCCTTCTGCTTGCCACTTTCCCCAGTGAGTCTTGCCGGCCCCGCAGCATCATGCCAGGAGAACCTGAGACAACAAAGCTCTGGTGTCCGTGCAGTTCCCTCGTTGCAATACATTGATCAGAGCTCTCTTAAAGAAAGTGGCCTGGATATCTGAGACACGTATTGATTGCTCCATTGGCTCTCTTCCTGCCCTGATCCTCATTCACTCGGCACTGCCTGAATCATCTGCACGTCTATGTTAGGGCCAGTCTCCCCGGATCTTAAAGGGCTGCATTCACAGCTTTTTGCCAAGCAGCAGCCTGTGCAGGGAGCAGAGCTGTCTGGTGACCCTGACATGCAGTCCCCAAGGGGAGGGTCCAAGTCTCTCCTGCAGCATCAAGCTGAGCATTTCAAGTGTAAAGCAGACCTTGAAGTCATGGTTATTTGCTTTTGCCATCTTTTAGTACTGATGCCTTCTGCTTGAAGAACAAGATAACGCCACATGCCCAGGTGGCATGTACATCGTGTGTGGCAGCAATAACCAGGAGAATGAGAAGAAATCATGCGGTCCTTAATTAGTTACTAATGGAATATCATATTCTTCTTGAGCAAAAGGATAGTTTCTTTACCCAGAAACATCCCCACTAAGTCACAAGCCCAGTGGCTTGCCCAAGGACATCAAGGAGAAAACTGTGAAGAGAAGAACTGATTTCTTGATCTTGCCTTTAACCAAAACACTGCTCTTCTCCAAACTTTTGATAATCAAGCAGGACAAAGAACATGGCTTAGCAGTCTTCTGCCATGCATGAACCCAGGGATGAAGAGAGAGGTACACCAAGGCAAAGTAGGAAGGGGATCTATTAAAAGGAAAAATAATCATTGCCCAAATATCAAGAGACATCTCGTCCTAATGAGAGTTTGGAGACTGCAGAATAGGCTCTCTGGGGAAACCAAAACATCAGGGATTTTTAAAAACAGTTAAACTACTAGAATGGTACATTTGGGAACGCTCGTGCCTTGGCAGAGAAAAGGGATGGATGAGCTAATAGGATGACAGATCAGAGATGGAAAAGACCAATGAACCTTTTCTAATCTGAAATCCCTCGTCAATTCTGCATTTTGAACAAGTCAAACAATTATGGATTTGTTCTTTCTAGAAACTCTTGGCTCTGTGGAGACCAAATAGTGTAACATCATTTTTCTCCCTTCTTGGATTTGGCTTTTAAAGATGTGCATTGATTGAATTCTGTATACTAATACTTTGTGCTTCCACCAAGCTTCACATAAAGTTAACTAATTTGTCCTCACAATTATTTTGTAAAGCAAAGCAGTATGATCCTTATTTCTCAGCTTGGGATACTGAGCAAAAGAAAGAAGAAAAGATGCCTGCCCAGCATCACTTGACCACTCTGTGTTAGGGCACGGGAGCCCTATTTGCAGATTGCTAGGGTAGTCTCCTCTGCTCTTCTTGATATTATCATGTGCTCTTGAATCCCACTGCTATCAATAAATCTTTACGCTGTATATTCCACAGCTCTAAATATTATGGGCAGGATCACAGATACACTAACGTCAATAGCAAACCACCCTTCCCCAGTGACTTTAATGATGCCTGATCAATCCCTATGTGAATAACTAAATACACTTCAGCACAAAAGCAGCCATAGAGTCAAATTTCAGTTTGCCACGAGTAGTATCCCACAGGGTTCGGGAGTTCTGGCACAGCACGATGTGAGAGGTTTTACTCTGCTTTCCAGCCTGACTCTGGTCTGCAAGGAGTTAACTGTTTTCACAGAACTTGGAGGCTAAGACACAAAACCCTTCACAGGACCCTGCTCTGAACAGCGCTGAACTCCCAGCACTGGAAGCAGAGATGCCCTGACCACGCAGTCAGCACACCAGCACTGGCTCCTGTGACTCTGTTCCCCCAGCTGCCAGCTCCAAGAGGCTCAACTCCTCGGATGCAAGGCAGCACAGACACCGGCAGCCAGGCAGCCTGAACCTATGCTGTTGCTCTGCAAAATGATTGGAGCCACTACAAGCTTTTAAGGTTTTTTTATGGGATTCATATGAATAGGCTACAGTGCCTTAACAACCTGCACTCCCACTAAAGCCAGTGTCACCAGCGTATACTGGCTTTAGTGGGTAAGGGGATACATCCCCTCCCTGAACTACCACATGAAGAGAAGCAGGTTTCCAGTGGCCTCCAACTACAAAGTAGGTGCCTCCCTCCCAGCAGGAGATCAAGATCCTCTGAGTCTACCATCTCTACACCCAGGTCAGGAAGGGCCAAACTACAGAAGCCAGCATCTCCTTCCCTTGTGACTGGTGTGCTCTAGAAGGAAGATATTTAACCACAGAAACTACGCATCCATCAAAGAACAAAACAGGTTTCATATCTAATCTACATTCTTAACAACGCTGGCTGCCATCAACCTGCCTCTCAAGAAATGAGAGAGCTCTAGTGAGAAGCAACACAGACTCAAGTGACATTGTACAATTTATCACCAGCTGCTGGGATGTTATGACCTGGAAGAAAGTTGTATGCTGGCATCTCGGCTCCAGGATACAGGACTTGTGCATAACCACAGCCAGCGGCTGCTTCTTGTGGTTAAGCTGAGAGGAGCTCGCTCTGCCGGTATAACGATGCAGAGGGTTATGTGCAATGCTTCTCCTTCCTTCCCCTCCTCCCCTCACTGCCTTTCCCAGAGGGACCCAAGGGAAACAAACCTTTAAAGTCAATCCATAAGAATGTGTTTAATTGCCACTGAATTCCCTGTGGTTCCTCTTGAATGGACAAAGATTGAAAAGGGGGGTGTGGGAGGAAAAACAGCACAGGAGAGAAGCTGAACACTGCTCAAAGAGCGCTGAACAGATCAATAGGCTGAGCAAAACACAGGCTGAGTATGCAGGGTAGGGGACCCACAGCTCCCAGACAAACCTGTGCTACCAACCATCTTCAGAACGTCTCCTGAGTGGTAATACAGGCAGACCTTCACTGCACACCGTGCCACAGCTCTGCATTAACTCCATCCTGCCCTCACAAAGAGAGCTGACCCAGTCATGATCATGGAAGAGCCTCTCTCCTCAACACTGAAAAATTACTTGGGGGCAAGAAGAGCAACGCCCTCCAGCTCAGGGAAAGGAAACAGTCTGGCACCACCAGTTTCCAGTTATTTGTCAAATTTGCAAGGAGTAGAAATAATATCCGAGCATGAGAGCACTGACTAGAACCACTCTCCTCTCTGGACTGCCCTGCTGGTCACTGCCCATCCTGACTCTTTTACAAAGCCTGTAGAAAGATACATCCAGAAACACAAAGGAGGCAAGCGTGTAGTTAGCCTGGGAGATTCTGCAAGGTCCGGAATCCCAGGCACTGTTGGGACAGAGAAAAATTCTCATTCTGACTCTGTCTTACCTTCTTTTAGCATCCCCACTTTGAGGCATTTCATGAAGCGACAGGCCTGACAGGACTTGCGCCTCCGTTTCGTGATCTCACACTCATTGGTGGCCGGGCAGCTGTATTCAATATTCCCTGTAATCAAACACAGAGATGGTCACCCAGGAATCACGTTCTCCCCACGGGACAGGCTGTAGGGCTCAGACATTCCCACCACCATCAGTCTGTATGTGTTGCATGTTTGCTCACCCACTTGCACACACGCCCTCTGAGATACCCAGCTGACCTAGCCCAGGGGCTGACTGCAGTGCTGGGCTTTCAGGCACATGTCCTCCAGGCACGTCATCATCGCTTGTGCTGCATCCCTTGTAACCTGGCCTGTTCCCTGAAGGCCAGGGATGAGAGTGGGAGCAGTTCAGACATTACTAGCATTTCCTTTGCTGCCAGTCTTGCTCCATGGCTGTGGGATGGATGTCACCTGTCCTTTCTTGCCCTGCTTGGGGAACCAGGGAGCTCAGAGAAGCTTCCTTTGTTTCTTCCTGCCAGCTGGCATACTAGAGGCAGCAGGGAAACAATAGGTCTGCATTGAGAAAGGTGGGTAAGATGTCCTGTAAAATGTACATGGGTTCTCTGTGCAAATCTTTACCATTTTACTTTATTAGTCCTTGTGTACCTGCCTCTTATCCCTCTGCACTGAGCATTATCTTTTCTTTCCCCATTCCCTTTCATTTATGATCACCCCACAACACTGCCTCCAAGACAAAAAGAGAAAGAAGCATCCCAAATTTATTTCTAATCACGTCATATTTTATTACAAGCCAAGAATATAACTGAAACATGGATGCAAGGGTCTGATAAGAGGATGTAAGTGGAATTATGCTGGATCACAATGTAAGGCAACAATTGTTTAGTACTAGAAGACAACAAACAGAAATGGCTGTCTCCCTCCTGCCATTCACTTTGAGGTGATGTTTCTGAAGAGGGCTATTCAATGTTTGCTGCAGAGCTGGACTGGAAATCTAAACTTGGCACTGATGCACTGACAGTGACAACACATTTAAGGCAGTCTAGTTACTGGTAAATCAGGCAGCACTGAAAAGGGTACCTAAGCTCTCCAGTCAGTAGAACAATGGCAAAGCTAGTTTTAATGGTTTAGAGCAGGAAACTGAGATTCGAGAGTTCTATCAGAGCTGTAGGGAGAAGTGTAGGTAAGAGCTGAAAGAACACACAGTATGGACTTTGTACAGCATCAGATTAGAAGTAGAGTTTAAGTTCAGTAATACTGGGACAGGACTTGATTTTCATTCCTACTTTTGTAATGGATTTTTGTGTTTTGTGCAAGACCATTCCCTCCTCTAAATAAAGATCAACAGTCTGACACGTATCAATCTCTGGGGGTGGTAACTACACCTTTGGGTTCACTAACCCGTTGGAAAGCCCCCTGGATTTCTGAGTGGAAAAACAGAGCACAGAATCAAAAGAAAGAAAGCACCATTTGATTTATCTCATTATGCTTGGCCCATGCTGAGTGAAACCCCAGGAGCATACAACCCCCAAAGCCTAAAGGTGATCAGCCTACTAGCTATAAACATTCCACCTCTTACTCCTTGTTTTGTCACAAGACTTGCAACTTCCCCCTAAGCTTCAGACCAGCCACCCCATTCCTCTCACCATTGCTCATCTGCCCCCAAATGCAGTTTGTCAGCTAGAGCAGAGTGTGCAGCACAAGTTGCTTCCATTCAGGCTGTATTTCGTCATTGTGCATCATCTGAATTTCAATAGCCAGCCATGTATCAACATTCTCAGAGAGCTGGAAATTGAGATTCAAGCTAGACCTCAAGGTAATAAACAAATTCCTGTTCTAGACGCAGAGCTCCAGCACATTACAGACCCATGAGTACAGTGGCCCTGATCTCATGATCAGATACTTGCTGTGCCCCACACAGGAAGAAACAGAGCAGGAGCAAACCTGGGAAAAAACTCGGACACAGTCTCACTTTGGAAGGTTTTGCCTTTGTTTGAATGCCAACCTTTCTCACCAAAGCCAGGATCAGAGCTCTGGAGAGATGCAAGATTTCGTGTTTTGTGGTCCAAAAGCCAAAACTTTGCCCCCTAACACAGAGACACTACAGTAAGGGCACTGAGCCTTTATAGCAGTGGGAGACAGTGACAGCTCTCATCTAGAAGCTCAAGGTCCCTCCACAGCGTCAAGCAGATCCCCAAGCTTCCCCATGCCTCCAGTCCCTGGATCCCTTGACAAGCACAGTACTGGAAAGAGTCTACAAAACCTACATCACAACTGAATGGGGTAGTGCCAGAGCATGTGAGGGTGTTGGTTACCATACACACACTCTGTGTACAGCCTGAATAAGCAGTTCACAAAGACACGTCTGTACCGGGATCACGATTGCTAAAGGAGCCTCAGAGGAGGCTGAGCACTGAGCTCCCCTTCCTGGACAGCAAAGCAGGGGCCACTCTGTAGTGCAGCAGCCCTGTGGGCTGCTGGTTAGCACAGATTAAAAAAATACACCCAGGCTGGTGGGACACCCCACTCAGGATGCTTGTTGTCTTCACACTGAACACAGGTTCACGTGCCCCTTCCACACACCGTGCCAGCCTGAAGGAAGCAAGCACCAGCAGCTGTGTCTTACAGCCTTCCTACAGGTACAAATGCTACAGCTGAGGCCCACTGTATCCTCTTTACACAACACAATGCTGCCAAAGTAAATGGGGTTTTATATCAGGCCCAAAACCATGCTGTGCACTGCAGTTTGAGAGCCACAGCTGGGGGCAATGCCTGCCATTACTGCAGACAACGGGGGCATCACCAGGGAAGGCACAATCAGCATTACCCAAGCAGAACTCGACCAGAAAAAATTGTCATCTCCAAAAGTTTAACAGAGTTCTCTGATTTTTTTTTCCTTTTCTTTTTTTTTTCTTTTTTTTTTTTTTTGGTGTCTCAATTTCTTTTATGGGTCCTGGGGCTGGCTGCCAGCACAGTGAGTTGCTCACAGCTCCCTGTAATTTCTGTAAGTGCCCTGTGATAAAGTGATGAGATTAACTCATCGAAATTCCAACAGCCTCCCAGTGGCTGGCGGTCACACCACCGGCCCAGCTGCCAGCACGGGGGCCTCGGAGAGAGCTTCCCTTCACTGCAGCAGCTGGGGATGCTGCAAAGTCCTGCAGAAGAGCATCGGCACACAGGGGTGCACACAGAAATGAACAACTCTGTGTGCAACAACAGAATGTGAGTCAAGTCTCTGTGCCATGAACTGTACATTATGTGACCCAGAAGGAAGGGGCAAAAAAAGGGATAATTTAATAGACAAGGCCTTGCTTTGAGCTGTTGCTTATTAGAGACTTCTTTTACTTAGAAAATATTTACATTTGATCTGAAAAAAAATGGTAGAACCTCACCGATGCCATGGCACGAGATTTACCTAAAAAAATGGCTTCAAAAAATCAAGTGGTAGGTGAACAGATCAGAGTTTTAGATTTCTTCTAAGCCTTCATATATCACCTTGGAGGGCAAATTACTTCCTCTCTGTGTCCTAGTTTGCTCGTCTGCAAAATGAAATGAACACCAAACCTACCTTCTGGGGAGATTGTAAGTCTTTATTCATTAAGGTTTAACTGTACTTTAAAGCCTCTAGATGAGAGATGCTACAAAACAGCAAAGGACTATTAAAGTGATAGATCATGGTTTTTTATGCTGGAGAACTGCACAACTACCCTATTTTCTGCAAAATTAGACCTTTGACTGTTAAACAATTTGGAACATAATTTCTAGTGCACATATAATAGGAGCACCTGAAAACTGCACATCAAAACTTGGTCATTCAAGAGACCCTGCATTCACCCTACCTCTCTTGAACAGGATGGACTGGGAAGACAAGAATGCCTCCCTGAGCTTGGGGGGCACAGTAAAGTCCCACCCATCTCCTGTTTAAATTATGGAGAGGGTCCTCAGGGGAGCTGAGCTTGAAGTCAGTACAGCACGAGGACACAAGATACTCCCTGCTTACTGATTCTACCTTTCTAGAAAGCCTTTCTACAAGGAAACTCAGCAAAGACTAGATAAAAGTAGCCAAGAAAGTCTTTAAAGCTAAATAATTTTCAGCTTCTGATTGCTAAAAAAGCCCATCTTGCTTTTTCTGGTTTCTTCTTCATTGCTATTCATTTCAATTAGTCCTTCTAACTGAGGCATCATAGCTCAAGTCCTGGTGTGAGGAGAAGTACTTCATGAAAATCAGAGGAAAATCTCTCAATGATCTGCATGAGGTAAGAAGGGTTATTTTTTAAGCCTCAGCTTTCAAAGTAAAGGATTCAATTATGCTACAAGAGGAAAAGGGGATACATATAGGTGTGACACCAGCACTGTTTGCCTCCTCCAGGTGGCACACCTGGCTCCTGTTCACAAAAGAGGACTTGGACATTTCGCAAAACCTCACTCAAATCAGCCTCCTGTTTGCACAAGCATGCAGGATACGGGCCCTGGGGCTTCCCACTGGCAGCAAGTTTGTCTATAGGGTTTCAGATACAGAAATATTTTACAGAACTTCCGCAGAAAAGAGCCTTCTGCACAGAGCTCGTTGTCTAGATGTACTGAGGCAAACAGAAAACACTAGACTAATAGAGCTGAGGTTGCACTGGAGATGGCTTTTTAAATTCAAGTGAGAGATCTGTGAACAGTAAGCAGCAATCCAGCACGAGAACATGAAATACTGCGCTTTCCCTGGTTATGCTTTACAAGTTTTTGGAAAGCTGTGAACTCCCACCTGAAAAGTAGCAGGCACATTTCTAAGGACAGAAGGATAGGACAGTGCCTGGCTGATGTGGCTGCTACTGTAGGGACACAAAACCTCCTTTGTGTGTGTGGATTGCAATGCTCTTCTGCTCAGGAAACACTCTCTCAGCTGCTCCTCTTCCTGGGAGCCACTCTAAGCACCACAATAACAACCAGAAAGCCCTAGAAGACTTTATTACAAGCCTGTTGTAAATCCCTACAAGCCTTCTGAGCTGCATTATCCACCTTTTAAGCCCCTTATTGGTGTAAAGGCATCCCAACACAGCAGTTTTGTTGCTACACTCACTGAGTTTGAAGCTTGCAAGACTCAAGCTGGAAATCCACAGACGCAGGCACTTTGCCTAAGATACAACTTGCCTGTCTAGAAGATGATGGTGAATGTGTCTCTTTTCTTTGAATCTCCAATGTTTTGCTGAGCTTTAAGCTTTTATTTGACATTAATGGGTCATTTTAGAAACAGCCTTAATTTTCACCATTTGAAGATGAAAAATAGATGCAAGGTAGTCGTGAGTATGTTGAGTAATAAAGGACTCGTAGCGTTACACAGCACTGTTATTAGTTAATATTCAAAACAGGCAAAACTACCTACTAGTTGCAACAATTAATGAACAAAAGAGAATGACAATATATTGGACTGATACATAGTGTTTTATCTACTGAGCAAACTATTAAGAGAAGGAATAGAGTTTGATTGACAATTTGTATCCTGTAAAAAACTCAGTATTTGCCTTTGTCTAAATTTGGATGAAAGGATTAGTTAGGATTTCCATGGAAAAGAAATTTAAAAAGCTTTTATTTATAAACATCCCAAACTATCTTTTATGTAACAGACCCATTCCTTTACATTCAGCTAACATGAAATCTTTTGTTTCAAATCAGACATCTCTTGAGCACCAACAGCAGCACACTTTAATATGTCTGAATTTCAGATTCTCTCCTGTCTGCACTAGATTGCACATTCCACAATATTCACAGTCAGGTGAGGTAAATGCAGACTGCGACCAGACTATAACCCCACAAAACAGTACAATGATAGAGAAACAGGATTAAAATTTTGTCAGACAGCCTAGCTGACCGAAAATGCTTCAGGTCAGTTTAAGATTTCTGACTCTGCCTCAAAGCATGGGAAGTCCAACCCTGGGGTTCAAAATACCATGTTCAGAGAGAAAGGCCTGCAGCCCAGGGGCGTGTTCTCTCATCTCACCTCAGGTTTTCACTTTTCTGTCTCAAGCATTGCCAATGATGTAAAGTGGAAATGACACACAGGTTTCCAGGCCTTGATCCTTGGGCTGTGTAACACAACATGAGAAAGGACAGAGGTGTGACTCTCCCCATCATCTGTGGGACAGGTTAAGGTGTGTTGTGTGATCCTCTCATCCTGTCTTAGTTCAGGAAAACCAAATGTTCTGTTTCAGCTAGAAGAAAATCAATGGTTTGGATTTTCCTGCCTTCTTTTTTGTCTTCTATCATCAAAATTTTTCTTGGGGAAATCTGACTCGGTAAAAATTCCACTTTTCTTTGGAAAAATCCTACTGACAGAAAACTCCCACACAGCAATATTAGGGACCTCAGAGATAATCAGCCACGTCCATGCTGGCTCTCAGTCTATCTTCTCCCCACCATTTGAAAAGCAGCAGCCCTTGTGCTGTCCGTGACAGCCGGGCCTCACCTGGCCAAGTGAGAAAGTGAGTTGCAGAGCCATCACGCTTAAAGAAGGTCTGCAGCTTGGATGTCCATTCTTCCTGCTGCTGCTACAGCAGCAGAGGGAGTCAAAAGGCTATTGCAAGATACTCCTGCCTCAAGATATGCAGGTTTTACATGAGTTAATGCAGCTGAAAAAATCCCTAATAGGCAGACTGAGGTAATTTGTAGCAGGGGAGGGGGGGTAGATGGAATGGGGACTTCATGTGAAGCTCTGCTTCATGATCAGGGGTATCTAGATAGGGCTGTAGTAGTCTAGTAATTGAGCACAGATTTAGAGCCATTTGATGGCAGCATGCACATGTAAGGCCGGCAGAGTAAGTACTGTCATAGTATTCATTAGTTTTTCATCTGTCAATGCTCAAACATAGAGAAGTGAAGTGGCTCGTCCGAGACCACAAAAGCCTGATGATGAATTTACCTGTTCCATCTCTCGAGCATCTGGGAAATCCTGGGGTCATCGCTCCATCTCGGTGCTCAAACCATTGAGACAATGCCACTCCCACATACTGAATCGTGGCAAGTTTTTGGATGCTAGGATACTGGGAAAGCAGTTCTATAACACGCACATCTGCACGCTTTCTGCAAAGCCTACATCGATACAAGGCAGCCTGGATGAAGATGTTTTCACTTTGTCTGTTAGATGCTTAATACAGCTACTGAATACAATAGAGTTGCAGGGTAAACACCTTTTGGAAATGTTCTTGCCACTCGCCTTCTCTTCTATGTGATCCTTAAATCCTCTTCCCCTGCACACCCAGGGCTATGCTTGGATATCATGCCCACAGCAGCAGAGCCCTGGGAACAGTGCATTTTCTTGACTCAACCAAATTCTGCAGCCCTGTTTGCTGCCCGCTTCCCTGGGCTCAGCCTTCAGCTGCGTAGCTGAAATTGCTCACCCTCAGGCACAGCACACTTGACACTCACACTCTTAGGAATAAAAGCATTTTGGTACCTCAGTTGCCAGCCCGAGCTGATGACAGGGTGAGAGAAATTTCCACTTACTCCTTTCCCCCCGTCTGTTACATGTTAACAGGCAATCAATTAGGGAACCACAGGGAGAAAGAATATGCCTGTGCTGGGGAAAGGAAGCTGGAGGGAAGCACTCTCCCCTCTTGGGATTCAGTCAGCTGACATATCACCTGGCTGACACAGGCTCCAGGTGCTGCTACTATGCATCATTTTCTTTTGATTCGCTCTGAAAACTCTTCAAAAGTTCCTATGTCTTTTTCTCCTTCTCCAGGTCTCTTCTGCTCTGCCACAGAGGTCCTCCAGCATCACTCCCATGAGAGGTTAGTTACCTGGTCTCTTCCTGTATTAGGAGACCCTAGGCCTTTGCTTCAGAGCGCTACCCTGGCCCTGCTTTAGCACCTGGATGTGCCTAAAAGAAAGACTAGGAAGGGTCCAAGGGCTGGAGAAGGTATGGAGGCAGTACTGACAGTCAGGAGTGCAAGTAAAAGTTCACATTCAATCACAGAGATTCAACAATGACAAATCACAGAAACCCTCACAGGGAACAGGCCAATACCCTAGAGATGGCCATGGCATAATAAAGAAGGAAGTATCAGTGGGGCAGAGTAATTATTTCCACAACTGGATTTCCACATTAAGGACAGACATCCAAAATCTATGAAAACAAGATAGATATGGTTACTTTTGCAGAGACCTGGGATAAACTGCACCCTGTACTGTTCCGGAGTTGAACATCCCCAGCAACAGAGGGTAATCAGATCCCTTCAATTAACAAAGTGAGTGCTCTCTCCACATGTGCATTTCTTTCATTTCACAGGAGGCAAGGAAGTATTGAAGTGGTGGATTGACCCCAGCCAACAGCCCAGTACATGCACAGCTGCCTGCTCACTGTACACCTGCCTTCAGTCAGCACACCGTACTCGGGCAAACACAATACACTTTCCACTGGAAGATGAATGATCCTGTCCTTTTTCCAGTTAGTGGAGGAAATAAAGGGAGTATCTGCATGTCCAGGCACGTTTGCTCACATGGAGCACGTGTATGTAAGTACACCCAAGCATCCATGGGTATTGGAGGTTGCCTGGATGCACTCCTGCTTTTGATTATGTTGTTGTAGCTGCCCATGTGCACATCTGCAAGCACACCTTTGGCACTCAGGACACAGCCACACCCCTCACACGTGAATTGTAGGTGAAGGAGCAACACGCTGCAGTTCATCTACACGTGCATGCATTGAGGTTTTCAAAATCACCTGAGGAATTGCTCATCCTTATTAAGACTGATAAAAACTTTGCCTTCTTCAGTGCCTAGTTTTTTTATCTTCAAAGAAGCTGCATCTTAATGAAAAAGGTTGGTGAAACTGGAAAGGGAGAAAAAGACTGACTCTCACACAAGTTCTCTATCCGGATTTGTGCTGACGTCTGTATGGAGTTCATGGCTACATATTAGGACTGGTAGGACAAAGAATTTCTCTACTCTCGTAATTATGGAGCCTTCACCTCAAGGTGCAGATATGTCTAGGCAGAAATGCCATCTCTTGGCATCTGCTCTTCAAATGGGCCTCAAAACACCATTAGAATGCAAAGCATTTCCTTTCCAGGCCTTATTCCACTAGCTGCCACATTCTCAGAGTATCAGTGCCGCTAGCAGAGGCAGGAAGATCCACTAGTCCAGATACCCAGATCTGGTAGCCAGTCAGGCAAGGAACTTGGCAAATGTTCCCACCATCACATAGCCTAACGTCATGTCCATGTTGATTTGGAAGGAACAGAACTGAGCAGGAGGAGAGAGGAAGCATACAAAAGGATGAAGAGTTAGGTGCATGACATTCATTCTCCCTTTCCCCCTTTCATATGACACCGCAGTCTCAGCAATGTCTGGGGCCGTGCCCCTTCATTTCTATGGAGCGAATGCCTCAGTTTCCATTCCTTCCCACCATACCTTGAATAGTCCTCTTGAAGAAGGCTTTACACGCCTCACAGGAAGCCACGCCGTAGTGGTACCCAGAAGCAATGTCCCCACACACCAGGCACAGCCGCTTGGGGATCGCATTGAGCATGTACTCGCACTTGGTGGGTGAGTCCTCCATGATGGCGCTGGCGCAGTCGTCGTAACGCTTACGGCAGGAGCCGCCGCCAATCCCCGTGCCATTGAACATGGGTGGCGAGTCTAGGCCATTGGGGTGGCCACCCATGGCGATGCCGTAGCCACCGCTAGCGTCGGAGGAGCCACTCGGGCTGTGGTGGCTGATGGCGTCGATGCCGGAAGATGGGCTGGAGGGCTCGGTCTTGATGAAGGACCCACAGCTGGAGGAGAGGTGCCGCTCCTCCGTGGCCATTCTGCCGAGCAGCCTGCAGGGAGAGAGCAAAGGCACTCAGCAACCTCCTGGCCAAACCCAGTTCCAGGTTTAGTCAAAAGAGAGCCCTCCTTTTGCCACCTCAGTCCAACTCCAGTTGGCTCAGGTAGTTCAACCCCATGCAGGTTCTTCTTCAGGAATATCGGTACAATTGACTATGACCAGCCCGCCTGCTCCCCACAGACTCACGCCAGAGTAAAGACAAAGCTCTTCATGGAGATCATAATTTCAGGCTGTCCACAGGCTGCACTGCTGGGAAGGGGAAGGGCCATGAGTGCTGATGAAGCACAGTCTACCCAGAGCACCATCTACCCCCAGACAGCAGAAAGAAACAAGCTTGCCTGTGGCAGACCAGGTGAAAAAGATGTTTGGTTAATACAGAATGTGCTGCCCTGGCTTTAAGCAAAAGGTTCCAGGTTGCAGACCCTGCAGAAAGGACCTGCTCAGATTGGATTTTCACTTTTTCATTTGTAATACACAAGTCTTTGATTAATTTTCAAGTTTGACTCCTTCTCTCACCCCACCTCACCCTTTATCCCATCCTGCTGCACTATCATCACTAAAAGAGGAGCTTAGAAACTGAAGGAAAATCATCTGATCAAAAGTTTCTTCTGTCTCAATCTTAATCTTTCTTCTATTTACTAGTATTGGGCTTTTGCATGGACACACAAATTCCCACTTCTTAAAGAGAGGTTACACTCTTAAGTTTATGGAAAGAACTTCACCAACTTTTCAAGCTCTTCTTATTTATTTTAGTCACAGTCTTACTCCTTATAAAAATTTTCAGTCTTTTTTTGGAAGACTGCTAAATTTTATGATATTCACAGCAATGAATTCCAGAGATTACTTGTGTGGTGTATGAACAAACAAATCCCACTTTTATTTGCCTATAATGTATTTGCAGCCTGTCAGACTCCCTGAACATCTCCTGACTCTCCTTCTCAGGAAATGTAGTCTCGCCGTGTTCTCCTCATTCAGCTCTTCGTTATCTATACGACTGCTCTTCACGCAGAAGTTTTTGCAGATCTCTTATCTGCTTCATCATCCATCTCTGAACTTCCTCTAGTCTGGCTATTTCTGCTCAGTCCAGAACAGAGTTCAATGAGCCAGCTCCTCAGCGGCGTGAAACTGGCACCGCTCCATCACTTCTCCAGCTGAAGGTCTGGACAGTAGTCAAGACAAAGGCACGCCATCAATTACCTAGTGACGTTACAATATTTTCAGTGTTATTTTCAGTCTACGTATTATGTAACTCCTTGCACTGTTTGCTCTTTTCCCCCTCTTTAAATGAAAATCTGAATTGTTACCATTTCTTCAACAAATAGTATCAGGAAGTTACTTACTGCAACACCCGGTCTTATTCCTGAGCTGCTACAGTCAATTTAGAATCCATTAAGATGTATGAAAAATCAAATTAATCCTTCTGGTGTGCAATGTTTTGCAATAGTCAACAGTGCACTTCATCTGTATTTCATCTGCCACTGTGCTGTGCAGTCCACACACCCAGCTTTATTAGGATCCTCTGGAGTTCTTCAGTCTTCCTTGGTAATTTGATTTCACCTGCAGTCTCATTGTTCACTCACTTCCCAGATCACATGGATCAAACACCACAATACTGATCTTTGTGGGTGATGCATGTTAACCTTTATCATGCTGAAAATTGACTTCTCTTTCTTTTCTGAGTCGGGTGTCTACCCCTTCTTTCTGTCTCTGACACTTTTTAATTGATAATAGTATTAACCTGAGAGGTTACATTTTCCCTTCAGCAAGACACTTTGTCAAAGGCTTTAAGAGAAACTAAACATGCGTTTTCCTGATGACATGGCCAAAGAATTCTGACTGACTGGAGATGCTTGACCTTTCTTCTTGGAAGCTCTGCTTGTTTAAAGTTACCACACCATGGTCATGTGGGTAATTTCTATTTCTATTTCAGTTTCAGCCTATTTACCTGGTATTTGTGGCAACTCCTTCTGCCAAGAGGTCAAATCTGTCAGGGGACAGGACAAAACATTCTGTGAATCAGCAAGGCTGGAGTGCACACTTTTATATATCACATCTGTGTGTCTGTTGATAGGAATATAGATGTTTGATATGCAGCAAATTCACAGTCCTGTATCCTTATGATCTCATTTGACCTAAGTATCTCCTAATTTTCCCTTCTCTGTTTCATCCTCAATGTTTGACCTCATCTCCTATCTCTGGGATCGATCAGCCAACTTTGTTTTTTGGCAAGACTGTTGACCTTGAGAGTATGGACAGGCATCTCACGTTCCTCAGCTGCTTTGCCTGGTGTTACTTGAGAGGAATCCAGGGTTTGGTCCCTCTCAGAGACAGTGTGATGAGTTGATAAATGCCCATGCTTTGCCCAGAGGGCCACAATGAACTAGAGGTCATGGTGCAGTTACGGAAATTGCTGCAGGTGCATTCATCTCTATTCCCACAGGGCACCTCGACAGATTGAAGATCTTTTGGTATAACGCCAGCTGACTGTGTGAAGGAAGATGAAGCTTTGCTAGCTGAGACCAGCATCTCACAGCAAAGCTGAAACCTGCTGTGCCAGCCAGGTTCTGGAACCTCTCCCTACCTGAGAAGTGCATCTGTGGTAAAGAAATGAAGATCACTGGACACAGCCACATGAGATTAAGGTTAAAATGGAAGGTAAAAAACCCCATAAAACACTGTTCTGCACTGTGGAACTCCACATCAAGAGGAGATGGAGTTGTAATTTTCAAGGCAGACAGAGGAAAACACTATGAAAAAGGCATGACAGGGAGATGAGCTGTACTGGCAGATTTGGTCAGTGAGTCCAAAGCCCAACTTCTATTTCTTAAATAGTCCAACATTCACAGAGGACCTCAAGAGGACTCACCAAGGTATTTTCCTTCACTGGAGAGGAAACAAAAAAAAAATTAAAATTAAAAAAAAAAATAAAAGGAAAAAAAAAGGAAAAAAAAAGGGGAAAAGAACCTGGGGAAATAAGGAGCCTTCCTTCCCCAAGGCATGCAAACAGTTTTTGATGGGGAATCAAGAAACAAGCCCCCTACATCCTTACAGCTGAGGACCCTCCTGTTCCCTTCCAGCAGGGAGCAGGACATAGCGAGCTCTGGTTAGATGCGAATGCCTGCTTGAGAGCAAAAGCCCTTAGCACCAAGACAGATCAAAGATTACAGCTAAGGTGACTCCAGCCATTCCAGAGCATCTGTTTTTCTTTTCTGGCCTCTGACTTTTTGCAAGTCTCATGGAGATCCCATGCTGATTTTTAAACAGTCAGAGTGTCCCCTGGCAATGAGAGACAACATCTTGAACTTCAAGAAGAACAGATAAATGTTTTTTGCAAAGAGTTCAAAGTGATGAACAGCCATTTTACTTGGCTCTAGTTACCTTAATAGGAATGTAAAAGGAGAGAGACTTGATCCAACTCTCCTCCGTGCTGGCACAGGAAACTCCGTTACTATTTCTGTGCCCATGTAACAGGCTTAGAGGTTCTAAACATTTCGTTCTTTTCACCTTTCCTCATCATAGGTCATTCCTTCTAATCCCTTTAGCATCTTTGTGGTCCTTCTCTGGATTTGTTCCAGCTTCCCCGGGTCTCTGTTGCAGCAAGGTGCCCTGAACTGCACAGTGCAATGCTGCAGCACTACAGGGGAGAGTCACTCTGGAAAGCACGCAGCCAGGAAGACATATGGACCGACTGAGCAGTGGCTTTGCCAGACATCAGGTTGCACATCAGCTCACACAATTTGATAGCCTGTCTCTTTGGGACCACTCTGAGCACAAGCTGCTTTTGTCACCGTGCTCTGCACAATGTGAAATTTGGAGATTCTCCTTGTTCCAAAGTAGATCCAGTGTCATCTTTGAACTACACAGTGCTAATTATCACTTGTTTTACCAAAGCCTGTTCACAATGCTCATTTTTTCAGCCTAGCTCTTCTTTTTTCTACTCTGATTTTTTTTTTTTTAGTATCTTTTGGTTCTGTCAACTGTACATTTGAGTGTGATCACTTTTACATTTTCTTCCAGGTGACTCATGAGTATTTACAGTCAAAGCACTGGCCTTTTGGACACCATCTTTGCAGAAGGATAAAGAATATCTCTAACCCTTCTGTTTACACTCTGTCATTTAATCCATGATTCATTTCACAGGATTTGTATCAAAACCAATTTGATCTAATTTCCCTAATAAGATTTTGCACAGCTTTGTGTCAAAAGCCCATGCACGGTCCAGAGTCAGTCTATTCACTGCATTCCTTTTGCCCACTAATTATCTAATTGCATCAAGATAGGTTACTGTCTGCTGTACTCCTGTTTCATAAACCCACTGCTGTTTATCACTAACAATGTTGTTAGCCTTTACGTGCTTGTAACTGCCCTCCGACAAGTGTGCTCTGACCTCAGTGATTCTGGATGTAAATACTCAGGTTTAGACCAAGTCAGGACTGTGCTTCAGGTTTTTAGCCATTAGTGTTCTCTCCTTTGGGCAGCAATGCTGGTTGATGTTATGAGTTTCCCCAATTCTTCTCCAGCCTTTCACCTTCTGCTATTTCTCTGCAATGGCTGGTATTTAGCCATTAAAGGCTTATGAGTTTAATGCTGTTTTGAGGACAGCAGTAATAAGAGAGGGAAAGATTGCTAGATGGAGAGGACCAGAAAAGGATAGAAGACCAGAGTTATAAAATTAAGACAGTAGCGCCTCCAATTTTTGTTCTTTTAAACCTCAAGGATTACAAGTTTGGGATTGACTCAGGTAAGGCTATTTTATTGAACATCCTTCAGGGCTATTTTTGCCTGAAATAGTAATTTGTAGCTACATTCACCTCTTTACCCCACTTCTGTATTTGGAAATTACAAGAATTCAGTAGTCTTTATATATAAAGACTACTGAAAAAAAAATATCCACCACTCACACCTGCTTAGCAAGACAGCCAGAACACCCAGCTTTGTAACAGGAGGTAACTTCTCCCCACCAGAGGAACTTTTTATCGGCTAAAGGTATACACAATTCAGTAACTTAATACCATCTGAGCATCGAAGTGCTCATGCAAACCTAAGTATTTGACCCTCTACATTCTCCAAGTAGCACTCGCTATTCCAAAACTGGATCAAAAAAAGTTTAGTGACAACACTGCTGAGCTTCCTTAGTAGCTGAAACCTCATCTTCAATAGGAAATGCAAGGATAGCTCAGTTCTATACTCCAGTTTCCTGAAGAAAAGTAAGGAATGGGCATCAGTTCTGCCGTGTAGTCCAGTCCCTTCACCAGTGTTTTCTGATTTAGTCACAAAGTCACCAACTCAGCAAGTTGGAGATTTCCAACAGCAAGACTGAAATTATCATTAAAATGGGTACTGAAGTACAGCTGTAGAACTAGCATCAGCTGATGGACAGGGAGAAAGAGAAAACACTCAGGCCCTCCTCAGGAAAAATCTTCCCTATCCTGGGCACAAGGAGAAATGTAAAAGATCAGAAATGGGCTTTTTTTTTGGGTGGCTCTCACACTGGATATGGATTCCAGATGGAATGAAATCTTGATTTTCTAAAGTTCTATAACCTGGAAAACCCTGCAGGTAAGATGCCTGTACAGCTTGTAACTTCCAGGAGCCATATGGCTGTGCTTGTGGAACTGCATTTCAGTCCCAAAGTCCTCACAGTGGATTTAAGTTATACTGACAAAAGCTTGAGAGTCTGCCAGTATAAAGCTGCTCACTTCAGGCACCAGCTTGTGACAAAAGCACACTTTGGATTGCACAGAAATTTTTAAACCAGTCATGGAAGACAAAAGTAGCTTTAATCTGCAGAAACACCAACGATGAGAGAGAGGAAACATCCAACCTCTTCTCTGGTACAGGCCTATTTCTGCTATCAGTGTTTGTCAGTTCAGATGACATAAACCTGCAGTGCATGTGTAAATGGGATGTGCACATCATGGGCAACATAGGTTCTGTGTCTTTTGTGGGCCTCATGAGAGAGCTTTGCAGTCCACAGTAGACTGACAAACAATGTAGGTCGGCTTCTCAAACACTGGCTGCAACTCCAACAAGCCAAATTTTGTCAGGTGTTTTTTTTTAGACACAGAAGACAGAAATAAATAATGTTTTCCAAGTGGCAGGCGAGATGTGACAGCTGCAATAACAGCCAGTGTAATTTTAGGTCACTTATGCAAAGAGTTAATGTCACAGAGCTGAGCCACACCTGTTGGTCGACCTACTCTTACCATGGACAGCTCACAAACATGCTCTCAGCCCTGCCTCACCGAGAACACCCACCTAAGTGCTAGGGAGGAAAGGGAGCAGCACCCACACTTGTTTCTCCCACTCTTCTACTCCATATGGACTTCAAACGAGAGAGCCATCATTTAGAGAATTTATCCATACTGACAGCTCTTCTCCATTCAACAGTCCAAGAACAATGGGATCTGCCAACGTGCCACTTTACCCCTGGACAGTGGATAACTGTGGGTAACTCGGTCATATCAGGAATCTTTTCTGGGCTTATTCTGTCATACAGGAACATATCCTGTTCCCAGGACAAACTTGATTTCTCTCTGAGAACGGGCAAGAGCTTGGGTAGCACGAGCGTGATGGGCATGATCGTAAACACAAATCACCAAGTTACCAGTGCATGGGCTTTAGAGATTTTTTGTTTCAATCACAGTATTTTGCATTGCTACAAAGGACAAGAGTCAGAACTCAGCTCAATTTAACTATTTTGCTCTGGAGTGCAGATCTGATTTCTAAGAGTTTTGCTATGTGTCCTAGTGATAGCTCCCTTTGGCTTGCATGGATTATGCTCCTGTTCTGCAGAGTGTGGCAAACCCCAGACAGCCAGTTTTGAAGGCATTTGTCCATAATATACCCTCCCAACACTACATACTTGTCTTTGGACAAGCCGGTGCTCACATTCTGGCTCTTACACAAATAGTGCTGGCTTGTCTAATGCCTTGTAGCTATTTTATCCCTTTGACCCATTGCATAACCAGAGCCCAGTTACATATCAGTAGATCTTCTCTAGCCTAAGTTAGCTCATGCTGAAAAAAGCTGCCACAGCAAACTGTCTGGAGTCTGCTTAATAAATAAAAAAGGCTCTCGTGGGCAGAAGACATTATGGATTTCCTACTAGCCTTCATCCCTCTCCTCATTACTGTAGTTTCTCTTTACCCTTACGACAACGATCTTGTTAGTAAATGGTAAAAAGTATTACACAGACGAAGTGACAATTAATCTGGAGGTGTGACACATATTATCAGTTCACTCTCTTATTAACACACTGCCTTTTGAAGGTCCCTTGCCCTCTGGTGTACTAAATGGCACCCCCTCCAGAGCGAATTGCTTTAGCACTTGAGCTAATGCCTCTTGCTTATACTCACTGTTGATACCATAGCAAAACAAGGACTAGGGCTGACTTGCTGTTCACTATTTACCCAAGTTCTACCACCGCTCTTTCCCCCCCCGTTATCATTCTGTGTTTCACATTTCCACTTCTTACCCCGCTATTTCTACGCTCACAGCAGTTCAACAATTTTGCCTGCACACAGCAAAGCTGCAACTCAATCCCTGTTGAAATGCTCAGCTAGACCTTCATTTCTTCTTGAGTGTCTTTCTTTATACTCTGCCTATCTAGAGCACTTATAATCTATATCTCTCTAAGCACCTCCAGTGTCCTTCAGACACTTGTGAATGAGACCCATACAAAGGAGGCTCAGAAGAGCACATTTTGAACACTTAATACATCAGAATTTTGCTTCCACCTTTTCAGATGAGCAAGGAAAAGAAAACTTCTAGCACTGCCATTCATATCACACTTACTTTTGCATAGCAGCCTGATCCAACATCTCACCTCTCACAGACCTTTGACTCTGTATCCTCTCAGCATTTCTGAGAGAAAACTGCCACCAGTGCAAATTCCTCAGCCTGCACTTCCTTGCATTCCAAGATATTCATTGAAGACATCCCCCTTCAACCTTGCCTACAATTCATGGTGAACAATGGCATGAATAAAGAGAGACCCAGAGGTACTGCTTAATTTTTCTAAGTGTTTGAGGAAGGAGTTAGGATGGGAGATACATATCAAAGACATCACCCAAGAAACAAATGTGCAAAGAGACTTAGTAATTGACATTTCTTTAGGAACACTAGCTTACTGAAAAGGAGGACTTTGGGTTTATCGAGACAAAATATGAACTTGAATGTTATTCAGCCTGGTTGCATTGAGAAATTCTCTGGGTTTGAACTGGTAATATTTTTTTGGGAAGGTTTCTGTTTCTTATGCTTCAACAACACAGATGTAGTGGGATTCTGCCTCCTGCCTCCTTCTCCCACCCTTGCCAAGACGATCCAGACAGATTAGATGGGCTTTGCCTAGATTCCACCTGTAGCTCTCAGAGAAATCTATAACTAAGTGCCTCATCATTAGAACATTGCTCAAAACCTGACAGATCCTGAAAAACTCACTGAAATTAGTTCCACATAAATTACAGCATGGGAAATAACAAAGGGCAATTAGTGCTCTTTAATTTGATTTTTTTTTTTAACCCTGACTCTCCAGAAAGGATTTCTAAGATGGTACAGTGGCAAAGCAAGGTAACTGTGAGTGCAAGCGCTGGTTATGACATACGGAAGGTGTCCCAGGATCACTGAAAAAGTGTGGATGTGTGAGTAAGTCAGGCTGTCAGTGCAGACGGAAGCACAAGAGAACTACATGGAGTCAAGTACAGACAAGAAACCTACACAGTGAGGCTGAGCTACAGCACTTGAAGAGGCAAAGAAAGGGAGTACATGACAGAGGTAAGTGTAGACCAGGCTCCTTTCCTGCTAATGAATACCACAGGCGTAAGGAGCACAGGTCACATATGGAAACAGGGGTTTCCTTCTGCACACCTTACACTGCTGCAACATGCAGGATTATCTTGAGCTACCTATTTAGGATAACCTCAAGGTTCAGTTTTGCTGAGTCTCTAAACTCCCACCTTTGGCAGGTATTTAGCAGACTTCTTAGCACACACTGCATTTATTAAGTAGGCAGCTGTATCTGACCCAAATTCCAGCTTCTAACCCCCATAACTTACTGTAAATCGGTTTCCTTCATCCATCTTGCTGTCTGTCCCCATTTCCTTTGACTGACAAAGCAGCTTCCCATCCACTCAAGTTCAACCCTACCTGACACCCCGCAGTGTCTTGCATTCTTACTTGCCCGAACCAAGAGATGAGATCAACGAACTGCTCCTTAGACAGAAACGGTACAGCAGAACAAACACATCATTTTCCCCAAAACTCTGCAAAACTTGCATGTTCCTTTCTCTAGATTAAAAAAACACCCCAACCAAACAAAACCCCCCTAAGAAATTCAGTTCAGCCAAAACAAATTCTAAAGCAAAATACTTTTTAATTACTTCAATTTTCCTCGCAAATTGGCATCACTGTAGGAAAATTTAACCGAATGTGATTACAAAAACCCCATGTAAATATTCCTTTTGTCATCATGAATAAATTATTTTCTCATCCCGTGAAGTTTTCACTTTTCTCTGTTACTGTTTTTGGATATGAAAGAAAGGAACACAAGCTTGCAAGCTCTTTAACCTCAGTTTCCCTTCCTCTTCCATTCTTTAGCATCCCCGCTAATGGCTAAGCAGAAGCTGGCAGGCAGACATAGCAAAGTAGACAGACAGGCAGTCAGGCACCAGCAAAGAAGCTGTACATCTGCTTTTATACTTTCATATAGTACCTTTCTGAGACAGCTTTAAATGTTACAGAGCTTTATTCTGTAGTAGGGTATCTGTGTACATCAGGAATGCGTAAATTTATTGTGCAAATACCCACGACTCCCTTCTCTCACATCTCTCCTTTCCTCATCACGTGGATGCACCTAGATGCCATTCCAGTAGCTTTGCTATCGAAGCCAAACTATGACTTCATACTTCCTGATCATCACGGTGAGTGTTCAGACCTCTATAGCAAACATAATGCAGCAAAGCAAAAACAAACAATCAAAAACCACTGCCTAACTGAGCCATATCATCTGCAGTCTGCACCTTGAGGCACAGTCCTGTGTCTATCAGAGCATGGGAGGGAGAAGACCTCACATGGTCTTACGTATGTCTGCAATCTGTCCTATCCCAAATTTAAGAACAGTTTGTTCTCTCTCCAGAGGTCTGGAATCCTTTGCTGATGCAGCTAGGAGGGGGCCTGCCCTCCCTAAAGTAGGGACCCAAAAAGAAGCAAATTTCAGCGACTGACGGCCTGGTGTGACCCAACCGAAACCAGCCCACCCTGACGGCATGTCCTCCCCGCTGTGCTTGTTCCCTTTGCCCTTGGAATGCTATCACTTGTTATCACGCTGACTTCTCCAGATGGGGCATTTTGGCTATTGATCTGATAAATAAACAGCCTGCTCGCTCGATCAAAATGTTATTTTGCATTTCAATTACTGTTCGCTAATGCAACCTTCATCCCGCCAAGACTGCTGCTGGCAATGACACTCGACCTGGCACAGGCGTTTGCAAGCAAATTCGGCAGCACCCGCTGCAAGCACCTAACGGGATTACCAACCTCCATCAGACTCACAGCGAGAGGAGACGATGGACACGCAGTACTGGGCTGAAGGGGAACAGGCACACGCGGAACAGAAGGTGTGAGCGGCCTGGACAAGGGGTACAGAGAGGCAACAATGCAGCTTTACCAGATATTTTGACGGTGAGAGGTCTTGAAAGCTAAAGACTTTCCCTGCAGTGAACAACCCCAAGAGCTGATAGCACTGAGCTCTCTGTGTGTGAGCCATGCAAGAGTTCAGAGCGATGGGAAATAGAAATCAATGGCTGGTGGCGAGCCAGCAGTGAGCACTGCAACCCATCAGGGCAAACAGGGTCAATTCTAAAGCAAGTTCTGGAGCCTAGCTCCACCAGGGTTCAGTAGGCTCTAGAAATACACACAGCATTCTGTATCTAAACTTGCAGGGAGAAAACCCTCTTAATCCTTGCTGGATTCTTCTGGGAAATATGACTGCCTCTGGAGAAGCTGGTGATGATACAGGAAGAAAGGGGCATCCAGAGGTGTTGCTAAAATCTCTGGCAGGTGTTGATCTCTATTAATTCAGCACCCTGTTTACAACAGGGAATCCTTTGCCAAATCCACAAATTGGTTTCCCTCAAACCTGTCTACAGCAAGAAACACAACACAAACACTAAGTCAGCGAGCAGCTACCAGCAGTGAGGTCAGACATGACCACATCATGAAGAGACAGCTTCTAGTCCCACTCTTCCAGTCACACGACATACTTCACCAGGTGGCTGGTTTTGCACCAGACTCCTGCATGATGCACAATGTACCTTATCCCTCTTTCTTTTTCCTGCCTAAACTCCTAAATGAAATGTAACATGTCTCACAAAGTGACATAAACATTTACCAATGTATGCAGATGGTGGTCAGTGCTTTCACCATCCCAGGCACAATTTGCCTGTCTGGACTTAGCTCCCAGCTGACAAGATAATAAAAGTCAAGTAAATGCATTTCTCTCCATTTCCAGAAAGCCTTTGTCAAAGATCTTTTGCCAGGCCTGGACAAATTTCTCCCATTTATAAACTGACAGCATTCAGACTGAAACTGCCAGTCATCCAGGAGTTAAAAATAAACAAACCCCTGTAACACCCCGAGATTATATAAACAAAATGCTAAGTATAACACACTGAATGAGATCAATGTGATGCATAAAGACAGGATCTATAACTCCACACACTCACACTTCATCTGCTCTGTGTGCCCAGCCTTCCAGTTCCCTCTGCCCTTGGCAAACTAAGTCGGTGTCCCACACCCATCTCTTTCTAACCAGCCTACCCTGTAGACCTTACCCTCCCAGATTTGCCTCTATGCCCACTCTTGGGAGCAGAGTTTTGGGAACCATTCTACACCCTGATCACCACTTTGTAACCATGCCCCAAACACAGCCCAAGGACCCACATACATGTTGTGACTCCTAGTCACTGGCTCTGGGCTTTTGACGTGGGGCAGTGAAGTGCAGTGTACTGAGCCCTTGAAATGCAGCCAAAATGTCTCAAAGTCTAATTACAGCCTCAATGCTGATCTTCTTATAAACTTCAGCAAGTCACTGCAGCTCTCCAGGACACTGCTTCCCCCAGCTGATGTGGTCCTTGAGGACCTACCTCTCAGGAACACCTTGAGAGTCAAACAGCAACTATGATTGAAAGAATGGAGTGTGCAGGTGAATGTGGTAACCAGAACGATGGACAGATAAATTCCATGCTCACATGATGTCCTCTGCTCCAGATTATCAGAATTTGAACCTCTTTCTTCAGCACCGCAGCTCTCAGGTTTGGCTGTGTAAGTAGTGTGAGTAGCTAGTGTTTTCCTGCATGCAAGCAAGCCAGAGGAAGAAAACACTGGCTTTGCAAACCTGTTTCTGTAATACACACCAATTCTGAGCTCCTCCTACACCTCACTGTACTTTAAACCCAGTCCCCTGTGACCCAGCCTATACAATAACCTAATCTCTGTTACTGCCTAATCCTATCTCCATCTCCTCACATGCTATTTCACACCTCAGCTGCCTCCTGATCACACCTCCACACAACCCATTCTCCCATTCTCCTTTGCAATTATGCTTCACTCTAAGTTTTTCATCAAAAATTCATTTTTGTTTAAAAATGCTACTCTGCTTCATTACAGAACTAAGTCAATTTTGGAAATGATTTTCACTGTAGAATTACCAAACCAACTCTAAAAAAATTAGATGTTCAACTTTGTTTTGTTCTTAGCACTTTGTTTTGCCTGTTATGTGTTGCCTCATGCTGTTTGACAAACTAACATGCACTGTTTTAAGAACATAATGAAACAAACTATTGGAACTTTCTTCAAAATAAATTTTATTGGAATTTCTACTTTGCCTAAAATTTCGGGTTGCAGTCAGATTTGTGACGAAATAACATTTTCAAACAACAAATATTCTGTGAACCAAGATTCTAATTTCCATGCAGCTCCCCTCCCTGTGTCTTCCACATAGCACTCTGCTCGTGCTTCACTCAGCAGGTCTCTTTTCTCTACTTCTATGCATTCAGAAATATCTATGTTCTAATGCATACAGAAATGTTTTGACACTTCATGGTATCTTCTTTAGGCAGGCAACACAGAGAGATTGAGACTGGGAAACAAACTGCATCTAAATCATCTGAAAAGGTGGGATTCTACATAAAAGTTCTGGAAATTCAAGAGTACCACGGAATCTGTGCCATCAACTCGTATAAAATGGTTATCCTGTATTACTCAGAGATTAACCATGTGTCAAGGAGCATCTTGCAGCCAAAAATCAATCCCTCTGATTTGAAAACCGAGTGCTGTTGGAGAAATGCAGTTCCACTTTTTCATCTGGTGCCATTTAAGCTTTACCCCATTCCTTCTGCATCACAATGAAATCACTGCTGGCATGTGATCAGAAGCTCTGAAACCCTGGCTGCCTATCAGTTTACAAAAATTGACCTGGACATTCTATCCACTTCGATGAGAGCCTGAATGAAACTTCTTTCTCATTCACTCATGGTAAGGAGTGCTACTTCTTAGCACCTCTGTGACCTACAAAAAATGCCTCATTTTACAGCTTGCTGAGGAAAATATGTTGGGTTGAATATAAGTATCTTACCTGCCACCTAAACCTTACCCAGAATTTTCTAGCTACAGGGGAAATAAATCACAAGTAGTTGGTACAATATCGTGACTCTTCACTTAAGCCTTGATCCAACTCTTATTGAAATCAAATTGTGATTTCTATTGATCTGAACAAGAACTGGACCTCAGGATCTGAAAAGTCATCTGAACGTTGAACACTGCAGCTATCCCATACCCTTTACTGGATTTCTGGAGACTTGTCTTCTAGTGTTTAACTACTCCTTCTCCGAAGACGCTTTTATTTCCAATGCTCCTGGGAAGGGAAGGAAAGTGAACTTTTCCCAATAGAGAACTTCCTCAGAAACTCCCACTTACACTAATAAACGGTCTTCTCCTGCCAGTCACACTGCACAGATTGATGGCCCTACCCACATCTTGCAAATCACAGGGTACGGTGCTCCATTCACACATCTCCATCTCCCAGTGACATTCACTGGCCTGAGCATCTCTTAGAGCTGGAAGCACATGACTTCCAACAGGCTTGTCCACTCTGTTCACTCTGGAGTTCACTCCAGAGAGGAAATTCAACAACAACAGGCTTCTTAAAAACATCTAATACAGATTTGTTTATTTCCTTGGATTCATCCTAAGCAGATAAATCAAAACTCTAAACGCCTCTGACAACATTCCTGCTTGCAAAGAGGAGGCAAATTCTGTTCATGTTAAAGCAATCTTCTCACTTCCCACTTTCCCAACCTGGAAGTAGCATTATTCCCAAACCAGGATGAATTTAAGGAACACAAGATGCAAATCAAAACAGCTACAAGTAGCTAAACTGTCTCCCATGCGGTACCCACCACCCTCACAGAGAGAATTCCAGTCCACAGGGTTAACAGCAGTTACTCTGCAGGAAAATCACTGTTCTTCCCAGCTACACCTGAGCTGCCTGTTCTGACTTTCTGAGGTTCTGGCTGCGGTGCTGCTCACCCCTTGGCATTCGCAGCATATGGTACCAAACAGGCTGAATCAGCAAGGGAGTTACAGCGACTGGATTGCAGTGCTAGGAGAGGTTGTTCCTGACTGCGCACTAAGCTGGTGAAAACATGAACTTCAGTGTTAGTCTTCCTATTTTTTTGTGCATAATTTAGCTGAGGTGTTTAAGTTCTTGACAAATCTGCAAACACTTTAAAGTTCCTCTGTCCCTGCAGAACTGCTGGATAGGGTTTCAGGCCGTGAGCTGTTGAGAGAGTGCCTTGTAATATGCTCCCTCCAAATTAAAAAAAAAAATAAACTGTCAAATTTGGTACAGCAAAAAAACCCTCACTCAGCTACAAGGTGAGATCCCTCCAAAGAGACCCGTGGCCTGAAACCCTCCTGGAGGGATACACAACCAGTCGGATAAGGGAGAAGGTCGTAAGCATGAAGCACATTTCCTGCACACCTATAGTCTTTGACCAGTTTGGAACACCAATACAAAAAAAGGAGTTGTTTCGTCCATCTTCAACACTGAACAGTGAAAAACGTGTTTAGCAAAAGCACTGGCTTGCAAACCAGAGCCGTTATTAAGGGCCTGTAGACTTCCACCAATCCAGGTAAATGAATTTTGGTCACATCTAGTTAAAAAACAGCAAGAAAGCACATTTTAAAATGCCACTTTGCATTACAATCCCCTGCTTCACATTGTGCCTGGAGAAGCCTGAGCTGAAATAGCAGTAAAAAGGGAAGAGGAGTTATGGATTCTGGTATATCCCATCAGAGCAGTGTTTATTCTAATCAATCAACTGAAAAAATAGCAGCTGAGAGTAATTATTAATAATCAAGTAAAATTGGATTATTTCTCTGCACTGCAGTGTTGTCTGGATGGGAAGGCTGGTATAAAGTTCATCAGAGCAAGCTACTGAAATAAAATTGCTGACCTCAGCAGTTCATCAGAGAAGTTGGAAAAAGGAACCTCAACGAAGCATCTGGTATACCATCCACAGAGCATGAAGGCTAACTGAAATAATTACTTGAAGGTGGCTCAACGGCTGAGCTTAGGCATTGAATCAGTCCAGTTGTACATCCAAATAGGAGCAGCGACGTCTGCCATGTCTGAGGGATCTGGTTTTGTGATTCCTCATTCCTGAAAGCAGAGTCAGCTCCCCCTCCAAAAATGCACTGCTTGAGAGGAAGGGCCTCAAACCTCCTCTGAATGTGTTGTGTCCTCTGTGCAGCTGTGGTTGAGGCTGATTTTATACTCAAGCAATGCAATTAAAACATGTATCATAAAGGACCACTCTAATGAACATTTTGTAATGTACCGAAGTCAGGAGATCTGGTGTTACTCTGCCTAAACCAACCCTAACGTGCCATTACACATTCACAAACATGAATACTGAATTGTAACTACAAAACAGGCACTTCTACTGCAAAACCAATATCTCAGCCAGCTTCACTCATAAACATGTAGGTGCAGTTATATTGGTCATTTGTGTCCAGGAGTGCCTTGCCTATGAAATCAAATGGACATCTTGTAAACACTTTGCAAACACAATATAAGAGCCTCTGCCTGAAAATATAAGGCAGACATGATATTAATGGCCAGACCCAGTAAAGATCCCTTGCAATAAATGGAATTGTACCAGTTAAAAAATTTTAGGCAGCAACTCCTAGGACACTATACTTATGGCAAGAAGAAACAACCCAGCTGCAGGGGGAATACAATACTGCTACCAAAGGAGGTAGAATTTGGAGTTTTCTGACATCTGTGTGTGCAAGACTTCAGCCATAAAACCGAATTAACACAGCAAAGAGTTTGTGTTTAACAGCTTACTAATTACATTTTCAAATCAAATATTTACTCCTATCTTGAATATTTCTACAGCACCCAAAAGAATCTAAGATTAGTTACTTCCCCCTTTATTTTAACAATTTCTTAAATTAAAATAATTCTTTATTTTAAAAGGGTCGGGGAGAATCTGGAGAGTTTCTTCCCCTCCCTGTCCCCCCTCCAAGTGGTTGCTACACAATCCCCACTACAAATCATACAGGAATATGGGATCTAAAGAATGAAGGTTAGCTATAAAGCTGTCAGTGGATGTACATATCTACTCTGCTTAGTCTAACAATCCCTAGGGTTGGCTTTTACATATCATCTGGGGCAAAACACCACTTTCACTGTCCCACTGCAAAGACCAGCTGTGCTGGTCTAGTTATTTCTTTATAACTTTTTTTTTTTTTCCCTATTTCAGGAAGTAAGGAGGAAGGAAAGAGATACACATGGTTTAATATTTTACTTCAAGTTGGATCAGTCCTGAAAAGTTTCGATAGTGTGGATCACCTGCCAGAGCAAAAGCATACCATTACTCCTGCAATGTTAGTGTCTGCTTTAGGCAGCAGCCCACAGAGCAGGATGAAGGAATGAGAAGAGGAGAAAACAGTATGAATAAAGAGCATGTCAAGTTCTCTCTGTTTGCACGGGAAGAAGGGGTTAAGCCTGCTTTGAGGTTCACTTTGTTCTCCATGGTTTGCGCAAGGCCATCAATCAATCAATCTTCTCTCTTTCCTCCTTTTTTTTTTTCCTGGGACCCACTGCAGGAATATCATGCCCAGGATCTTGTTTAAATCCACGTCTCCTCTCTGTCAAGCCAATTCTTCCAATCCTCCCCCCCAAGGCCCCCCTCAAGACACCCCCTCCTCCTCTCCCCGAAAAGGGGCCTTCTGAGCTCGTTTTGCTAATGTATTCTCAAACCAAATTAGGGGCTCTGACTCTCGGTGAAGTTCGTGAGTTAGTTGCCGCGATGCACTGAATTAAAGATACCATCTCGGACTCAAATCAGATTAGAGCCCACACACACACATGCAAAAGCCCACTTTCTAATCAATTTTATAAAGGGCCTTCAGCAGAGATACACTAATGGTATTGAGCTAAGATCTTTAAACTAAGTCTGCAAGAAGTCTGCGGAGATAAAACACACACTGTATTAAAGAGAAAGCTCTTCCCTGTGCCCTTCCCACCAAGAACCCTGTGCACATTGGAAGAGCACCTCAAAATACAAAACAGCTCTCCCCAACCTGAGATGTTCCCTCATGTCTTCCTCTCCTCTTCCTACTTCAAGACCTTTAAATCCCTTCTTTCATTCACTTCCTGTCAAACAGCTGCAGAAAGTCCCTGCACAGAGGGCAGAGGAGACAGGGGAGCTCCAGAGCCATGATACGTGTTAAGAATCAGACGTAATGAGAACACATGAACCCTCTTAGGCCTGTCACATGAATCTGTAAGAAGTGGGCAAGGTGAAAAATCAGCTGACCAGCTTCAAGGAGAGTTCCTACTTCAACACAGGTGCCCTGCAGTTGCACACAAGATGCTAGGCACTGACCTGGTGCTGGGCACGTACAACTGAGATGCCACGACAGCCACATCCTGAGAAAGATGTGACTAAGTGTATGCCAAAGGACTCCTTTTAGAGAGCAGCTGCTCTACATGCCCAGCATCTTCACATCCTTCTGTCCTCATCTCCCTGTTCAGCACTGGAAGTTCTCATCTATGGCAGCAGTTTTCCTTCTCTTGAACCAACATTCTGACATGAAAAATAATGTTACGTAAGATGGCCCACAGAAGGTGACTATGAAAGGGAGACAGAAGGGTTTATAAAAGAAGCTGCAACTCAATATTTAATAGACCAGCTATTGCTCAGTCACCACTAGCCAGAGAATAAGGCTATCTCTGAATACTCTGGTTATGCCAGGTTTTCTGTGTCAGATCACAGAATAATCTTCTTCTCTGTTGTAATATTTTCAGTAAAAGTACCTCAAAACATCTCAAACAAATTAGGAAGCCAAATCTCAGACCCCAACGTTAGCCTTTACTTGCTTTCTAGGATGCCGTTTCTAATAAAAGGACAAGAGGATGCTTGCAAAGGTAACAGAAACTCTGTATTTCAAAAAAAATCACTGCAAAAATTGAAATTCACCAGCTTTCTCTAAGCAAAGTAAAGGGACCTCAGCAAGAGAACTGTGACAGATAGGGGTCTGACTGCTCTGCACAGAAGCCTTGCTGAGCAAATCTTCTCAGAGCTCAGAGGGGCTTCCCTGAGACAGCTTCAGGACTCACACCACTGTGGAGTCCTACAACGATCATGTGCTGAGGATGACGCCAGTTTTCAATGCAATTAACCTTTCCAGCCTAATGAAATGGGTCTATTGGCTGCAGTGGCAGCAAGGAGCCCCTTGACTCTGGCAGGCTCTTCAGGACAGGTTATCGAGGTTGCAGAGTGTTACTGCTCCACTTCTATTTGCAGGCTGCAGCTAATTGATGCCAGACCTGAAAGGAGTAGGCAATGCCAGCCCCAGCGCTGTACTCCAACATCATATTGATCCTTGGGAGCAGGGACTTGGGTCTGTGCCCGTTGATCTGCTGTGTCACAGGCAGCGTTCTTCCAGGAACGCACCCTGGGCAGCAGAAGCGCACAACTGGGAGAAAGAGGAAAGTTCCTCAGATGGGAAAGCATGTGGACCACTCTAGGGTTGATACTGCCTTGTGACTTAGAAAGAACCAGATCTGGGATGGAGCCTCAAGCTTTTGTGCTGTTTTATTGTCCAGCCCTCCCAAGGGTGGGTGACAACTGCAGTACCCTAAGGGCTGACACTTTGGAGTCCCTTCCTTTCTAGCTGTTGAACTTTGACAAGTGGTGAGGAGGGAAAAGGGATGGGATGTAAATCTGGTATTATGAGATATGGCCACAAACACACACTGCGTGTGGAGGGAGGGAGGGAGGAATGGGTACCTTTGACTCCTACATCAAGCCCTCCTGCCAACACTGCCCACAGGGATTTCAGTCTTGGAGTTCCAGACAACTAAAAATCAGACCCACATTTACATACAACTTTAGCAGTCTCTATTGAGATTCACCCTGCAGTGCTCAGTCCACCATACTTCATTAATTTCAAACCTACCACAGGGGTGTCACCAAACTTAAGCACCCAAAATATTAGAATCTAAATTATGCCCTTAAAATTATTAAAATGGCATTAAACCCAGAAAATAATGCAAATAAAAAAATAATTTTTGTCTTCTGTGTCTGTTTCATGCTCTCAAGCTATGATGCCAAACTTCCTTCCGTAATGCTGAGGGAAAAAAATTGCATTAAGAAACAAAACAATAATTATTTTCACACACCTTCTTCACTGTCTTTTACAAATTGTTCCTATGTTTTTCAAACACCCAGTGTATTTTTCAGTGTTCCAGTGTGACAAATATATAACAAGGACACATTCAGGACTTGGCTTCGTGTCCTACATGGAGCTCTAGTTCCATTTTGTATACTTGCTCAATGGAAGATAAAGAAAGGAAAGAAGAGCTGCCAACAAGGTGGCCTTAGGAGCCTTGAGATGCATTGTCCGTGTGCACCTTACACTGAGAGGCTTTCCTGAGCTGTGTGCAGCCCTCACGGAACAGCACAAACCTCCCACAGTACCTCAGTATTCAAAGGCAGAGTGAATACCTCAGTATTCAAAGTGCAGGAGACAGAACGCGCATATGGAAATGGACTTTGAAAAAATGTAATTATTGTTAACATCTTTAACAATGTGGGGCTACACGCATTCTGTGGGACATCCAGTAATATCTGCTTCACCTGGAGGGCAGTCCAGAGCTTACTTTTACACAAGATGACAATCTTTGGATAGAAAGAATTGATTTTTTTTTTAAACTTTTTGGCTACAGGAAAGATAAGTTGAGGAAACCCAGACCTCTGCACAAGACGGGACAACAAGAATTGTCATATCTGGCACTTTCAGTGATGTCTCAGTTCTCAAAGAGCAATTTCCTCCCCTGTGGTTACAGAAACAGTCTGTCACATTTTAGCTCTAGTGAGTATTTCAGGACAGCTAGAACTGAATGCAACATAGGGAAAAGGATCTACTACAATCCCAAACAAGCATCGTACTCTCATTGCTGCACTTCAGGGTCAGTGACGCGTGGTCCCATTTTCCTGGGAAATGGAGGGTAGGCTGCTGAATAGCACCCTGTCACGAAAAGCTAAGCGCTGCCAAGGTGGCAGTCTCCAGACAGGTGAAGATGCAATGTTAGTGTTTAAATCACAGCCATGAGGCAGTGGAGGAAGGAATTAGGAAGTATAATTTCTGTTGTGGAGACCGTTATGCTTTGCTCGGGTCTGAACAGAGCAATACGGTTGCAGGGCACATCAGGCAAATAGATGGTGAGCAGGGACTTGTAGAAGCCTCACAGTACAGAGACTTCAGTGTCTGCCATCCACAGGCTGCCTCCTCTGGTGCTGGTACCAAGGAAAGTTTCCTTATTAGAACTTTCTTTTAAAAGAGCCTTTGGCCATGGGGGTCCTAAATTTGACAAGTAAAGGATGATACTGCAGAACCGCCCAGGAGATAAACTTCAGTAGTAGCTTTGCCCTCCTTACTGACCTGGGAAGTAATTAAACCATCAATATTGGCTTCTTTGGGTTACAAAGCTTCCCAGAATAGCAGAGCCATATATCATTCACATTGGTAGAATTCAAACACTTTAACTCGTTCAGTCTGGGGCAAAGCAACACTGCAGATTAGGGGGAGGCCTGGATGAGGTGAGAGGAGAAGTGAACCTTGGGTGGCTCTAACAGGCATGTGATGCAGTCTTGGGAAGCCAATTTCACTAATGAGACAGAGGCAATCCGAAGAAGATGGGAACCATGGGGGGGGAAGGGGATGTAGAAGAGAAATTAACTCTGAAAACTCTAAAAGATGTCAGAAAACAGAAAAATAAAGTTCCAATAACTTTAAGTCAAAGGCAATCTGGATCAGACTGGAGCAGGCACACCTCAAAAGGAGAAAGCCAACAGGTAAGCAGGTGAAGCAAGAAAAACACTTTGTCATTTATGACTTTGGCACGGAGTATGAATCGACGCAGGACACAGACGGTGTGAGATGGATGCTGCCAAGATTAAAAGGGCTCTGAAATTAGTGCTTACGCACACACTGCAACACACAGAGATCTCACCGAGGAGGACGTCTCTGCAGAACTACAAAACACACTTATCTCCAGTATCTGAGTGTGCAAATCAGGACTGGCATGTGCAATGTGAGGGTGTACATACACATACAGGAACGTGCTTGGAAAGAGGCAGAGTATTATTTGCTGAAACATCTGTGTCAAGGCAGCACTGATGCATTTGCACAGCACACAAGCTTTCATCCTCACTACAGAAATTCAAGCTAAACAGCCCAGCACAAGGCACCCATCTCCAGGAACTTCTTTCCCACCAAAGCAAAACTGGAAAACAAACTGATTTGTGGGATGATGACCAGGACAGGACAGGTTGTATTATTAAAGGCATTATTCTCATAATGAAAGCACTTCACTGAACCAAAGTGTTAGGCAGTGTACCATGTATTACAGGTCTGTCTTGGTCCATAAGGACCTGCATTCCAGAGGCAAAAGAAAAGATAGAGAATGTTCTGATGCAAAATTTACAGATGGGAACAGAATCAGAGACTTGAAGTGTTTGTTCAGTTCACCTAGGGAAGTTACAGAAGAGCTGGGAACTGGGCCTCGATCCTTATTCCAGCTTTAGAGCATCCAGCCTCCTTAAGAAACAGAAAGTGGGAAAGCTGCCTAATCACAGGAGTTACTTTGTGGGCTTCCAAGAGTGATGTATGCATGTACTTCATTTATCGGTAGGGACATAATACCACAGGAAAAAAAAATCTCTTTTTAACAACAACAGCAAAAGCAACATCAACAACAAAAAATCTGCAAAAACTTTTTGATTTGCTCCAAAACTTCCATTATAAATACATCTGAACAGTTTTCAGGATTTCTTTTCCTTCATGATGTATGTTTGATTTTGCTTCAGTTATTTTAAGAGGAAGATCATTTTCACTCAGAAATGACAACAATGCAAAGACATAGTTTTGCTTCAGCACAGCTAGGAAAAAAAAAAATCAATTTTCTCAGGCTAAAATTTTAGCACTGCCTTAGGAAGTTAGGAAAAAAAAACCTGCCAAAACGCTGTAGAGGTAATCTCCACTCTCTGGGAACATGAACCAGACAGCAGAAGGAAGTCCTGGGCAGGAGAAACATCCACTTGAGTGTCTGCAAGAGACAGAAGGAAGGAAGGAAACGGGGAAAGGTTCCCTTTGCCAGGCCAGAAAGCATTAACTCCGCACTCTGTGAGCACCGCAGGGTTTGGGGAGCCTGTGCTGCCATCTTCAGGGATGCTTTCACCTTTCTGTGACCCAAAATCACAAATGAAGGAAAACAAAAAGGGGGAAAATTTCCACAAAAAAAAGGAAGAGAAAAATGAGAGATCAGCTCTGCTCTTTTACCTCTGGGATTTCTGGTTGCCTGGTCTTGACTAGCTCAAGGAGAAACACAGAAATTAAAATTGGGAAAGCCAAATAAATCCTGCCTAGACCACATGCATCCCCAGGCTGCACTAAAGCTTACTAATCATCGCTGTTTCGCCCTGTCTGATTTCTCTCTCCTCTTCTAATGCAGAGTGGGATTATTCACCGAGCCTCGATGGCAGATGCTCAGTCGATGCTAACTAACCATCTCTTCTACAAAGCAATTTCAGAGAGACAGAGTGAGAGACCCCGACCCCTTCCCACAAGGGCTGAATTAAAATGAGTTAATTGTGTGCCCACAGGCTTCTCAAAGTCACAAATCACAGGTATTCCAAAAACTCATGTATCTGTTATTCTTCCTCAGACACAACAGCGAGATTTGAGAGATTTGAGATGTTGTGGGGAGATGCACTGCACAGTAACAATGGTAAACTGAAGAGGACAAACCCGGTTCTCATTGTTTCTGACCTCGCGTTCATGTGTGTATCTCGAATCTTTTTAAAGTGCTTTCTGATATGTGCAATTCTCCCTTTTTTTCCCGCTACAACCCATTCCACATTGTTGTAAATTCTTTGCCTCTTCTCTTACTTCTTACCTTGTTAGACATTCCTTACATTTTTCAAATTGCTTTACAGGCTTCCAACCACAGGGCCCTCGTGGATCAAATATTACACAACAAAAAACAAGTCACTAATATTGTATTTTCAAGCTGAACATCATTGGTTTTTGTTCCCCACTTACTATGCTAAGACAGGACTTTCTTTGCTGGTCATAACACTGACTGAGTGGGTACTGTATTCTCCAGATCTCTCTTGTCCTCCGGCCTCACTATCCCCACACCCTCAGCAAATATGACTGCTTCATCTTCTCAATTCATCTAAGTGACAAAATAAGAAATAACATTTTTATTCAAATTAATCACCAAGCGTTTGCTCCTGCTTAGGTCAGTATAGTTGCTGAAGGTTACAGATATAAACCAGTACTATTGTATTTTATTAACATTAACAATCCATTTTTGTTTAAAGCTTTTGGCTTTGTATTTTATTTCACCCAGGTCACAGTTATTACTTCACAAAATGGAAGAGTTCCTTTTTTATGCACTCAGATCGCTGTAAAAAATACATTAGAAATTATGATTTATAGTGAATAAGAAGCAACATGCAGTACGTTTCACCCACAAAATTGTATGCATGTTAGGAGACCATTTCACTCATCTCATCTCTGAAGCCTAACACAGGAGCTCTTCTGCTGTGGACAGACAGAGCTTCTGAAGCAAAAAAAAAGAATTATTTGTCCCATTAAAACTATAATGGAAAATAGGGAAAAATGTAAATGTCTCAGCTGAAATTTAATCAGAATATTGGAATCCACCAAATAATCAATACTGCAATGCCAAGGTGGGTGCCAGGGACACGGGACAATCCTGATCCCAGGTTGAGGTGCCAGCTCTCAGAGCAAAGAATTTTTGATCAGCAACACCATCTCTTGCCCTGCCTTCCACATTTGCTTGCTTGGCTCCTGCTCAGCTTTGCTAACCTGCAAGAGCAGCCAGGATCACAATTTAGCATAAGCGTGAATGAAAGAGGAAGGAAAAAGGAAATGGTTTGCTCCTAACTGTAGAGGCTCTTACTAAAAAAGTTAACTGAACAGAGTAGAAAACTGTCCTTTCGCTGACAGATTATTTTAGTCATTCCACAAAATTTAATAGACAGTCACGTCTCACGTTGTCCTGGTCCTTTCTGTGATCCATCACATGCACTCAGCTCGGTCCATCTGTTTTGCTCGTCTCTCAAACATGCACCTGCCTTCCCCCACGCTGCCCCTCACTTCACTCAACCAACTGGCTGACGTTGTCTTGCAGACAGTGCCCGTGATGCCTCTCTCTGCAAGACCTACAGCTACTGAAAACACTGGCAGAAAGCAACCCCCTAATGATGGGGGAGATGTGCAACGAAGGATTCATGCTCTGCCTTTCTGAAATCTGTACAAAACATAAATGCACTCAGTCTATAAAACTGGACAGCTTGTTTTACTTTTCCCCAGTGCTGGCCTGCTGCTGGTCTGAGGGAAAGAACAGAGCTGTCAAATCCTTCATCTTTTGAGCTTTCTGACCTCTGCCTCGGTGCCTTCTCTGCCGATCCCTTTTCTTTCCCTGTTCACACCACACCTTCCAGGGCAGTACCGTGTTTCACCACACCTCTAACACTGGGAGTGCACTGCAGTCCGGGCCCTGGGAGGAGGCATTCCCCGTATGGTGCTGGAGTGAACCTGCAGATCTGCTGCTCTGTGCCTCTGAACCTCTGTGACTGCTCCCAGAAGGACAAGCGGAGGCACAGGGGAGGTGTGTGTCACACTGGGTGCACGGATGCTGCTGCAGAGGAGGGTATGAAAGGCACACTCTGTAGGAAATAACAGTGGTTACTGCAGGCCACCACAGGGGAGCATGAACGGAGCCAGCAGGAGACAGCTTATCCATGCTGTGCTTTGGTCTATGCAGTAATCCCAGCCTCTCACTTTCATAAGTGCTAAATTCACACAAAAATGTTTTTTTTTAAAACCCACCACAGGCGATTAAGCTGTGATCTAGATTAATTAGCTGCCATATTTCATTTTTAAAACCAGAACTTGCCTGTGCTGACACCAGGGAAACTTATAATATTTTCACTCGTTCCTAACTGCCTCTGATTTTTCACACTGCCTAGAACTGAGAGGCTGCTCCCAGCCTCACCCATCCGTGCCAGGCAAGTGCCTCCATCTACTGCAGGCACCCATCCAGGGTGCTGGGATGAGGGTGGAGGACCAGGGATCTCCTAATGAAAGTGCTGACCCTGGTGTAACCTGTGTGCCCCAAGTAGCATTGCTTCAGTGTTGAAAACAAAAGATTGATGAATTGTATAATGTACTTTTACTGCTGTTAATTTTTCTGAGTGCTGCTGTTTTGTGTCTCCTGGAGGCTAACAGGCCCCTTTGGCCACAAAGCAATATTTACTCCATCCTGGCAGCTGGGCTTCTGGAGGCAAAAGATGCATCCTTGCTCCCCAAGTGATAAGCAAATGTCAGAATGTGCATCATGGAAAGGACTTATCTGACAGAGGCTCAGCACCACAGCATGCAAACATGGCTCAGCTCTACCTCCTACTCCTGTGACGTTCTTTCACTTTGCTCCTTTAAATCCTTCCAGAAAGCAGGAGGTAGGCAACAATACTGTTTAAGCAAGATCTCACAACTGACTTTTTCAAAACTAATTTCTCAGGTGAGAGACTCTCCTGTCCAGCACTATATTGCTCCCTGTCCATTAAAACTGTAGCTCCTCAGAACAAATGCTGTTCAACTGACCTCCACAAAGCACCTTTTAGTCCTGACGACACTTTAAAAAAGTGCTGGCTCAAAAAGCCCAGTCCCAAAACTCCACCTCCTACTGGAATTCTCTCATGGATTTAATACCTTCACTCTCCTGTTATGCTGCTTTATGTACTACCTTTACAGAAGTTATCCTAACAGCACCTTCCTCAAGCCAAGGAGATGCTCTGAGATTCAGTTCAGCAAGAAGCATCTCCTGCAACAGAGACAGAGCTTCACGGAAGATATCCTTGCTTGCTTTAGCACAGCTGGAGACACACAAGAGGTGTGCAAAGGGTTCATGCATAAGGCACATAGAGGAGGTGGAAAATTAATTTACACCAAGAAGTAGAAGACAGACACCCTGTTACTCTCCTTATATTCACTGGCAAATGAAGTATTTATATGAATAACAATGCAAATTATTCCTCAAAACCAGGTAAAACACAGAACCTTCCTTTCCTTCCCCATCTCTGTGTACAATTTCTAGAGCAAGCACTGCACAACTGTAAAGAGCTGCCAGAACAGGAACTACAAAGCAATTCCATCAGCCCATGAACTTCTCAAGCAGAAGAGGTTTGCCATGTGCTGTTCTCTGTTCCCTCCATCCCACTCAGCAGGAAGGACTTAAGATAAAAGTAAAAGTTGGGGAAAAGTGAAAACCATCTCTTGTACCAAACTGCAAGACCCAAAAGGTAAACAACCTGTTATCCTGCAACACAGCACTTGAAACCCTAATAATAGCCAGCAGTGGCCAGTAGAACATGCCAGAAAATTTTTTAGAATGGGTTGGTGGTCCCCGGTTCTCTCCTTTTCCAGCTCACTGACTGAGCTTTTTCTCTGGGGGATATCCTGTAGTATCTCTATCCCCACGAAAAACATCAGTGAAGATTTTCCTTCTTCCACGCCAAGTTACCGTTCCTCGAACTTGCCCCAAACGATGTTCAGGGCTCTACTGACATCCCACCTCACAGCGATGTGTCATCCCTGCCTTCTCCACTGGAGCAGAAGCGCAGCACAGGCCTCCTACCAGCTGCTGATGTGTATCTTTCCTCTCCGGTTGCAGGGCTGCTAAACACACTACAATAAATCTCCTCATCCCAAGGGAACAGTTCTCCTTCTTCAGGCCCGATGACAATACACACAGCAGCTCTTCCCAATGTCAAAGGCTCCATTTCAATGCTCCTCTTCCCTCTGAAAGATCCTGCTGCTTTTATGTCTTACCACCTCTCCCCGGGGCAATTTGCTCCCAGCAACACCTAGCTTTCAGTTCCCAGCCACGGGGGCAGGAGGCAGGCTGTGCTTTCAGCCAGTGACTGGGTCATGACAGGGCTATCAGGCAGAAGGGACCTGTGTGTTTGTGTGGGCAAGCTTCTCATGTGTGCCTCTTGCTCACCTCACAAGGATGCTGATCACTGTTTTCACCTTGCAGCAGAAAGACAAAGCAAGACAGTCTGCACACGTGAAGGGAAGTCCGTTTCCAGTGAAACAGCCACATGGCGCGGACTGGATTAAAAAGCTGGGAGAGAAACAAAGCAGTAGTTTTGCAAGTTTTGACCCCAGTTTTTAAGCCAATTCCCATTCAGTTTTAGCAACAGAAACCTGTGCATGTGCTAGCAGAATCTTTCTTCCTGTGATCTCTCCTTCTCCTAAAGCTGTTGTATTCAAATTCAAGGTTTATGCAGGAAGTAATGGCTTTGTGTTTTCGGAGGATCTTCAGCAAAGTTAAATGAGAAAAGGTGTGAGAAATAGATGTATTCTATCACACCTCAGACAAAAACCTCAGTCACAAGTCAAAATGCAGCCACAGTGACTGGACCTTGCCGTTGGCTTTTCAGCCACCATTCCTCTGTCCCAGTCTGACCTCAAGCTCCATGACACAGGTTCTACCCTTGCTTGTCCTTCCCCCAGCGCACCATCTCCAATCAAACACAGCTCCAGCAGTGCTCAGTGGAAGTATACTGTTTACAACCCAAAATGCTCAAGATCATTCTGAATCATCAACTCTCCTTCAGATCTCTTGTGTAGAGCAGTAGAATACTGTCTGACATTGCGTCTTGCATTTCCTTGCAGCATCAGAGTTCTCAGGATACTACAGAATCAGATGGTACTAAACTTAGACTTCCTACTCACAGGGGCATATCAGCAAGGTTTTGCTTAAGGCACAATTTGTTACATCTACCTTCTTCTTTTTCTTGATTTTATCTATTGCTATAAAGATGCAATTGCTACTCAGCTTGATGGCATTATATAGATAGATACCTTAAAAGAAGCTGAAAAACAGAGTTGGGTCTCTTCTTCTCAGCTGTCCTGTTGCAGTCTTCTTTCTCCTTTGCACAGGAGATGGGTTTCATCCATATTCCATGGCTTTCATCCTCATAAATTTGGCAAAGGGCATTCTCCTCTGGAGATCTCCGGAATTCTCCACATGCTGGAATGCTTCTTTGGAGTCCTGCTTTACTCACCTCTGGTGTGTTTTTATCCGGATAATATTCTTTGCAACTTCAGCGAGTTCACACTTCACCTGCTCTCACACCTCATTTGGCATTTTGTCCTCTGTGCATTTTAGCAATGCATCAAACTGCTCCCCAATTACCACTATGCAGCCTTCTCCAACATACTCCAAATTATTCCCGAAGGGGTGAAAGAATCATTTCATGCATTAGAAGCATGAAACCTGAACTCTGAAAGAATCAGCCAGTGATCTGAGGCACTAATAGCACCTGGCAGAGTTTTATGGAAAGAAAATTGCTTGTTTCTGCCATTCCCATTCAAAGCTTTAGTTGATTCCTGCCCCATCACTTCAATATGGTTTTTTATATGGGTTCCAGGTTCCAGGCTTCTTCTAGTGTGATGTTGAACTGAATGGCCTAATATTAATCTTGCACCAATTTTACATTGGTGTAACCAACCTGATTTTCACAGTTCCTTGTCACTTACAGTAGCAAAAATGACAACAGTTTCATACTCAAAGTACCCTTAGAAGATAGTTTTTAAAAGAAAGTTCCCAAGCACGCTCAAAGCTTGTAGATGGCTTCTTCATCTTGTGGTTTCTGCTTATCTAGTTTCCCATATAAATTCTCAACACCAGCCTCTTTCTTCAACAGCAGTGACAGCATTTCATGGTTGTTAGCTACTCTCAGAAGATGAAGTAACCTGATATAAATTACCGATTGCTGTGAGTGCAACAGAACCTGTTAGCACAGTAGTCACTTCTACAAGGCTGCAAGTACTGACTACATTATTACAGGCAGAAGGTTTTCTATCATGGTAGAAGTCATTTTAATATGGCATTCTCCTCAAAGATTTTTCTCTATGGCTATTTAAAGGTTTTTCCCTGCTTCAGTAGTCCACATCATGAACAGTGGACTACATCCTTGTCCTAACTCTCACATGGGTGATGTACAAAAGCTACAGAGAGACCACTTGGATGTCATTCTTCCAGAAGAAACCAGAGACAATAAGGATTGAGAACAGCAGTCAAAGTAATGGGCAACTGCCAAATGAATGGACTGCTTCTGGTTAAATCTGCATTTAATTGTTGCTCATTTCTATTCATTCACCCTGTTAAGACAAGACTGGGTAGCTGATAAACAAGATGATAAACCATCTACTGAGTAAGAAAAAGATAGAGGATATTTAAAACAAATACCTCTGTATATTCATCATATTGTGACGTGGATAAGCTATACTCTAAACTAGATGAGAAATTCCTGCATATCCTAATGAGACACAATGGATGCTTTTGATGAACCAATTGTAATTTTAAGACAACGTACCTGTCATTCTTAGCTCAAGTTGCCAGAGCCCAATGATCTCCATGACAGTTATACTCCCAAGGAACTAAGTAGGAGATACTTCTCTTCCACATACATTTAGCCTAAATGGATCTAAAATTTCTGTGTGCCACTTTATTAGGGAGTGATTGACAAACTAGAGAGAGTTTTGAGACACCATGAAAGGATCGGGCAAACTCAACTATGAGGTAAAAGCCCTCAAAGGACTCAACACAAGGCCACGAACTGAAATACAATAGGGTCATTCTGAACATAAGCCAACACTTTTTCACTGCTGTGGGTGACCAAGCACTTGCACAGGTTGCCCAGAGAGGTTGTGGTGCCCCCCATCTTGGAGACATTCAAAAGCAGTCTGGACCTGATCCTGAGCAACCAGCCCTAGATGGTCCTGCTTGAGCAAGGAGTTGGACCAGATGACCTCCAAAGGTCTCTTCCAACCTCAGCAATTCTGTGATTCTGTGAGAAAGCCAGAGACCGCTCCACTTTGGAAACAGTGTGCATAACATAAATGATGCAGTCATAAAGGTTAATGCATTTCTCAAAGACTGCGTGAAACTCATACGCAAAACACGAAGGTTTCTCTTTCCCCGTCAAGCTTCCTTACCATGAGATTGTCACAGACTGCGGAATCGTTCTTCAGGCATCCAAACTTAAACTAGTAAGATGCTGAAGGGAGTGCATGGCAGAGATGCCTGAGAGTCTCCCTGAAGACTCCATGAGGTCCATGAACATGGAAATGCTCCCTTAATGCAATAAAGAGAGCACTGCCAAGATGCCCAGGAGAAACCCGCATGCACTTTTAGAGGAGGACAACGTCATTTAAGTATTTTCGAAGAGTTGGCCAGTGAAAACAAAGGTGCGGCGGCTGCTCTCCAGGCCGGCCCCGCAGCCCCCTGCGCAGCCCGGCGCACTGTCAGCGGAGCCCTGCAGATGGCTGCAGAGCTCTTCCAGCTCCCACCTGCGCCACAGCAGTGGGCACTTGGAGGCAAGGACACTGGCCAGCCCTGCACTGAAGGAAGCAAAATTTTCCTCCTTTCAAAAGATGGACACTTCTCTCTCTGCTGCCTTTATTTCTACCCAAATGTAACAGCCAGTCGCCTGCAGGCTGAATATCACTGTCTTTAACCTCACAAAGATCCTCCGTTTACAAGTTTTCCCACGGCGACAGCTGAAAGACAGAGATGCTGCGGCTCTTGAATGTGACAGTGAACTCCTCGTACACAAGAACAATTTGTCGCTCAAGATGCTTTTCTCAACAAGGGTCTCTGGTCCTAAGAAGCTCTTATGGAACAGATATTTGAAAAGATGTATCCATTCCTCCTCTTGCCCGCGGCAGCCACATCCTCTTTTTCCCGTCCCCAGACTCCCACCTAACTGCGTTGAAGGGCTTGCAGCCTTCTTCTTATACCTCATATCAGGATCAAGCACTGCTCCCAAAACAAGCCACCTTTGTCCACCGTCTTTTCCTTAAACTCTACCTTTAGAAGTGAATCCTTTAAAAAAAAAACGAAATTAAATTTGAGATGTCCATCACTTTGGACACCCTCCTTCCTCTGAAGCCATGTCTCCTACTTCCTTCTCCCCTCTCCAGTGTTACACAGCAGATCTGTGTAGGGATAGGGGGTTTTTTGCATCACAAAATTTTGTGTGCAAATCCTTCCTCTTTCTGAAGGAATTAATGAGTTTTTCTGGGTCCACCTTGTATCAGCTGCATGCTTCGAGCACAGGGCAGCCTGATGTCTGTGCAGGTCTCAACAATTATGGACAGCTCCCCATCACAGGCACGCTGACTTTCAGTGGAATTCAGCGCCCAAGTCAGATCGCTCTCCTTGAAAATTCCAGCTGCGGTACGATAGTGGGAACCATTTCTTCGTAGTTTATATTTACCTGGTCCCTTTCCAATCTATCCATCTGAATCAAGTAATTGTCTTCTAAGAGGGAGTCAAGAACTTATAATAGACAGCAGCTGCCCATTCTCTTTTAATCCATCCAATATTAGACTCGTTAGTCATCAGGATAACAATCCTATTTGCAAATCACCTACCTTTATCAGATAACCAGTGGGACCTAGTACAATATCTATTAGCCCAACAATATCACAACCAAGATATATAACTGCTTCTGTACAAAAACCTTTCTTCTAATCCTTCTTAAACTCAACAAGACTGATTGGCTTTTATTATTAATGAATTAATTTTTAACTCTTGGTCCAGCAGGGGAATTGAATCTACAACACTTTGCAGAGACTGAAGCAAAGTAACAGCATGTTGAAAAAGTAAACCAGCCAAAAGCAGGTATTTTTTTCTTCTTTCAACAAACAATTAAGAGGGCTGAATCTGTTTTTCCCAAAACACCCAAGGGAAAATTCTAAGGAAAATTAGCACATTAAAACATGTATCGATACCACATCACTGTACTGTGAGAGCTTTTGGTTTTGTTTCATAATTATGTTATTTAAAAAAGGCCATGGAATTAAATTTGTAAGTATTTTAAAAAACAAGTCCATGTTAGACCAGGAAATCAAGAAGGGAAATTTCAACAGAGACAGTCCATACTATTAGAGAAGTAATGATCATGGGCAGTGATTAGGGCTTATAGTTGCTCTGTAATGACAGTCCCCTAACTGTAATTGCTAGGAAAAAAGAAACTGCTCTGTAGGAAAACAAATACGCTTTAAAAAAGAATAAAAATACAATTGCCAGAAACACTGCAGGTGATGAAATAAAAAAACCTCCAAAATATTTCATAGTCAAATAACCTTTTAAGTTATTCCATAAGGGGAAGCACACTATATTTTGTGTCTTACTAAACCAAAATCGCATTTAAAAAAAAAATAAAAAAAAAAAGAGAACATTTCCAAAACCACCAAAAATTAAATAAACAGATAAAAGAAATTCCAGATCGCTGACTTTTACGGCTATGGCATTCAAGCCCATCTTTATCTTGACAACGTTATAGCTGGATCTATGTTCTGCATACTGTTTTTCAAATTACTCTCTGATACTCCATTTAAAGAAAATCTCTGTTCCTCTTTAAAAAACACCAGTTCACTGATTTATAAAGAGAAGATCTAACTGCAGTTATTTAGTAGCACCTAATCCTATATAATCCATAATAATACATATTCCCAGAGAAACACCCAATTTTTTCAGTGCAAATGCTCTATATGGTAGATTTGTACAGCATTTCACATTTACAAAACACCTTCTATGTAAGGCCATGAACAGATTCACAAGCTTGAATTAATAAAGACTAGGGACAATCTTGTTATGAAGACAGATAGTCTTATCCTTATTTCCTTTCCATTTATTCATTTATACACTAATACACACAGAAATACGTAACCACATGCAGAAAGCCTTGCCTATGCATCCAAAGAGACATTGGGTGGAGAAGTGAAATAGGACGCTATGCAACACCAAACGAACGCTTGATTATATATAAAATTATATAGTTTATATATGTGTGTTCCGTTAAATTAAAGTATGTGCACAATTATGTAAAATTAAGTCTGTACACACACTCCTGACAGACATCCATCCATGCCCTCACAGATCTCTGTGTGCAAGAAAACTCTTTTATGTCCTACTTTGGCACATCCTAGTCCTCCACAGCGTGCTTGGTGCCCCTACACAACTTGTATCAATTATTCCAAAGGAGATGCATCCAGCATCATCTATGTAAAATAACACCTATGAATGCATGACACACTTAAACATCATTTTCATAAAGTCATATTTGCTACAAGCTATTATAGCAAAGAGACCCCACAGAAGGTAAAGTCATCATCCTTCACGATGCCCAGGCACCAAAATGCGAGTTCCCGTGCTGGGATTTCCCTGGCTTTGAGGGTGAGTTTCGATTGCACCAGGCAGCTGTGGCCTCCTCCCTTCCGCAGTCCCTGGTCAGGCTGCACATCACTGCCCAAAGTCGCTGTTTAACCCAGGTGTGTGGAGAGCCCTGATTCAGCCAGACACCTTTGCACTACTGACTAATCTGATAACAAAAATTGCCTGCTACAGAGTGTCGGGCAATAGGCACCGATGCTTTCAGAATTTTTTCTCCCTGTACCATTACCCCCTTAGCCTACAAAAATGACAAAAAAAAAAAAAAAAAAACCCTTGTAAACAAAA
>VZTA01003005.1:353040-379684 GCA_013398855.1 Mohoua ochrocephala
CGGCAGCCGGGCTGCCCCTGGCCCGGCGGCGCGGGCGACACGGGAGCGCAGCTCCGGCTCGGTCCCGCCGCGGGAACGGTCGCAGCGGCAGCGCAGGCGCCTCTTCCCTCTTACCCAGCGGTCTGTCTCTCGTGGACAGCGGCTGCAGAGTTTAGGGTGATGCACAAACTTGCGGTGAAGGGTGCCCCGTGCACTCTTTACACGGGAATGCCGGCGGACGGCTGTGCGCCCACACAGCAGCCCCCATGCTCAGCACAAGGCACCAGCGTGCCACTGGAAGATGCGTGTCCCAGGCACTGTTACATGCAAACACACGACTCCACAAACACACACTTCGTGCACATGCACAGACCCGCGTCTCAGCGCGGCACGGCTTAATCGCTGCACTCGGAAATCTGTTTTCCCGTACCTATATCCATTCCCACAAAGGTGTGCAGAAGAGCGCCCGAATCCCGTTTCAAAGCAATGTAATTCAGATATCACTTCAGTGCAGTTTATGAAACCACACTGCAATAAGTCGTGGCACGTGAGATCAGAATCAGACATTCAGGATAACAGCACATATTCCCAGGCACAAAAAAACCATAGCTACAGACCCTCAGAAATCTTCACAAACATCGAAACTGGTGCACACAACTAATTTCACGAAGGACATTTTCAAAGCTCTGTGTGTGTACCGACTGCTGCTAGAGCCTGTGTGCTTTCACACTTCCCTCACGCGTTTTCACACTCACACAGTTACACTGCATATTTACAGCAACACACCAACACCTATCTGAAGGTCCCTCTCCATAAAAGCACACGAACCTCTCGGGCATATGCCTACCACACGCAGCCTTGCACTGAACGCCCAACTCACACAGAGCTGCGCTAAAGGGTCTGTTTGCTCCTTGCTACCTACTCTCTACCTTTCAAACTGCACTCACAAACCTCACTTGTGCCTCTCCTATGCTTCTAGTTCATGTTTAGGTGGTTGCTGCTCAAACGTATACAAATATCCTTAACAGGTAGACGAAAACCAGAGGTCTTTCTAAAATAAAAACACATACAACTGTACCTGGATAAAAGCTTCGTTCTCTTATGCCAGGCAAATAAAAATTTTAAAAAGTAGAAATTAGGAGGGTATTTCTAAATATAAACCCCAGAATTTAATTTGAGGCAAAGATGTACAACACCAGGAGAAGCAAAGGGCAGACTAGAGCTATTTGGATGATGGGGGTAATACAGCATAAAAGAAAATGCAATGTGGCTCAGCTATAAGCAATAAACACAGGATAAATTAGGCTACAACTTTTCATACAATCAGTATTTGTAGAAACTTGAGAATGTTCAGAAAAGATGAACGTCTAAATTCAAAGCCAGTGTAAGTACCTTCTCTACTAGAGATCTTAACAAATGCATATAAACTAATGGTGTGCCCTAACGTGTCCCCAGGCCGTGTGAGGACAAGTTATGTGATTCTGATCACCCGTCTTTAAAGGATGTCAAGACAGAGGTCTTTTGTGGTAAAAGGTACACACGAAGACAGCACAGAAAACAGGTTTGTTTTAAAAATGGAGACAAAGAGAAGGCATACTCAGTTTTAAGAGTACAGCAGAATCAGATTACCTGAATGTTGCAGGTGGCACAATTCAGACTGTACATTTTTCCATGGCACAGAATTAACACAAATGAAACACATATACATGTACCTTTGTACACTTAGGTGATATATCATCACAGCAGAAACTCTAAGATGCTTTAAATGTCGAAGAGACAAGAGAAAAGCTTTAGCAAGGCATTAGCATTAGGAGGGCCCAAGATTGTAAGGAATCTCTCACTAACCACATCAGAGAACACCTGACCAAGTAGAGGCAAGGACAAAACCAGCACCGTTGTGTTTCCAACAAAAATCTGTGGCCAGAGAGGGACTGACTGGTGACTTAGTTGTCCCATAAAGAAGATTCCTGTTGCACAGTAGCAAGAGAGACAGGAGGAAGCACACAGGGTCGGAGTCTGGGCAGACTACAGTTCAAGAGCAGTCAGGGTGTTTGCAGTGAGCTGATTTTGACAGAAAACAATTTTCTTCGGAAAGGTGCACCCTGGCTGGATCCTGACTGTGCAGAGATTAGCTCTGGTGTAGGCTCTCAGTGAATGGGACACCAGAGTGGGAATGGCTTGGCAGGCAGGTCCTGCTCTCCCAATAGCTGATGTTTTAGTTTTGCACTTTAACTTTTATCCAGGCTGAGGTGAGGCAAGCAGGGAGCCATGAGATTGCCTGGCACAAGGTCCACAGGGCTGAATTAACTGATATAAACAGTACAATAGTGGGTTTGTACTCTGGAAATGGGCTGTTGCTGACAGAGGACTACCTGGGCAAAGTGGGCATTTGCAGAGTGGTGCAGAAACGTAATATTAATCTCTTCTGACCCACTGCAAATGGACAAATTGAGCTTCCCCTGCCTCGAGAGTAAGCTGTGCAGAGGGTCTGACCCTTCCTTTCTGACAAGGATAGAAAGGAATTGTCTCGGCTGACTGGGCTTGATCTGCCAACCTGAACTCCCTAAGAAAGAGAACAAGAGTCCTGCAAGCTGATTTTGGAACTTCAGAAGGCTTCATCCTTCGCAAACCTCTCCACACACAGCTGAGCTCTTCCTACAGCTTTAGCCAATTTCTCTTCCCCCAAAGAATAAAGAGGGAAACACTGATCTCAACATGGCTATCCTTCAGATATGTGAGGTTTTTAAAACAGTTCCAGGATGAAGTTAGAAAGGACTGTAAGATTAAGCTGGCAGATCTGGAAGCAAAAGAACTCTGTTAGGGTAAACCCAAGGCAGAACCACACATGCAACAGAAGCACTGGCTTGGCTTGTGAGCACAGCCTTTGTTTGCTGCCCTGACCAAATTCTCCCCTGGAACTGCTGCTCTCTCTCTGCAGGAGGGGCAGGGAACAGCCAGCTCAGTCTGTGGCCTCTGAACAGAGCTTACCCACAGGTGCTCTGGTAAGTGCTACCTTTGGGGTGACTTTCATAAGGCAGCCGCTGGCTTTTGAGGTCACCTGTTCTCCTCAGATGTTGTCCCAATGCAGGGCAACAATGTTCCATCAACGTTAGCCTTGGACAGATCACAATCAGAGCACTACAGGCTGATGGAGTGATAGGCAGTATCAGTTCTTTGAGGCATGCATTATGGAAAGAAAAGAAAGAAAAAAGAAAAGAAAAGAAAAAAAAAGAAAAGAAAAGAAAAAGAAAAAGAAAAAGAAAAAGAAAAAGAAAAAGAAAAAGAAAAAGAAAAAGAAAAAGAAAAAGAAAAAGAGAAAAGAAGAAAAATAAAAGAAAAAGAATTGTGAGCTATGTCTCTACTTTTCCTGGCTCTTCCAAGATATAATAGATACAGGCTTTATTTGAAGACTTTTCCCCAGCCTTTAATGACCAATCTGGTTTTGATAAATTAATTTTTTACTTTTAAAAAAAACTTTTATGATGGAATAATGATCAACTTTCCAGCAAGTTGACTGATTGATTGACAGAAATTTCATTTGGTCTAATATAAGAGTAACCTGGAAATCATGCCAAACAAACTTGATTTCACTTGTTGATAAGGTACCTTTTTTTTTTTTTTTTTTTTGACTAAGGAAAATGCAGAAGAGGAAGAAGAGATTTAGTTACTTTTGGAGTTTGGGATGGTTTTTTCCCTTTTATGAAGGCTCTATTATTGTATTTTCACAAGGAAGTGAGTGAAATGCTGTCTGTACAGGGCAAAAAAGATAATAATTAGGAGACCTAAACTGGGCAGAGCAGTTTAGTGTATACACTTTTTTATCTTGTCTGCTGGGGAAAGAGGAGTTTGATGACAAGAAATCTTTCCCAGCCTCTGTCTCATTTAAGTTACAGAGGGGTCATTGGGCTGAATTCAGAAGACAAGCCTTTCACACCTTTGAGGCCAGCAGAACTGCCTGACTTCACACAAGTCCCTGTGTTGCATGCCCTGATCCCTCCGCTTTGCAGGGCTAGTAGCCCCAGAGAGAAACTTGGGTACTCTGAACACAGGTCCCTGATGCCTGGTAGGCTTTTCAGACCAGACTTCTTTATTTTGGGCTCTATTCTGTTTTCTCTTCCTACACCCAAACAAAACAGTTTGTTCTCCCCACCAAAAGCAATGTCTTCTTTTCTACCAAACTCCAATAGATTTTTTTCCCCAAAAAATCAAATTGGCCTTGCAAACAGTATGCAGGTATCATAAACAAACAATAAAGGTATCGTGATGAAGCTCAACATCTACTTAAACAGAAAATAGTTTTCACATTATGATTTTCGAAGAATGAACACCCATCTGAACATCCTTAGATATGCTTCAAACATTACCTAGTCTTTAGAATGTGTTATAATTCACAGCTTATAGACTGCCAAATCCTACCATAGAGAGGTTGTGTGGCTTGCCCCAGATCAGTCTGAGCAGATCTGCAGCACAAGAGTCTGCATACAAGTGTCTAAACCCTTACTGTCCTGCTTTAAATGAGAATTCTCTGTCCCAAAACTGTGACCTTTCCTTAAATTCTGTGCTTGGATACAACAGTGTTAGGAGCCCTGAGGTAAGACATAGTCTCTACATTGCCAATGAAAAGTCAAGGCTTTCTTTTAATAACCTTTTTTTAAATTTTATGCAGGGCCAGTGCTGTTTTGTGTGGTTTCATACCCATTTTTGTCTATGCAATGTTAATAGCAGGACTCATTTCTAGAGCAGGACATGTTCCTGCTGACATCTTAAGTGAAAGTTCACTGCAGAGACACACGTGCACAAAGACAAACCAGGCAAAGGAAATCTAACTTTTGTAAAATTGAAACAGAGCATCAGAGTAAGAGGCGGGTGCAGAGTATTTTACCAAATGGGAAAGAATAAAGACAATCGGAAGAGAGACATTTCTGTCCAGATTATGGAAGAACTTGTAATAAAAAATGTACAGAGAGTCAGGAAAGGAAATTATATAGCTGGGTTTATGCCTTCTGCTCTTTCTTGCATCGTCAATTAGCTGGGGTATTTGGTAAGAACTTCTATCCAACTTGCCCAGAAATACAGCAGTGTATCTTCTTTCATGTTTTGGCAACCTACTCATTAGTCAGTCTTTGCCTAACTCTTACTTAACTAAGTGGACAGAAACCATCCTCAGAAAAGATAAGTAATTAGAGAGGTAGGTTGATCTTGTAGGCTTAGAAGAATTCAATGGAGAGCTGTGATCCAGCTCCAGATTTGGACCTGTTGATGATCTTTTTTCCATGATGTATTACACTAACCCTCAGCTGGGCTACTGTGGTCAGGCAGAATGTGGCCAGGACCTTGACTGGAAAGTGATCTTTGTTCACTCTCACAGCCACACACAATTTCTAACACGGTGACTGCTGTTTCCTGTACCCTTTCAATTGCAGCAAAGCAGAAATTAATCCTTCCTCATCCAGGATCCTAGGTATCCACAGGGCAGTAGCTGGGCTATTTGCTCAGCTACCAGCAGGAAGGAGAGGACACAAGGCATCAGGGAATCTTTACCTCTGCTTAGCTGTTGCAAATCCTCCATCACAAGCATGGTCTTCCTAGTGTGGTGGTTCATCCTGTCAGATGGGACATAAAGTCAAACAGCATCTTTTCAACTTCAGCTTTCCTAAAATAACACTAGCTTCAAGTACACTAGCTGCAAGTCTTGTATTGCAAAAGGCCAAGGAGGATGGTCAGGAGAACAGAGGGTGCTTGTTCATTGCTCTGATTTGGGGAGATGATCAGCTGGTTCCCTCTCCAAGCCCATGCACTCCAAGCCCATCCATTCTAATCGCCCTAGGACCCTAATATTCACAGTATAAGCTTACTCACTGAACTGATCAAAAGAAATATCTTCTTGTCAGGAGAAATAACAGTTACTTACTCTTCTGCTGCATGCCAAAAATGAAAACACTTTTGGTGTTTGCATTGATGATGTCAAGTGCCTCAACCCAGAAAAGGAGCGGGGCTTAAAGAACCAAAACGCTTCAGAGTTGCTACTGCTAAGGAAGTATGCCTGCTGAGGGCTAGGCAGTGAGGGTGAAGGGTAATTTTTCCAAGTCTGTGATGGAAACACATGCAAAATAACTTATTTCCCAGCAACAGCAATAAGGTGGCTGCCCTTTGAATATCATGATGTGACAAAAACCAGTGGGTAAGTGTGCTGGTTCCTCTTGGCTGGATTCTCTGAGTAGGTAACAGAGTTCTTTTAGAAAATGAGGTAGGCAGTTATAAAGAAGAAAAGCAGTGAAAGGACTTTTCTTCCCAGGGTGTAAGGGATGAGGAAAGCAAGGATTAAAGACCTTCCTTTCCCTGCAGGAACCTCCATCTGGCCTCATCTGGGCACAGTTGATAGAAGACTATTGACTTCACCAGGTCATCCAGGCCAGATACAGAGGAGCTCACCAACAGTGGATCTATACAAAAGTATTTAACAGTGAGGTGAACCTGCAGGTCCTGAGTGACATTAGCAAACTTGATACAGTTTCTGTCTGGAAAAAGCAGAGATATCAGATGATCAGGACTGCTCTTCTGGTCATGTTCTCCAGCCTCAGAATACTCCAGTTCCTAATAGTAATGGACTGCAGGTTTTGGCTAGAAGCACACGTGACAGGCCAGCTTCACTCTGATATGCTGTATCAGCAGCACAACAACCTCAACTCTGCTCTGCTCCGAATCTCCAAACAGCTCAGTTAAGTACATGACCTTTTTTAAGATTTGTTCTGTACTAACTTGAGTGTTTGAAGAACAATGCAGATTTTTTTCACAGCTCCCTCTTGAGTTTATTTATTACTTGAATAACATTTATTTCACTTGTTGGACAAGAGAAGATTGCTGTGACAGATTATTTGATTAGACAGCTTTGCCAACAAACCCCATCCCAAGCTTCTTAACGTACTTTTAACTTTTGAGTACCATCATGAGATACATGTCTGCATCACATTCAGACACCTTCAAGTAAAATGCATTAGGAAATCACTGTTCTGTCTACGAGTCATTAACATTCAAACACTGTGCCTACACACCATGAATGATCAAGTTTTTGCAGTGTATTTTCAAAAAATAAAGAGAAAAAAATAACAAGAAAAATAATCCTTGCTTCTACCACAAAACATCACAGGCAGGGCAACTCAGGACTATATAAACATGTCTGCTTTAGCAACACAATATATGAACATACAGTGTCAAGACAGTAGCCAGTCATGAAGAGACAGATGATGGTTACCAGAAAAAAAAGCTCTTCCATGCAAAGGAAAGGAGAAGTTTCACCAGCTCAGCTCTAATTCTGTTGTGCAGCTCTATGTGTTCCAAAACACAGTGATCTCTCACATGTGTGGAAGTACAAGCCCCTGGATGTCTTTGAAAAGGTCTTATTGAATGAGTTAAAATGCTTAAAATTTCTCAGAGGTCCCAGCACAGAGGAAGTTGTGGGCAGCAGTAAAGTCTTCTCCTGATAGACCTGAACATGTGTCACTGGATTTCAGCAAAAATACCTACACCCTTCAAAGTCACGTGTTGCCAGCTTCACCGTTCCCATGGCAGCAGTGGAAAGGATTACTTTTCAGTATCATTGTTCAGGCAAACTCCAATCTCAGTCCCACGTGGTTGGAGGGTGACTTTGGTGCTGCAGCCCCCTAGCAACAGGTCCCCTTGGTCTCCACATTGCTTACAAAAGAAAACCAGTATTGGGGTTTTTTTGCTAATCTCTTGAACACCTTTATTTTAGTGGTGATCAAAGACTACCAGTGCCTCCCCTCTCTGTTCCTCTGCTAAACATAGCCATCTTCCACTAAACATTCCCAGTCAGCTGAACTCAGTACTTAACTCATCTTTTAGACCTTGCTCCTCAACATTTGGCAGTATTTCATAACTACTGCAGTCAGCAACCCAGTACAGGGTAGGCTTTTGTGGCATAACTTCCAGAAGCTGTTGCTACCAGGTTTGTCCTGGGGACAGCACTTCTCCTTGTTAAACCAATTGCTAGACAGAAACAGGACAGAAGTAAGGTGGTGGGAAAGGCAGACTGTCACTGCTTTGGATGCAGAGGCCTGTCTAAGGACCAATGATGTAGCACCCAGAGGGCTCTGCCTTGCTAATGAGACAGAAGGCACCAAGCAACAGGACCACCTTGAGATGCTACTTTGTTTCTAGGGCTCATTTCATGAGGATGCTCGTTAAAGTGACTGGTCAAGGGGGATGGTTGACGCCAACAAAAAACAAAAGTCATTAGCCATCAACCATTTGGGCTGAATCAGCCCATTTGGCATTGTAACCACAGGCAGGGCAGCTGCATTCCACCCAGACAGACTAGTGCCTCTTCCAAAGGCACTGTGGGTCATCAGCCTGCAACACAATCCAAGGCTCTGCTAGTACACATCCCACAGGACATCTGACCAGTGCTGTAAGGATGTTCAGAACACGCCCTGCATGTCCTACTGCCAGGCAGATAGGTTCTGCTGGTGGAGGTAGTGCTAACACTTCTCTATAGACAAACCTAGATGACACCCATCAGAGGAGCAATAAATATCTCCAAGGGTTGCACTAGGATACAAACCAAGAACATTTAGATTTGACTATCCACTTGCTGTTTAAGGAGCACTTTTTAAAAAAATCTACTATGGTTCATATCTACAAAGTACAAAAGCAACAGTATAAGGTCTAAATATTTGTCAAGCTGTCAAATGCCCATTAGTGAAATGCTGTAAGTCAGCTGAACTGAAAAGTGAGAGCCTACGCTCCTGACTTATGTTCCCAGACTTTTCCCTACACATTGTGGAGCAAAGGATGAGCACTCAGATGTCTCAGTGATTAGCTCTCCCAACAGCAAAATGCATCCCAAAAATATAGTGGTTTAGAGTGGTGTAAGAGTTATTAAATGTTTGCAGGACGTCCACGAGCATCACATGTGTCCAATGCTCTCAAGCAAGGGTCAATGCTATCTGCAATACCCACAGAGGTGTCCTGCAGAGATTTGTCAAAATATGGTATGGGGCAGCCTGGGAGAACCAGAGAACTGGGGCTTCACTGGCACTGCTGTACTATTTCACCCAGCCAAAACTCTTGAAACAATATAAACATCCCCCAAACCCCTCTCTCTAAAAGAAGAAATTGTTCCTCTAAAACTAGGATGAGAAGCTGGGTCATCAGATGAGGGCAAAATTGGTTTAAAAGCCATTAAGAAGAAAGCAACCTAGGCGTTCAGGAGCAATCACAGCTGCTTGGGCTGATCAGGAGAGACAGAGGGAATTATTTATTTATGGACTTCCTGCTCTCCCTGAGCGGATGTCTCCACTGGGGAAGCTTTAAGAGGAGTGGGGAGCAGGAGGCAGGTGCTGCTTGGAATCCTCCAGAGATTTTCCCGGTCTGGGCCTCAGGAGAGTTGATCACAGTTCATGCTCAAAGCATCCTGGAGCCATCAACTTATCTTTCTCAGAGCAGGAAAGGCAAGCAAGAGCATCACACAGATCTCTGCTGGGATGAAGCACACGGAGAGCCCCAGGCACCCAGACTGCCATGCAAGCTTTGCACAGCTTTCAGCAAGATCCCTTTAGAGCAATAGTGCTTGAGTACACAGCCATTTCTCTCTTCTCGTGGTTCAGCTGCTTCCCTTTAAACACAGATCAAGCGTCTCTGGGGACCCAGCAAGCATTTAACAGACCTGCCTGATGGAAGGACCTCCAGTGAGAAAACCAAGACCTGAAACTCCCAACAGGCATCCTCAATTCAATCCACATCTGAGAAAGCAACCCTGAAGTTACATGCAACCAGATCCTAACTGCACAGAAAGCACACCAGCCTAGTCTGCATCCACAGCTCACCTAAACATTTTACACTTAAGGGGAGGGAAAGACTAGCGGAGTAAACATGAAGAAATATGCGAATTGAAAAGGTCAGCATGGAAATACAGAATTATTGACATGGTATCAAGAATTCCTTTGCAAGATACAGCACTGTCTTTCTCAATGCAATTTCTTGCTGTTTCCCAAAACTGGAGGATGAGGAGGAGTTATTCCCTAAAATCACAGTCGATAGTCTTCTCTCAGTTGTTCCCTAAAAGAACACCTTTCAGTATTCAGAGTTGACCCTTCATAACTAACTAAAAAAAAGCTGTAGAGACAGACAGACAGACAGACACATCTGCCCAGTCAGCCAGATCTGGCAACTATCTTCCTGTTCTGGCTTTGGTCAGAGGGCCAGAGATGGGTACAAGGGCGTGGAAACTATCAACCACTAGCAGAATTTTTCACTAGACGATGTTGCAGAAGAGCAGTGTTACAAGAGGGTCACTGATGGGGACTGAACAGATTATGTGAGTGGTACAGCCTGCACTGTGTCAATTCATGTCTGCCTGCAATTCATTACTGATGAAATGCCAGAGATTGAGATGAAAAGGGCAGGAGCAGATGGCAAACTACTGCTTTAGACACATCTCATTCAACTATCCCAGTTTATTTCTGCTCCGCCTCTGCTAGTATAGCGTGCATTACTCCACAGCAATAATGTTCTTCCTCAACTCTGGTCTCAAATCAATACATTGTTTTGTGCCATTAAAGCTACTGCAAAGGCAGTTGTGGTAGCAAAATAACTCATTATGCATAAAATGCTTTGGAAAACCTTTGAAAAGGAAAGGACTGAAGAACAAGAGAGTGTCATCTTTGTCAAGATCAGTGATCCAAGGCAACCTCAACATCAAAAAGGCACAAAATCTAACCATGAGGGTGTTTCAGCAAGTCCTAACTCAGACTGGCTCCTCCCCGGTCTGCTTTTCCCCACACATAAAGGGATTTCTGCTGCTTGTAAATATATAAAACCAGGTTTGTTCTCCCAGTTTATATTCTTCCAAACAAAGGGCAGTAAAAAAGGGATCCGTTTTCCATTAAGTAGAACAGATCTTACTTGGCCTCTCAAAGGAAAATTCTTTTGCTGCCCATTCAGAGGCAGGTTACATTCTTAGAGTTGTGTAACCTTTGTTTCCCACTCTGGGAAGCACATCATTGAGCACTGACAGCTACACAGCCCGGAGAGGGGACTGCTCCAGAGATGGTAGCATCCCCCAGGGAGCTAGAACCAGCAAGCCACGGCTCTCCAGGGAGCTGCTCTGCTTTGACCATTGACTTGTGGCTTTACAGGGCCAAACCAAATAGACTGCCAGTTCATAAGTGCTGGGGTTATTCATTTGTATGATTTAATACACATTGTTTGGGAAATTCAATTCATACCTTAGTTTGCTAAATGCAGCTTTAGGTTCCGAAATCCTTCAGAGTCTGTAGTGTCCTTTGCCCCTTCATTCTCATTTGCCTTTTTTTATTTCCCTTCCAACTTGAAGAAAAAAAATCCATTTTGATTCTGTTCCTGGCCACTTGACCTTGCTTTCAGAGCGTGGCACACCAACTTCCCCTGCCGCAATCATCAGATTACAAAACCAAAATAAGAACATTTGCCTCCCTACTGCTGGGCACAGGCAGCCCCAGATGGTATTAGTGATACCCAGTGTTCACCTCCTCTCCTTGCAGGCTTTCTCTGCGTGGGAATGTTACCACAGTATAATTCAAGGTACAATTTGAAATGGATTAACTTAAGATGGTGCAAGAGGCACTCATTACTATTGAAACTTAATCTGTTTAGACAACTAATGAGCAAAAATGAAGCATCCTCAAACTGGCAGGAGAGCATCCACAGTTTGGATTTTCAGTAGTTTAAATGGATTGTTACAAAATCGATGCAATTTAAAGTGTACATCTTACTTGCGTGGAAAAGGTCTTCTCTGAACTGAGGAAACAGCAGCACTGGTGGAATGAATGACTGCCCGTGCAAGGGTGCAACACCCATTAATGACTACTGCAAAGCAACAGGGAGAAGTGGCTGAGGAGGTAGGGTCACTTGCTTGCACACAGCCTGCTAGGAAACACCGCATTCAAATTGACTGCCTACAAGCATGCAAGAAAGGGCATCCAGAAGCGACAGCCAGGTTACAAAAGTTTCAGAGACATTCCAATATATTCAGGATCCTCCCTTGCCTGGGAAACACGAGGGGAAAATTAAAATAAAGCACGTGTGGGTGCTCCTTCGGGATGTTTTCTGCCGCTCATCCAGCACACGCATTACACGGGGGTGCGGGTGTCGCAGTCGGCAGAGGATGCAGATCAGGTCCTGTAAAGTGAGCACCGCTCAGAGCAATAATGTACATCTCACGGCACTCCTGCCCCACGTCTCTGCCATCCAGGGCAGCCCACAGAGCCCTGCTGGGAAAAAAAAAAACCTCTCAGAAGACGCAATACTCTTTGTGAGAGGCTGGGGCCAGAATCCACTCCTGTCAAACAGCTCTCCGGACCAGGATGTGACTGCGGCTGGCGAAACATGTTAGCTAATGAAGATTGAGGCAGGCAGGCAGAGACGATCCCTTCAGCCTGTTAATCCACTTAGGGAAGGAGAAGGGAAACCTGAGCTGAATTCCTCTGTTCCCTGCAAGGGACTGTACTGTACTGGCTTTAGCGCTCCAGGCAAAGCAAATCCAGCCGGAGATGGACCAGGGAAAGCTCTGAGTGCAAGACCGGTGCTTTTGGGAGACAGGAGCGAGAGCCGAGGCAGGAAACTGCAGACCCTAGGGAGAGAGCCAGGGCAGGACTTTGTGTCCACTGGGACCTAATGAAGCAAACTGAGCTTTGCTTGCCCTCTCACTGGGAGAAAGCAAGACGGGCACGTGAGTGAGCTTTTACACAACAGCAGGGCAGGGAGAACAAACACACCTCAAACGCTTTTCACCGGGCCAAAAAGGTTCCCAAGAATCAGGGTTAGCAAGTCAGAGTGAATATTTGTGCCCCAAATACCCTTCCCAACAGTGACAGTACGCCAGCATTGCCTCCTGTCCACCTTAACTGGCGGCTTGTAGGGACGATGGGTGTCAATCCCAGGAAATGTCAGATTATCCTTAACCACCAGAGGGTGCTCCCCATCTCAAAGACAGAGTCAATGTCACAGATGCACCCAGACAGCCGGAGGAGCCCTGATTTCCAGCAGTCGTGGAATCCAAGCAAGGGAAAAATTAGAAAATTAATAATAAATAACAATTAGCGATTGCGATCCTGTGCCTCACTTCTGTTTTCCCATCCCTCCAGGCCAGGCAAGCTAAGGCCCCCTGTCCCATTTGTCCTCTGCGTCCTGCTCAGTCAGGTGATTTTCCTCACGCTGAAGATTAAATCACTTTTATTCATTCCTCCTGGATTGTGGATCCGGAGCAGGAAATAAACACTTTCTGCTTGGCAGGTCTGTAAGAGTGAGATTCCCACTTGCCTGCCTCTGAGCAAGGTTGGGGTCATACCCTCTGGTCAGATGCAGCTTTTGCAAATGAAGGCCTGACCTTACCCCTGCACTGCCACAGGGGTGTGAGGGCCACAAGCCCTTGTGTTCAGGCTCATTTACCCCACTCTGTCCTAAGCTGGTTTTCTGGAGAGCAGAGTGCCTGTTGTGCAGGGATGTTTCAGGATGGTGCTCTGAAACATCAGTCTGGGGGCACCAACACTAATACAGCAACAAGACACCTGTAGGGAAGGACTCTTCATTTCGGTAATGCAGTGACCCACAGCCTCCCTTCCTTCTCTCACTGAAGGGAAGCAGAGGCCTGTGACTGCAGCTATACACTAAGGAGCTGTGCACCTGGCAGCACACCATTCTGTGCCTCAGCTTCCTGCCTGCATAGGTTAGAAGTAATGCCCAAGAGTTGCATCATATGTGGAGAGCAGCGCAGTTCGGATGAAATCATAATGGTTTCATTCCACCCTGAGATTCAGAAGAGAGCTTAAAGCATGCCAAGTAAGATCAGACACCTATGCAAAACAGACCAGCTCCGCTGACGTGTCTGGCATAACATCTGTTTGTCCTAGCCCCAGCTTACTTTGATAGTCCAGGTCTGCGTATCCCATGGGGAAACCAGCTCTCATTGATGGCTCCCACCCAGCACATGTGCTGCCTCTTGCTGTCTGACCCCTAAAAGAACAGATTGTTATACTTTTTTAATTGTCCTTTCTTCTCCTTTTGCCACTAATGCCAGGCCCTGCCTAAGGGGATTTTTGTGAGAGTTCCCGCACTTGGGTACCCCGGCGTCACTTTTTCTTGTGCCTTCTTTAAACCACACAACACATTTATCTGATGAAACTGTTAAAACTGAGCAGTTAAGCCACTGCAAAGGACACTCATTCAGTCTCTTACACAGGTTAAAATATGTTTGATAGGTTTGGCTTACTTAATTTCCTGAATGAACCATTATCTGCAGCCCATGTGAGAACCGGTGCTTTCCAAGTCATCAACCAGCCAACAGGAATACTAGTCATCCTTGGGAGAAGCATCACATTCTACAGCCTAAACAGGCCAAGGAATAATTCTTCTCATATTTGAGACAGTTAATAAGGGAGGGGGAAAGGAGAAAATATAAGAAAAAAAGATTTTATGGCACATTTCTAGGACATCTTAGACATCTGCAATAGACAACTCTTAATTCCTACAAACAAAATGTCAGGGATGCATGACACAGGTCTGCTCCCTGTACTATTCATAACATTCTCTCTTCAAATTGTAGCAAATATCAGACATGCCATGGAAAGGTTAACCAGCATTAGGTTTGTACACTGATCATCCCAACACCATTAACCTTCTACTTCTCAACTTGATGGAGTTTAACTCTTCTGCATTATTATTACAGTCACTACATACTTCATAGAATCAAAGAATGGTTTGGGTTGGAAAGGACCTCGACGTTCACCTAACTCCAAGCCCCTGCCATGGGCAGGGACACTTTCCATTAGACCACGTTGCTTCAAGCCCCATCCAATCTGGCCTTGGACACTTCCAAGGATGAGGCAGCCACAAATTCTCTGGGCAACCTGTTCCAGTGCCTCGCCACCCTCACAGTCAAGAATTTCTTCCTAAAATCTACTGTAAACCTACCCTCTTTCAGTTTGAAGCCATTCCCCCTTGTCCTACGACTACATACCTTTGTCAAATGTCCCTCTTACATTTGTTCCTGAACAAGCACATAAGTAGTCATCAAAAGTTTGATTTTAAAGTCATTAAAATGATGTACTTTGAATGTTATATTTCTGCACACTTTCAGTAAGACCTCAAGCTTTGCCATTCTTCCTGCACACGTTACAGCAAAGACTTCTGAAGACATTTCATAGCCCTAGTGACATTGTCCTCTTGCATATTGCTGCTGGGTGGTTTATTGTTTTAATTACTGTTAGCAGGCTGTAAGTTCTCAAATAGCCCAAATTCCTCCACTGTTAAAAACAAGAGCATCTGTCAGTTCTGCTCATGATGGCAAATTACAGGGTCAGCTCTGCCTTTCTCACTCACACAAATCTGCACCTCAGCGGAGATTACAACATGTGGAATACATAATATATAAATGATCAGGTTTCGACGACTGCATTCAGCTGATCTGCAACTACATGAAATAGCAACACTTAATCCAAATGGAGAGGCTGGGGCAAAACCATCTTAAGCTTATAAATCTGCAAAACTTGACAGGACTCATGAAACAAAGGCAAAAACCGCGTGTTAAATAGAGCAGATTACAAGTGAAGTCGAGAGTTAGGAAATACCACAATTGTGTTTACTTCTGAAAAATACTCTTAACCCTCGTGTACATATGCATTATTTTAGAGTCCATAATTACAGGATCATATTTTTTTCACAGTACCCCATCTCAGACTGCACTCAGAAGGGATTTTTCCTATGTAATGAGCAGCTGCTTGAGATGCTGGTTTCTGCTCATTGTTCAGTGTGTGGCCCCAGGCCTTATTTACTGCACATTATTCAAACCTGGCTCTAGAGATTTATTAATTTCCTTATGTGTTTTTCTATGGGCTTGTCATTACACTGTCCAAGAGCTTCACTACCCCAAGATCATTTATTTCCACATACCTCTATGAGAGGAGAGGGTATTTTTATTCCCATTTTATGGATGAACGACTGAAGATGGTTTTAAAACATATTTGCTAATTCTGGGTGCCTACTCCGAGACACCAACAGCCTGACTGATCTGTGCTTGTATAGCACCTTGGGTTCAGTGGATTCTCATTCACTTTATTTGCAGCTGTAAGCACTCTGTTTCTGTAAAGTAGGCCCTTTGGGACCAAAAGATCCCCTATAAAATAAGGAACACACAATTAAACAACCACTGGCACAGCAGCTGCTTCAAAAAAACCTGAAAACTATCATACAGAAATGGTCACATACAGAAAAGAAGTCAACTGGCAGGTCAGAATTTCACTGCCTCAGCTATAAAAGCTTCTCTTTCTCTCCTGCAGTCCCTTGTCTCACTCAGTACACACCTGACAAATGAGGCAGGGGTCCTACAGATGGTCTCTTTCACTGTGCAACTCTGATTTACCTCAGAGCAGGTCCATCGCATGCAGTGAATGAGGCAGGGGTCCTGTGAAGGAAACACAGTGATGTAGCTGAGACACGAGTTGTGTAAAACACGCAGTCAGGTGGACAGAAGTGCTTGAAGAGGATAACTGGTCTCTCTCCATCATCCGGTTTTTGCATTAGTACCATTTGAAATGCTATTTTTAGAGTGTGTTGTTACTTTTACAGCAAAGAAATTCCGTCAGGAAGCGTCACAATGACACTTTCGTGGATTACCAGAAGGGACAAATCCATCACATGGGCCACCACAACCAAGGTAATAGAGTAAACGGGCTGCAGAGGTAGCCCATCCTCCTTTGTGAAAACTGCCATGAGGAGCACGAAACACTGAGTGAATTTCAGGCACTGGCAACAGCTGAGAAATAATGATTCAGAGGCTCTTCCAACCATTCAGTCCAAGTCATGCCTCTCTCCTCTCCAGACCACCCCAGCCCACCTTCTTCTCTTCACTGTCTCTGCCTTCCCAAGCTAACCCTTTCCTTTGCCCTCACCTCACCCTTCCAAACACTCTTCCCCCACACTCCCCAGCCTTAGCCTCTTGTTCATCAGCTGCTTATAACAATTTGCTGCCCCTCCTCTCCTTCTTGCCCAGCCCCCACTTACCCTATCTTTCCATTCCTGTTTGGCGGCCCCACTTACTGACACTGGCTGATTTAGAGCTTAGCAAAGAGGAATCTTCTTGATTTGTTTTTAAATGAAAGGAAGGCATAATTCAGGACTTTTTCTTTAAAAAATAAAAATCGCTGGTTTGGATAAAAATTTCCACAAACAAGTCAGAGGCTTAGAGAGTATTTATAGCAATGATCAAAGCTTAGCAGTGGTATGAACAACTGAAATGAAACTCTACTGGGTGCACCAGTAAAAAAAAAGATGGTGCTACTAGTCTGTCTGTTGTATGTGGCAGTGAAAACAAAGATAAAAAGTAAGGAATTTGGTTAGACAAGAAAGAGTGCTGCTGCCATCTCTTTTTAAGACTTACCATGGTTGGGTATATTAGCATTTGGATGGCAGGCCTTCAAAGGGATGTGGAGCACTTGCACTCCAATGTGAACTGTCCTGGTACCTTACAGATGCTAGTGCTTATTTGATATAGGCACCTGCACCCATCTCAAGCCTGCATCAGCTGGACATGCATGTTTTTACATCTCACAGTCACAAACAAGAGGGCTAGGACCAGGTCAGGTGTTAGGTGCATCCTTCCATCCCAATGGATAATGCTATAGCAGCATCATTTTTTCAAAACAGGCTGGAAAAATATCTGTCAAAAATTTTAGCCCCTCTCAGACAGTCTGTTCTAATGCTCCTGTATCAGTACCAGTTTGTAACATCAAACTTAAATCTCCCACATTGCAATCAAAGCCCAATTACTTTCAGCTCTATCAACATCAGACGTAGCAAATGGCTTTAATCACTTCCTCTTGGTCAAAGCCTCTTACTATTTGAAGGTACATTCCCCAGATCTTGCCTAATCTCTAGATTTCCGAGACAGAAATACTATCCTGTCTAACAGAAACAAATTAGCACTTCAGTCCCTTTAACTTCATTCCTGGGCATCCAAGTTTATCACTTGGAAGGCCAGAGAGTTTATTCGAACATCCAGAACAAGGAACAAGGTCGCAACTCACCTGCTGGCTTGCAGTAGACAAGCCAAATTTCCCCTCACTTCCAGGGAAACTCACTGGAGTTTAAAAAAAAAAAAGGGAGAGTGTTAGCCTTTCACTGAGGCAAATCTCCCACCTGGATTCAATTTCTCACATACTTTCAAAATCTTGATCTGGGATTTGTGGAATTTTGGGAAACGAGAAAATACATTCTGATAAATCAAGTCTATCATGTTACATTCGCTACGTAGAACAGCAGAATTTCTTAGCAGTCTTTGATGAGGCTGAGAGCTGTTCCCATGGTCCTTACGTCCAGTGCTGTGCCTTGAGTACAAACCAGCCAGGTTTGATATGAAATGGCTCCCTGGAAACTGGAAGTCCACCTCCTGGGTGCATGTAGGTATGAGCGTACAGAACGGCCAGAATTGTGACCAGAAATGTCATAAACTTAAAAACGTGGGATTTAATATTTACTAGATAACACAGATTGACCTCCGGTGTTACAAACTGTGAGCTCCCAGGGAAGCCAGGAGCCATTCCGTGAAGATAGGACACAGAGGGCTCTTCTCTGGCAAAGGTGCTGGGATGGGGGAAGGTGAGCTGACGGCTCAAAGGCGCAAGCAACTGCTCTGTACTGCGTGTTTGCACAACTGCTTGAGAGCGTATCCCTTGGTGATGTTATTCACAGGCCTTGGCCGACAGTAAATAAGACGGTGGAGCTTGATTCATGAGGGATGACAGGAAATCTATAATGTGTGGGCTCTATAATCTGCTCGCTACTGCGTGGCAAAATGAAAGAACAACAGCCCAATTACCAAGTCCTTGCTGATCCCAAGCACATCCTCCAGATCTTGTTCTGCTCAGAGCAGTGGGAGTTTATTGGCAACAATGGAAACCAAGCTCACGCCGTCTTCCATTTTGGGATGGCAACAGTATTTTGGAAGCATCAGACTACCTTACAGTGGATAAAAAAGCAGCCAAGACTGTGGCATGATCTTCAGAGAAAATTTCTGGAGAGCGACAGGCTGCTGAGCTTAGTTCACCAAAGGACTGTTCACGTGGACATCAATTGCTGTGCTCCACTACAGGCACTGTCTGTCCCAAGGGGCTGGTTGAGCCAGGGAGCAGTGATCTACCCAGCCTCTTGCTTTGTGGGGGACTGTGAACACCATTCCCCTGTCGTAACATGAAACAATCAAAATGTAGCTCTGCGAAACTAAAAACGGCTGTGATCCAGCAGGACACGGCAGCGGGGATACAAATGACGACCAAAAAACACCTTAAGGGGAAGGAGACAAAAGATGGGAGGGGTGTGTGTGTTCTGGGGCCAGACAGAAGAGGATTGGCTGAAGACAGTATTCATACCAGGTGCAGAATTGGCCTGCAAGACAGAAGGGATCAAGTCTGTGACAGAAGCAGCCACAGAGCAGACTGGTCTCATACCACCAGTGCTGAGGACACATGGAAAGATGGAAGAAGGTTTCTTTCAAACAAAACAGCCAGGGTGGTAGTGGGAAGGAGGAGGGCTGACAGTTCCAGACAGAAGGAGAAGAAAATAATTTTGCTTCCTACTGTGCAGTGTCAGAAAATCCACAGGGAAGCCCAGGGCTGGGAAGGCACAGGACAACCCAGGTGAGGATCCTGGTAGCTTAGAAGAGCCACTTCTCTCATTTTTCTTTAACTGAATGAATACTTTTCATTCCTTGTGTCTCTGGCCCTTACCACTTAACACCTTTCAGCTCTATCTTCTGCCCTCTAGGAAAGGGGCAAGGGGAACCTTTCCCACTCTGGCAACAGGTAAACAGCACGTCAGGGTGGGGAGAGCAGACAATTTCCACTCCATCCCTAGCAAAGGCCTTCTTTGCTGAGTACACGCTCTGGGGACTGCCGTCCTTTCCCCGCTTCCCCCTACAACAATCTCTGCTGCCACCTCCCCTCCCTTGTTATCTGTCAGTAAACAGTAATTAAAGAAGTGGCCTGCTTGATAAAGCTCCCGCCTGCCCTCACACGGTGCTGCCCTCTCGGACGTGTCTAATTAAAATCCTGATGAGAAGATGAAGAAATCCCAACAGCTGGGAGTCTGCCGACTCTCTCTGCGCTCGGCCTCTTCATTACTGACGAGGAGGCAGGGAGATATAAAGGACCCCGGGAAATGCTCCGACAGACCAATCGATACAGCCTTTTGTGGGCCGTGATGGTCCGCTCAGGACTGCTTTTTGAACTGTGTGGATAATGAGGATGCTGGAGCGTGGCTCACTGCATGGGGCTGATGGGGCTGGACTCCCTTCCTAGTCCTGCTACACTGCCGCTCCCAGGAACACGCTCAGGGCCCCCACAGCTTGGCAGCCACTCCCACCGTATAGTGAATCCACACAGTCATAATGGCTGGGGCACTTGCCTGCCCCCCACCAATCCAGGAATCATTGCTTGGTAGTGCCAGAACACTGTCAAACCTCCGACCACTCCATCGGTTCTGTGCAAACACGGAGCGTGCATCTGTGTACACACAACTGCAAAATCCTGAGGGCCAGTGCAAACCTTCCCCAAGCGAAACCAGCGCCGCCCACGACGTGCACGCTGGTGTGTTTGAATGTGCTCTTATTCACGAGATCACTGTGCTTTCACTGCTGTCCCGGGATTTTGCGCCAGGGTGAAAATGTTGGTATGCACAGAACGAAGCAGCAAAGGTTTACACGATGTGCACAGCAATATCGTCACTGTGAATCACTACAACTATATTTAGACACACTTCACTTCATGCAAATATATCCACTACATGGTTTTACTCTTGTGGGAGTTTTTTAATGTGAGATCAGCTTTACCTGGAAACAAGCCCATTTTCACTGTCCAATTCATGTTTATCTGAAACACCAGAGATTTCCTTGCTCTTAGTTTCAAGATGAAAGAAATAGTAAAAAGATGGAAGCAGATCTATACTTTCTAAACTTTGAAAGTGCCCGTCAGGCACCTGCCTCCATGTCCCTTCTGAGCAAGCCCACAGGAGGTACAGCACCCTGGGAATTAAGAACATGTGCAAGAGTGGGAGTGCATACATGGTTGCAAAAACAAGTGCAAAGTGTACGTGCATGAAGGACAAGCACATTCCACATGTGAAATCAATAAAAGAGGGAGCCTTCATCTGTCTGAGTTCACACCTCTTGCTTCACAAACCACTACTGCTCATGCAATCAGCAACAGTCCAGCAATAGTTGGTGCTCTTTCTGGAGTCCCATCTAAGTCCTTATTCAACAGTTTATTCAACAGACTCAGTTGCTTTCTTTCCCACTCCTTCAATTGCAATTACTTTTACAGACCACATGTACTGGGGAAAAAACCAAAAAGCTTGAGAAAAATATATTTCATAAAAGCCTCATGAAGTAAAAAAATATTTATTTCTGTTCCAATTGCCATAATGTCTACCCACTGTCCTTCTTGTCATGCCAGGCTCAAGGAAAAGGAACAAACCATTCCTGGACTGGTTTAATAATGCGTTAAACTCGCCAAAAAACCCAAACCATCTCAAAACATATAGTCAGTAGCAAAATACAGTCAAGAAGTGATCAGTCTAATACAGGAGCAGTGGACTCAATGTTAAAAGCTCAGGAATGCTACTACAAAAGGTTTTTGGAGAGTCCTCTGGAAAAGACGAACAAAGAGGGGCAGCAGACAAGAGGTCCCACGGCAATGGTGACAGAAGCACTGTCACTGGGAAGTTCACAGCTTCTCTTGGCCCTCAGCCTCCCTTGGCAAGAGATGCTGTTGTGCAGATCAAGGCAGCAGTGCTGGCTGCACAGAGCTCACCACGCAATCCCTGCCTGTCCCACTACCTGTACTTGATGGAATGACACATTGCTGCGGCAGCTAATAAATAGAAGTAATTTGATTAGCTTTCCCTAACTAGCGATAAGATCCTGACAAACCCTTTTTAATGCGTTTCTGGAGCAGGATGAAATTGTTTCATTTGGCGAGCAGGGCCCCACGGGAGTTGCCTCCAAGCTCCTTTAGTGAGAGGTAAAAATATGCCAATCATTAATGAGGGGAGAATTACGGAGACTTTAATGCAATCAGAAAAGAGGAGCCCTGAGGCAGCTGGGGAATAAAACCTGCCCTTAAATCAGAGGCAGGCAGCCGGAGCATGGAAATAAAGGCATACACAAGCATGTACATGCACACACACATACCTACCGCACACACACAGACCTTGCAGAGCTGCTGTAAATACACTGGGAGTTCTGCCTGGGCAACAAGCACCTATCTCAGCAAATGGTATCCACCTTCCCTCCAAAAGCTTTTTTAAAATCACAGTAAACTATATGCATTTGGCAGCCCCTCTCCCTCTGTCAGGAGGGGACCACTGCCCAGCAGAATCACAGGTTTAAACATCTAAAAAGCCGGAGCCTTTTGTGAAGGAGGCATGTTAGCTGCTTGGGTGTCAAGCAGCAGCAACGAGGCAGCTTTGCCAAGTGGAAAGGTGCCTCTCTCAGGGCCAGACTTGCTGCATGAACGCAACATGTACAAACTGCTCACTGTCCTGCACTTATGCCAGAGGCAGCATCTACCGTATGGTGAGAGGCACCTCCTCCCATCCCCTCTCCACTCCCTCAACCACTTCAGTGAATTCCCTCCCTCGAGCACAAATCGCGTAACATTTATTCCTTAGCAAAACAGAAGCCTTTAAGTTGCTGGCATTTTCTCTGGCACTGTGGCAGGCCCTAGTGGCCTGGCTGGTTCTGATTTTGCAGGGGGGTGTGTGTGCGCTCTTTCAGAAACTCCTTCTATTACAGGAAGCATTCCATCTTTCTGCAGTGATGCTCCAACCCTTGCTTGCACAGTACAGATGGCTGCATCAGCACAGACCATCCCAGAGAATGCTAGCTCCCAGTTTAATGGCATAAAAAGCAGGACAGGAGTTTTCCCATATATCTTTCAGGTTCATCTTGTTTACTTGAAAATAATGAGCAAGAGTACTGGGATATCAAACACCAGACACCTTTTCTCTGCCAGATGGACAAAACATGATGACACAAAGGCTGAGCATGCGGTACTTCAGCCCTTTTCCCTAGTTTGGATTAGCACTAACTTACAGAGAAGCAATTGAATGGCTGCTGAAAACTCTAAGAGGAAAATCAGTTCTAATTTCTGGCTTTAATGTACACTTGAGGGGATGTGAGACAACTGTTTCTTCCTCCCATAACTCCTGCACTACAGTGAGAGAGTCTGGCACCCCTGCCTTCTGCTGGATGGAATGACTGTCCTGCTCAGCGTGCACTGAAACAACACACTCCTGTATTGAGAAAGATGTGCTGCTGCTTCTTCTGCCACTGAGATGTATCAGACACCTCAGCCACAAAAAGGCTGCGCTTCTGCACCCTATTCTCACACACACTAGACAACTGTGGGACTAAAACACCGGGGCAAGTGACTACCAGCCACTTAGCCCTAAAGACAAAGCAGTTACACAGTCACCGAGACAGAGGAAAATACTAAGAACGAGTAGAGAAGGAGCTGTCCTGAGACATGGAGCTTGAAGCTTAGCAGGTAGGTTGAGGTACAGAGCTGGCATATTCCCAAACATGTATCAAGCACAGAGCTGCACGTCCCGCTGTTAAATGACCGTAGAATACTTATCCCCAGGTAAGGAGGCCTGCACATCCCACAGCAGCAACTCCTACTGCCTACTTGAAGCATATGATGATGGGCTCCCAGAGTAGTACTGCACAGCTCTCTGTAGCTGAAAGTTCAGAATGAAAAGCACCTCAGAAGAAAGGAAAACCTCTGGGATTCTCCCAAATTCTGTGTATCTGAGACTGACAGATCAAAGCAATCTTGCTGTTGGGTAGATCACTCAGCCAGACTGCATGCCCTCCAAAGTCAGAGAAATCACTTTCCAGAAACACAAACAAGTGAGAAGACCCTATCACAGAAACCATCAGGACTACAAAAAATAGCTAGCAGGAAATTCAGCAGGGCTATAGCATAATGCTGTCTAGCATCTAGAAATTCTATTTCTGCCCCTTTTGAGTCAGGGCCAATTTTGGCCCAAAGTTCCAGTTGAATTCAGTGATTTCTTCTAGTCAAGAGCTTTAGGCGATTCAAGACAGTTACTACACTCCTTCCCTGGATCCACTTCTAGTGGTGATCCAGGTTTTACTGTCACAGTCCAACCTAGTTTGTGGTGGCAGTCAAGCAAGCAGAGCAGCCCTGTGTCTCCCCCAAGCAGCAGGCAGAGGTCTGAGATGGTGTCACACACTGTGGCTCCACACACAGACCTGCCTTGCTGCAAGCAGCCCCTTCTCATTCTGGTTTGTTATGATTAAAAATGCACATCACCCAGCGAGGCCTTGGAGTGGAACTCAGCTGGAAATTGGATCATTAATATTCCTTCTCATGCCCATTGCCACAATTTCTTACCTCTCCACAAGCAATTGCTAACAATGCAACAATTTAGGGTCTCAGGCTAAAAGTGAAGTCAAGACTGAAATGCCCATTGTTACTCCAATTCATCAACCCTTGTCCATACCCTGGCACCTCATCAGACTTATGCCAGTGTGCTGCATGTCAGATGCCTTTCAACCCTTTGAACTGCCTTTCCCCAGTTTATCTACCAAAAGCTCTTAAGATCCATATCATCTGAAACCATCAGAAACAGGATTCAAGATTATCCTCATTCCCGAGCAGATGGAAACACAAGGAAAGAAAACAATTAATTCAAAGAATCTATCCACTCATGGTTTTAACTCTTGGTCACCACACTTTCCACACAGGTAGAGTACTCTAAATGGGTTGGAGAGATAAATGCAAACCGAGGGTAGGACATACCACGTGATGGAGAATCCCACAAATGTACAAAGGGGGATATTTTCTTATCTAGCAGAGTTATCTGCACGAGCTCACAACAACCCTATGCGCTGTTACTGCTGCAACTTATTAACTGGGCAAGCTGGGAGAGATGTGCAAATCCCCTGCCACTGCTACAGCGATCCTTTGACAAAAAGGATCCAGAAGCACAGAAATGGCACAGGACACAGAGCACGAGATTGAAATCCCCCATAAGTCTCATTGTGTGCACTCATTGGCCTATTTGAATGTACCTTCCTGTATGGTGTTTACATCAGACAGCAAAAAGCCCAACACAATCGGGACTGCAGCACTGATCATGGAAAAATAAAAATGAACAGGCATCTTTCCTCTTGGGACTTCAGCATCATCTCTGTGGACATTGGTACCAGGCAGAAGAAGTTTGTTCTTGCCTGTCAACTTGCTGAGATGAAATTCCTTTGGCTGCAGGCAGCACAGCATCCAAGAGGTTGAATATCTACTTGGGAAGTGGAGAAACCTGCTAGTCAGCATCTAGCACAAGGCAGCCGGGAAAACAAGAATCTAGACGACACCGGCTATAAATTCTGCTCCAAATATCTATTAATTCTCCACTGCCTTACTCAACTACCTCAAAAACATCTCCTCCCAGCAAACATTTTGTGTCTTAGGTGGATAAACTGTTTGGGACTCAAAGGGTCTTGTTACATATCACTGAAATGCCCCTCAGGCTGAAGACTTGCTTCATGTGCCTCTCCATAACACAAATACAATACAAATATCTCCAGAATTAAGTGTTCCCTAATAATCACAAGGGCGTGATTTCATTTTAAACTGCTCTGGCCACACACAGATTTGCATGTTCGGCACTTACATTTTGATGTCACTGTTTCTTTAGTTTTATTTTATGTCAGAAATCATAATTTTCAATGAAAAACTCTGACAGTAAAACACATAGCTACATTTCAGTGCAGAAACGTGAATGGTGACCATCTCAGAGTGACGGGCTTCATTAATGTACACAGCAGTACCAGCTCAAAGGAATTCGGAAAAGGAGCTGTCCCATCAGTCAGCTGGAATAAAAAAAACCCTGCTGCACCAATTTCAGAGGGTCTGGAATTATATGGCTGGTCTTACCCACTTAAAATATGTATATTTTCCAAAACCAAAAACCTAATAAACTTACTGTGCCACACCACAGACATTTCCCTTCAAGCAAGAGGAAGCAGCCACCACCACTGCCTGTTCCCTTCAGCAGCTCAGTCAGCTGCTGGCATCTCAGCTTAGCGCTCTGCTCACGAGGACAGAGCCTTGGTGACCCCTGGAAGCCAGCACAGCTCCAGCAAACACAAATCTGCAGCCCACAGAAAGACAGGCAAGTCTTACCTACATGAAATGTATTTTAAAGAGACAATAGATAAGAACAAAGCTCTGCTATGGGATTTGTCAGCTCTGGACTCCTTTGAAGCTATACAACACGCAATGTCCACAAGGACCGCTGACTTCGTGGGTATCACTGAAAGCCACAAACTGTGGGTACCTCACTCACTCAGCCTTCTATCAATGCTTGAGTGTCGGCTTTTCCTACCTGAACTGAGAGGCAATCCCTGAGTTTTCTGAATCCACCAAGCCCCAGCTTCCCCAGCATTCCTGGGGCTAAGTTACACGCCTTTCCAGACATCCCTCTCTGTGAACATGACAAGGGCAGAGCAGAGGGTGCTCGTGGCAGTCTTGCTCAGGGAACACTGGCTACCATGCCACAAATTAACTTAATCCTCAATTATTTGGGGGGGGGG
>VZTA01003005.1:379699-394294 GCA_013398855.1 Mohoua ochrocephala
ATCTTGAACAGTTTCTTCTTTCCTGCCAATTGTTCCCATCTTCTACCTCAGTTCTGGCTGGATTCCCCCTTCCCCCTGTCCTCAGCTAGCACTGCCAGGCTCAGTCCTCCTCACCCTAGCCCCCCCTCCCCAAGGACAAGCAAAGTTATTACAATAATGAATTAGCCAGGCTGCTTACTGCTGCCAGTGGCGAAGGCAATTATCCCACTCCACGTCCCCAGCCACCGCTCAGCTCCCTCATAAAGAGAGGCTTTTGGGGCCGCTTTGTGCTTTGATTGGAAATGAAGAGATTGCTAATTAGGGAACCCCTGCTGGGATCGGGCTGGCAGGAACAATGGTGAAACGGACGGAGCACACGTCCATTTAGAGAGGGGGGGAGAAGAGAGAAATGTGAGCCCCTCCGTAATGTAGTGCATCCTCTACTCACACCATAAACAACAGGGCAGACAATTTTATAGAGATTTTCACCTTTTAAAGTATGCTAATTTGTTTAGAGAAAGCAATAATTTGGTGTGTGTTTGCATAGGTCAAAGCCTGTAGTTTTTGTGTACAGTATGGATCGACGCATGCGCGCACGCACACGCTCTTGAAGGAAATGCCTCTGGAAACAACTGTGGGTATCTACACAGCTGACTGTATATTTCTTGTTATTCACGGGGCAGCACGCAGCAATCCTGCATTAACAGGGAAAGATGCTTAGAAAAGCCTGTTGATGAGTATGAACGCAGAATTTTAATGCCTGAATTCACAAATCACCAAAGTTGAAAATGACTTGCCAAATGAGTCCGTTCACCTGAGGCTCGCCCAGTAACCACTTCCACTGCTTTGCCCAAGAGCTTTAAATGACAAGTGGACCTCCAGGAGGAGGAGATTTCACCGTTAACACAATGTTTTCTTATACTCGTCTTGAAATTTCTTCTTTGTTCAATTGCTCTAAATGTCCATGGAGGGTCACAGGAGCTAAATTCACCTTTCTCAATCTGACAAATTGTGCACCAAAAAATGAGAAAAGATTTCCCCCACAGTGCACGAGCACACCTCAACAACTTCACAAAACTGCACCAATGGCCCTTATACACACAGCGTGCTCTGGTTTTGGAATCTAGTGACTTTTAACTCTTGTCAAAGAAAAAAATACCTCCCCCAACATTTCAACATGCAAATCTTACCATTTATAAAATACAGTCTGTCAACAAAGCAAATGCCTCACCTTGTTGTGCAAAGCTGATAGAAAGCAGTTGGAACCTACCCTTCATTACTTGGTTAACTAAATAATTGCATCAGGGGAGCATACAAATGCTATGTTAAAACTGAAAATACAGTTTTCAACCATATATTTGACTTCCATGCAAAAAAATTGCATACAGTTGATTAGTGCAATGTATACACTATACACTAAGTGATTTATGTAAGCTTAAGCAAATTTCAAATTTGAAGATTGAATTTACGTTTCAGAATTCCCGTGCAGATACTGAAGCCTTTGAATATACAAGTGTAATATTCCCTGAAAATATTTTCAATAAAGCACAAGTCTAAACAGAAAGTGATTACTAAAGGGCAGAAACACAGCTGAACTGAAAATGACTTTCAAATTCACAGACTATTTGTCCCTGCTGTTTGCTCACCTCTAGTGTTTATATCCTTCAAACAGTTGTAGGTAGTTTTCACGTTCCCTTCTTAGTCATCACTTAGCCAAGCTTCACATATTTAGTTCTTTTGATCTTCCCTCACAAAAACAATCCCTCCAGCTCTGTTATCATTTTTGTTGTTCTTCTCTTACTACCTTCCAAGTTTCCTCTGCATTTTTTGCTGCTAGTGCCCAGAGCTGAACATGTCACCTGAACAGTACCAAGCAAGAACACTCCCTCACTGCTTCCTGGTGTCCTGCCTGCACACCACACAATCAAGCCTCATACAAAGGCCAATGTGTGCAGCTTGCCCACTCTGCTCCCTTGGCCTGTCATGCTACAGAGCCAACGCAGATGAGACTTCTCTGTCAGTACCATTCCCTCAGACTCTCTCATTCAGTTCTCACCTGGGTTCCACTTACCCGATGGGAGTATTTCCCCCTGTGCAGGTACAGTCGGAAAGTAAAACCCTCTGCTGAAACCATGCTTAGGGTTGTTTTAGGTTGCTGACAACCCTGTATTTACCTACTGCATGTATAAAACCCGACTGCTGAAAAGCAAGGAAACATCTACCGAGTAACACCAGAAGCCAAACCGTAATGTGGTGTGCAGTGGCAGAGCTGGTTTGCTTTCACTGCAGCCAGACCAGTTTACACCAGCTGAGAAGCTGTTTCCAGAAGTCTTGGATTGCTCATATCACAAACAATCGTAGTCAGAGAAAGTACAAAGAAGGGTATATTTCACTGCAGCCGCTGTTACTCTGATGGATGAAGCCTCTGTACCTTGATTTCATAGTCCAAGCATTTACATTGTGGGGATACAGCTATACTGAATGCACAAGCAAGTCAATGTACCTCCCAATTGGTTCAGGAATTCTTTGGTAAAGCACTTACCATTGTTCTCTTAGAATCAAATTCTAATTTAACAGAAGAGGAATAAAACTCACGGTAAAATTATGGATGCACAGGCCACCATGTATTTGAGACTGATGAATGGGCCTCATTGCTACATCCATTCACAGGATCTGATTTTGACTAGCCTTAATATCCTAGCAAAGAGGGATGAAAGAAAGTGGCCTTCTCATGGCATTATGGCAGGCAGGGCAGGGGGACATGTTAGAAGAAATATCAAATGTTCTAAAATCCTGAAAGACAGAAGGAAGCCCATTCTCTCTCAGATTGATTCTATTGTGTCCTTCGTAACAGGCTACTAGTTCTGTCCTCATGTAAAACTCACTTTCTTTCAGAGCCCAACTTCCTTGAAGTAACTGTGTTCTTAATATTCATTCCTGTGTAAAGCTGGGAAAGTATGAACATAAAAGCACCCAAACCAGGATTTCTTCCCCAAACTCTTCCTGAAGCAATACAACCACATTCTGCCACCTAGAGTATGGGCAAACCCCAAAGGCTTTTAGAGTGCATTGAATTTCTTTCTCTGGTAGATTTAAGTGCAATAGTTTGGATTTTAAATTACCAATGAAAGAATCACATCTCTTCCTGCCCTCTGCAGAAAGTGTAGATTTTTCTTTAATTTGACATAAATATGTGTTACATTCAGAGAGCATAAAATGACATTGTCCCTGCCTATCTGTTTCCTTTAGGAATTTAACTTTCACAAATTCAAATGTAGAAAAATGAAGTCCCTCTACATAAGCTCTTTAATGCCCCTTCATTGCAGAAAGCAGAGATCCTACCGTCCCTCTCAACCGAGCCACATTTGTCCTGCCTCCTCCCTCGTGTTAACACATGTGTTTGTACAGCTCAGATTGAGGAGCTGGTCTTGGTTAAAAACTCCAGAAGGTTAGCTTAATTCAAACTGACCACATGCAGGATTACTGGAAGTCCAGCTGAACACAAATACCTGTACATGGCATATGGCATGCCGCAGTTTTGAAAGCTGTGAAACCATTAGCAATGTCAAAAGGTTTCTTAAAAGCATTCATATCTGGGGTATTTTTCTTTGAAAATGTCCCCATTTGTGTAAATAAATGATGACATGGTTGAGACAGAATGAGATTGAAAGACATCAGTTACTGAACTGAAAAGCATGGTGCTGTCAAACTAATACCTGCTTGAAACAAAACCTATCCAGTGAGAGATCTGAGAAGCATAATAAATTTAATTCCAAGAATAGGCTAAGGGGTGACCTGATCTAATTGTAAGTGGGGGAAAATTTAATCGTGGAAAGTTCTTTAATCTAGCTTTAAAAGAATATAAGACAAGATTATTCTTGGTATCTGAAACTAGACAAATTTCACTTAGCAATAAAGACATTTTTAAACAGCCAGAACCAGCCATTGGGACCACTTGTCATGAGGCGTGCTGGTTATTCTGTCACAATGCCTCTAACTCAAGGTTGTCTGTCTCTCTAGAAGATGTTGATGTTGAGAAGCTGCCCAGACAAGTGCAGGAGTTACTAGGTGCATTTTAGATTTTAATGCACTTAGGCCCAAAACATGAGTAGTACGGGCCTGCCTTAAAATCTGCTCAGAATCCCCGTGGTTCTTTAAGACTTGTAGAAAACAAGACAAGTGTTCAAAGACAGCATCTGCTTGGCTGAAGCTGTTCACTGAGGGTTTGTGCTGTGTCTGCTGTCCAATACTTGTTTGTTCCCAATAAGCTTCAATTAAGAGGAGTCATACATAGCTTTCATAAGGCAATTTCTTATACATTATAGGAATCCTGCTATGAAAAATTACACATTTTTGCCACAGGACATATGCTTTATCTACCAGAAAGTGCATTTATACAAAGAATGTGTAAAGCATTTATACAAAGAATGTGTAAAGGCTAATGGCAAATGCTGTGCAGCGCACACATCTTAAACAGGAAAAGTGGTCAGTTAAATTTGTCCATGTCTTGAATTCAATAATCTTTGGGTTGGTTAGAGGTGAGGAAAATGAGGTTTAATTTTTTTTAAAGTCTCCTTTACTGTTTTGAAATTTAGTTCAAGCTTCACAGAGGAAGTTGCCAGTGAGAACAAATACTGTGAATTCATCACATCGTGGTTACAAAAGAGTGAAGAGAGCTGCTTGTCAATCAGTTAAGCCCAATATGTTTGCCTTGCTATCAAGGTTTGCCTGCACTACTACAGTATTCATTTTCAATATGGGATCACTGAAGCCAAGCTGAGAACTCTGCTGTAACACATGCCCATAAACATGAGAGGAAAAACTGTTCTTCCCGTTTCTCACATATTCTGGCTAACCGAACGTGGCTCTAGTTTTAACAGATAAAACAAATCCATCATTTAATTCAGACTGTTTCATAGTATCAGGGAAAATACTGTTCTATTCTTCTCCATTACATGTTCATTTAGTACTTTATTGCCTACTGAAGGCTTCTCAAAGGCACACACTGCTGTTCTCCAACCTCCTCTGGTCTGTGTCATTGCAGGCTTTGTCCAAAAACTGATCACCTGTTCCCTCTGCAACATCTCTCAAACATCAACCTTACTTTCCTACTACAACTTACTGCCCCTTGGCTCTCAGCAAGGAAAAGCTATATTGCCTTTTGTCTAAAGGGATCACACCAGCCTTTTTATCCTTATGGATTTTACCTTTCCATAAGGATGACCCAGGACAAATTATGTTCACCTCAACACTCATCAGGAAAGGCAAAGAACTTAGAAATTGTATATCTACTGAATATTTTTAGAGTTTTCTTTATTCTGAAATAAAACTATTAAATACTCTGGCTGAATTCAGTGAGGTGTCTTTTGAAATCGCTTTCTGAAACAAATCATTGTAGGAGCAAAAGTCCTCGATGATATGGTTAGTTTTTAGGAAGCCCGAGTAATACTCAATCATCTGAAAAGCTACACTAGCACAGCCTGGAGAAAGAGAAGACAGCAACCATCAAGGTAATTTGTTGTTCTCAGTTTCAAGTACCTGACTGAAGAAGCAATCCCTGAATCCTGGCAGATGCAGACTTCCCTTACAGAGCTCCAGTGATGCACCCGTGAGGGCTGCAGCAAGGCTGGCCCAGATCACAGGCGCAGGACTTGCCAGGTGGTAGCCTCTTGAAAAAGTCCTTGTCCAGGCTTGAGAGAGAATGTCCTTCTGCACACAAAGAACTGCTACCTTTGACTGGCCTTGAAGACAGGTTTAAAACAAAGAAAGGAGTCACTAAACTCAAAGAGTAAAACATTCTTCATAGAACCATAATAAAGATTATACAGCAGTTCAAGAGACTGATGCAAGGTTGTAGCAGGGGGCAAAAAACAACCCCAGAGAGTCTACTGGAGGCAAAGAGCATTTAGAGACAGGACTTAAATCCGAAGAGTATCGAAGAGTGTAAACAGTAAGGAAGGAACTGGGCAACATGAGAGAGGGAGAAGAAAAAAAATCAAGAAATCACCTCAACTGTATAACTATGAAAATTTCTCTTGTAGTAGGAGGAATTTACCTGCAGAACTATCATACCAGAAGTGAACAGGGGTGGAAGGAAGCTACGTAAGCAAAGCAAATCAAAGAGAACAAAAAGAATGGAATAACCCAAGAAGCTTTTCCCCCTCTGACTGTTGAGATTTCGCAAGCTGGAACATTTGGTAAACTTAGGGGATTTGCACTACTATCACAAAATACACATAGAAAATGGAGGACCAACACCTCCCTCCCAGATCAGTGGTATATTACTGTTAAGAAACTGTTTTCCATGCTCAGAAGAGGTTATAGGCTTCCCCTTTAAGGGACATTTAAGTATGGGACTATTCTTCCCTAATGATAGGAGAAGGAAGTGAAGGAGGTCAGAGTCCTGTAGATCTCTGTGCGCTCCCTATGGTCTAGTTTAGGAGACTTAAAAGGATTCAGATTAACTGGGGTGGCTTTGTTGATTACACACAGAGAGGAAAATGACCCCATGTGGTAAGTGTTTCCAGGACAGCTGCTCCGTTGGTGAAACACTGCTGCATTCCAGAAATAAACTCCTACAGTCAAATTAGCAGCTCGAGTCTTCTCCACAGAAATGTGCCTTTACTAAAGTTGCAGCATTTCCCAGATGAATGGGAAACCAGCAGCATAAATTCCTGCTTAGCTCCGCTTTTAAATAGAAAATGGTACAAAAAGATGTTTGTACAATATCAAATCAGTCTTCATAGTCACATAATTGCCCTACATTATTGATGGGCTCAAAACAAAAAAGGAAATTTGGAATATTTCTGGCTGGGACGGAGAGCTAAACCTAGCACGGTTCCCCAACACTTCAGGCCTGTCACGAGTTTACCAGGTCTGAGGGCTTTTCAAGACTTCAGTGAAAAACATTTCGCGTTGGTTACCGTGCACGTCGGTACCTACCAATGCAGAGTACTGAAATATGCAAAAGATTACAATCTACACGTGTAGCAGGAGAGGAGGTACTGCTGCCCCTTCCCTGGCCTCTTCTAGCTCCCAAAAAGTAATGCAAAGCTGTCCTCTCACCACAGAGGTGAATTCTGGCCCGTGAAAGTAAAGGTGCTCAGAAACCCCAAGGCATTTCATGTTTCACTGAAGATGTACAGCAGCAGAACTACATGAGACTACAGGAGCCTCCAAGTTGACACAGGTTTACAATTACAAGTTTACAGATGGTGGCATTGGTAAAGGCCCAAGAAATCCTGGGGGGGAAAAAAAAGGCAAAACACCAAGGTACAGTTTTCAGCAGATAAGAGGGCGCTTCTTCAGCACTCTGGGCTCACAGGATAGGTGTTGTACAAGAAGCAGGTTCCACCACATAACCACTGACTGCAAGATGTTTGTGGTCTTTCCTCTTTCTCACACTGTACTCTCGTCTTAAAAGCAAAATATCTTCTTGCCCAAATTCCTCCTCTGTCAGGTAAAACCTGGGAAGGTGCTCCCACATGCTGCACTGCAGAAAGAAGGTATAGCAGGCATATCGCTCCCTCTCACTCACAGATGGGAAAGGCGAAGCCAGAAGCCATTGTCAAAGTTACAAGGAGCAAGTACCAGCAAGACAAAGGCCCTGCTGGGTGTTCTAACGTAGTGACCATTTACTTCAAGAAACCTTCACCAGCCGATGATACAGCAATGCAAAGCTCCTCTGCCTCAACACGCCAGCAAACCAAAACCCATCAGGTGACTAAACCTTCTGCAGAGCTCCGCATTACAGAGCAAAGGATGCGAGACATTGAAACATCCAGCTGCTGCATAATGTGGTCTTAAACAAATACCTGAAAGTGTCCTCTAACCCACTGCCTCTTTCCCTTTGGGACTAACTTCTGCCCTGAAAGTGTTACCTCAAGAACCACACAGTCAGTGGGAAGGAGCACAGTACCATGCAGAAAGGGTAAATTCAGGAAGAATCGTTTGTGCTTAGCTCAGTCTTGCTCCACGGCTGCAATCTTCTCTTCACTGCTACTTTCAAAGTGGCACAGCTTATCTATCCTAGGGACTTTTGCAGCTTTAGAAACACTGCCTATAGCAGGAGAAAAACATTCAGGGTAAGCAAGATTGGATACCCCAAAATACAGATTCTACATCTCTGTAACAGAGTATCACGTAAACAACTAACTGCAAAACACGACACCACTGAACCCACTTGTAAGAAAAGTTATTAGGAGTGCTACACCAGGTCAAGTTAAGATGTCACTTAGTCCCATATTCTGCCTTTGATATCAAACACTAATATGTGCTCTGGGAAAGACTATAAGAAAGGAGAGTTTTTCCCCTGTTCTTAACCTTGCTGGATCTTTGTAGACCTCATAATCAGTATGTTGGCAGCCTGTGGCTTAGCAGTTCCCTCTAGACCATAACATGCACTTGCCACTAATGAGTCCACATGTCCCACAAATGCCTTTATGGGGATATCTTTTCAAATCCATCCATAACTTTGTCACTGAATGACATAGAAAAAAAAAAAAAAAAAACAAGACTAATTTTTTGTGATACAATATTTCATTTGTTTTACTTAAAGCACTTCTTTTTAAACAAAAAGATGACTACCTCATTGAAAAAGGTAAGGAAAACATGCATGGATGTAAAGATCCTGAGAACACGTAGCAGAGCTCTCTTCTTAGCTGAGAAAGTGGAGGTGCTAATTTTGCAAAGCAAAGAATTAGGCAAGTGTTACACAGGAAAATATAGGCCCATGCTCTTTTTGGTGTCCTTTAGTTAAGTCCATATCAAGCAAAGCCACCTGTACTCCCAAGAAGTCACGCTTTTCACATTACCACAAATTCCTATCTCAGTTACCCTCATCTTTCTTCTAGCCACAGACTTTGTGACTGACTCTACCCCTAAGTAGTCTCTTGGTTTGAATCAGGTTGGAAGCTCTTTCAGACAGAAGCTGTCTCATGGCTAAATGCAGCAGCCCCAGCAGCAGGGAATGTGTCATGAAACAAACAACAAGAGCAAAGCAGAAGCAACATCCAAAGCTGCCAGTACAACTCGTCGCTACAGTCTGAGAGCTAGTTAAGAAGAACTAGAACAGTCACAGCATGAGATTTATTAAGTAATAGATAATAATTTTATATTACATAACATACAATGTTGCATTCTATATTAAATTCACTGTGAGCCTCAAATGTTCTCCCAAAATAAACATAATTATATATTCTATTATGCATTGGTGGTTATTCTCTCTTTTTTCTCTTTTTTTTTTTTTTAAGAATATAGTTGGCATTGCTTTTTAGTTGTTCCCCGAAACCTTGTGGTATAGACACTTTTCTTCCTTAAAAAAAACCCTGCAATTTTTCTCATCATTTTGTTTCACATGGTCGAGATGTAAAGTCAAACATCAAGTGCTGCAATAAAGTTGTTGGCAACATCAAAGAGGATGAAGTATAGAAATTATATGTAGGGTAATTAAATGGCTCTATATTTTATTTGCATATCTCTATATATAAGCTGGCCTGACTCAATAAAGAAGCATTTCCCAACAGCCTTTTGGCCCTCCTAGCTTTGTGCAAGATTTTGCAATATGCTCCAAATAGTCCCAAGATTTCTTGGTCTTCTGACCTTGCCATGGGAAGCTGCAGAGACCTCCCTGAGATTCCTCAAAACACAACAGCAGATCCAGAAACAGAAATGGTGCAAAGCATGTTCCAGTACAAAGCAGAGACAAAAGGAGATAGGGAGCATCATAGGCAGTCTGCTTATTTATTTCTACAGGTGAGAGTCTAAATCTTGTAGTTACCAGCAGTGGTCCAGCTAATGGTGGGAGCCAAGCCCAGTTCATCAGCTCCTTGCAACTGGTGCTTCAGGGGCAGCAGTGTAAGGGCTTCCCCAGCACTCTGTGCTACAAGGACAACTGAGAGCCGACACAGTCAGCTCTCCACCTCTCGAAGGCCCGTGGTTGGAGAAGCACCCAGCAGATCCTCAGAGCTGACATTCTGCAGTGCTGTGCTCCTTGAACACATGTTTTGTGCACCCCCAGGGGTGGTGTAGCTGAGTGACAGAAAGCACTGCTCCTCCAGCAGCCTCTGCACCAGGTGGGTGTTTCTCCTGAGGCCAGAAAGAAGTACCTGACTTCTCAGGGCAGGTTTGGGGCTTTGGTGCAAAGGAGGTGGGATGTTTCATCATCCGCTTCCCATCAGCCCATACAAGTAGCTGGCTAGGACTTGGCATTGGGATCACAGGATGAAAAGCACTCGTACCACCCTGGTTCAACTTACAAGCAAGACCAACTGAGTGGTGACTGCCAATTGACCAGAAAGGTGAGGGGAAGGAAAGGGATGGGAGAGATGGATATCCTGCGACATGACAGCCTGAGACTTTGTAGAATCACAGAACAGTTTGGGTTGGAAGGGACCTTAAAGATCCTCCAGTCCCACCAATGCCACAGACCAAGATCCTGCCAGCAAAGACTCAGTACAGCAACTCACAAGCTACCATTTGCAGCCAATCTCCATTAAGCACTACAAAATACAAACACATTCTGAGCTACCTCTGCTCAGTCACGTCTCCTTGGGAGCAGACAGGCAAGTGGCAAACTCAACATGTCTAGCATGGGTTTTTTCTGGAACGAGTTAGCAACAGTGCGACTCTTCCTTTGCACTATCCTTGGTAAACAGAGGTTGTTGCTGGTACAAAGTCCCTCAAAGTGGCAGGAACAGCATTATCACTTCAGTGCTGTTTCCTGAAGGATCAATAAGCCAAGACAATCAATTCTTCTGGCTAGTCCTTATTCCCCGGGAGAAGCTGTGACTCATCCGCCGCCATTTAACTCTTCACAAACACAGCGGCAGCCCCATTAATTCTGTCCTCCTTAAACACACATCTCCCAAACCCATGTGCCAGGAGAGATTACAGAGCTAGAAGTACTGTATCCAGGTGAACATGGTGTTACCAAGAGGTAAGGTATGGCCCACTACTTCAGCACAGCAGTAACACATCTATATATACTTGGAGCACGTGGATGCATCCTCACGTCTGATTCCTTTGTACAGGACAGCGGGCCCAAAGAAACTGTGGCGCTCTATCCCCAGCTACTTCTCTGTGCAGGGAGTATGAGGCAGTCCCAGAGCACCAGCTGACGCTCACAGAAAAGGCTGCAGAGGCAGTAGATGGCACGAACCGTCATTACAGGAAGTCACAAGAGTAGAGCCTATTTAGGGCCACAAAAGTGAGGTTCAATCCCACGTAGCAAAAAGAGAGTAAGAAGGATGGGAAGAAAGCTCAGGAAGAATGGAAGAATCATGTGATTATTTGCAATGTGAAAAAGGGAATAGAGATTACTGGGGGCAAAACAGGGCCATACTCAAAGCCTGCAGCAACACAAAGAGTTTTGCTGGGATCATGCAATTCTCCATAGACAATTGAGAATGGGGAAGCAGGAACCCAGTTAAGAGATGGGCAAAACAGATCTCATCAGTGAAGGGGCTCACCTTGAACTGAACAGGGAGCCTGTTAGAGCTAGAATTGGAGAACGACAGTGATACAAACAGCTTGGTCCAAAGATTGGCATGAACATGTTTAAAGCTGTGCAGCAGTTTCCACCTAAAAAGTGGTGGGACTTGAGACAGGCTCCTAGAATGTCTTTCTGAGCATTAGAGAGGATGCTGATGCAAGTAATCTCTTCCTAGCCAAGTTGCACTCAGAAAATCTTTGCCTCCCTCTCCCATGCAAAGATAGCATTCACCAATGTTCATAACTTGAGCGTTGCCACACTCTCAGTGCTACAGACTGGGGATCGAAAAAGTGTGACTGAGAAAATCCTATTCACATGAGCTCTTCACCAATCTACCCGAGTTCACATCACCAACAGGGAAAGGTTGAAACCCCCTGTACCAGGCCATGGGGACATGATGCAACAGGGAAGAATAGCTTATTTAAAGGGAAGCAGTAGAAAAATCTGCCAATGACAATAAGTGCAATTTTAAAAAGTCCAGGAAGCCTGTGGGGGAAAAAAAAATAGGTCTAAGGATGAATAAAAAAGCAAACAAAAAGAAAGGCAAGCCTGGTGGAAGACATATTCTCTCCTCACCCAGAAAGTTACCCTCTAAGTCCTGTGAGCTTCAGGGGGATGTCAATTAAATGCCTGTTTTAGGACACGGCTACGAGTCATTTGTTCAGGCCTACTACAAAGAGGTGATCACAGAAGGCTGGGGGAGGAACTTGTGGAGTATATTTCCTGCTGATCCAGCAAACACAATTATGAAGAAAAAGAGAATCCATTCTGAGAGCAGCGTGAAACTCTTGTGAGCAGGATCATTCGCATCTCACATGGTTGAGGGAAAGGAAAGGGCAGCAACTCCTTAATGAATAAAAATAGCCACTTATGCTTCCTTCTCATATATGCTGGGCATATGCTCTCCAGTATCCAAATAGCAAGACTTATTTGCAAGATTCATCCCTCTAAAAGAAGTAATTTCCCCTAAAGATGCAGCACTTTTTCTAGAGACTTTCAAGAGTGCTGAGACTTTAAAACTGTCATTACTTTGAGGACATCATGTCAACCAAACCATGTACTTTAAAGCGTTAGAGCTGCAGTATTTCCTTCCTTGAAATTCCTATACTACTATATTTTTTGAAGTACTTGTAGCATGCAGGAACACAGCAGCTTTCTTGGGAAAGTTGAAGAACACTTTTCAGCCTCCTGCTTCTTCATAAGTTGTATATATGCCAGGCAAAGCTTCACTGAAATGCAGCCACCTTCGGGGTAAACAGCAGCAAGTCATTCATAGGATTCAGCATGGCACAGGAAAGGACAAAAAGAGGAGAAGGAAGTGTATTTTGCCTGAAAGGTCAGAAGGGGAAATCTAAGTATAAACTGCTAATCTAAGTATAAACTGGCCACAGCAGACTAGTGCAGGAGAGGAAAAGGTTGAGGCAAAAAGAAAGAAAACTGCGATGGGAAAGAGAAGAAGGCAGGGAAAAAGTGTTACACAGTTTTCAGCGTAGCCACAGAAAGCTCCCGTTTCAAAGTGATCCGCTGTAGATTCCAGTGATCAGAGGGAAAGAACACAATTAACATGTATTTCAAATGCATTTAATAAAGTACACTCTAGCTGATGGTGCTCTCCTCAGCAGGTCCAGGCACAGAGCACAAAGAGAAAGGGGCCTCAGGCATTCACATCAGGTCGCAGTTTTAAATAATTTTAAAACTAGGGCAAGATGCCAAATCTTACCTCAAGGTGCTAGATCCAGATATACATGTCAGCAAAAATGCCAAGTTTGGTGCATACAGGATGACCACTGATACACACGGCTCCAGATGAAACAGTCACTTACTTTTTTAGCCAGAGTTTACCACTTTTGAATAATAAACCTGGAGCTTCATCTCAGCAAGGGTCACTAAGACTAAACTCAGATCTAGTGTATAGGAAACACCATTGAATGTTACACGAGAAGTGAGTTAGTCTTCTGTTTGCTTCTTGTGCCAAAATCAGAAAACATTATTGGTGGCTTGTACAAAAGGAATTTAAAAAAACCAACCAACCAAACAAAAAAACCCAACCAAACAGCAGCAACAAATAAAGTGAAGTGGGGCAACTCCTGTTCCCAGCACAAACCTCTCTTGTTTTCAACTATGCACCTATGTCAGCGATTTGCAGTTTTTCCCATGGGCAAATCAGCCACTTGGGATTTATAGAAGATTGTTCTCTGTAGGCCTTGGAGTTATTTTGATGGCAGTTACATATCATTTTACAGACAGGGAAACTGAGGAGATATGACCTGGCCGTGGGTCAGAAGACAACAGGTTTCTATCCCCACTGCTTTCCAGGACCTCTTTTCAGAAGAGAGGCAGGACCATGGCACAATCTTGATTTCGCGCAGTTCACCTGCTGCAGACAAATTTTCTAAGTCCCAGCTCGGAGCAAAACAGCTTACTGCTGGCTGGCTCACAACACACCAGGCCTTAGCAACACAGAGGTCCTGGGCTTGCTGCAGGCAGGCAGGCCTGCTCTTTTTCAGCAACAAAAAGGTCTACTCAAGCTGCCCACGCATGTATGATGAACTCATCACAAAAGCAATCAGGCGTTAATTTGGTCAATCATTCCTGTCACAGCAAATACAGTTCTTCAACGAGACTATTTGATGCAAGACTCCAGCTAAACTGAAGGACAGAAAAAAATGCCTCAAAAGGTGCCAGTCTACAGAAGAGAAGTAGGACAATTTAGGTATTGACTCATCCATACTTCTTTTTTTTTCCTTTTATAAAGAAAAGGTTACCCAAGAGTTAAGTAGAAACAAAAATAAAAAGCATTAAAAAATTAAATCGTGTCTTCCAGGCATTAATAATAAGAAGGCAACCCACCCTCCAATCCTTCTCATTTAGAAGAGTATTTATTTGGAGTTTCTGTTAGGCGGCTGCATGCGCTGCGTGCATCCTGCTTCACTGAAGAAGAGCCTTTTTGAAGCATCACTTGACTTTGTTTTAAATATCTTGCTACAGTTTCCATTTTAGCTCTGTGAGATGATTATTTTCTCTCAAACTGAAGTTATACAGCAGTTGAAAATGCTGATGGCTTAACTGGTTTCCTTTTTTTTTTTTTTTTTTTCCCTCCCCACACCCCCCCTGCGGGTTTTTAC
>VZTA01003005.1:397987-446712 GCA_013398855.1 Mohoua ochrocephala
AAAGGGAAAGAGGAAAAAAAAAAAAGAAAAGAAATAACCAGGTCTTAAGCGAGGCAGCAAAATCTGGGCTTTTAACTCTGCACTGTGCCCAGGGAGGAGTCCCCCACAGTCACCCGTGGGCATCAGAAAGAGAAAGTGCAAGGCAATTACTTTCCCAGCAGCATTACAGCAACTTGAGGCATGTAAAGCGAATGAACAAAATTCACTGCACAAAGAAGAAGAGGGAAAACACAACTAGCAGGCTGCATCCAACTCTTTTGCAATTTAACAAAAATAAATGCCATTCTCAAAACAAGTTGGGAATTCTGACAGAACGAGAGAGGAGTTCAGAGTTGAGTTCTGGGGGTTGGTCCAGGCATGCTTGTATTTCTGCTGCAGACTAAACTAGTGGGTAGGTTGGCAATTTAACAGCTCGGCAGTCTACTTAGGGTCTCTGCCCACAAACACTATTTGATGAGGCTGTTCCTGCAAACAAAACTGAGGGCAGTGATGGTACCTCCCTATCGACTCAGCAAAAGTTACTCAGCTCTGAATGAGGACCTGAACCCTCATTTCTGCTTGTGTCCTTGGCTGCCAGGAGAAACTGATGAGTTACAGATACCAGCAAGGCTCTCTTACAGAGGCTGAGCTGGGAGCCCACCGTCTGGACAGTGACTTGAGAGAACACGTCACAAACGCTTCTGGTCTGGTCCTCATTACCTGACACAGGGGTAAAGGTCCTGGATTTTCCCATATTTAGTCCCTACAGATTCACCTGTTAGAGCCACAGCCAGGCAAGGCCAGTAACTTTTCCAGCAGGCAGCTGGCTCTCCAAGCCTTTGCCAGCTCCTAGATATTCACGATCTCCAACAGAACCTTACTGATGAGGAAGCTTCTTAGCAAATGGAATCAAAGGCAAGGCAGCTAATGATGAAAACTAGTGGGAGAATGGGGAAGGAGAGGGAGAATAGTAGGCAGGGAGAGGCAAAACAGCTTTCACGACACTGCTGTCTTTGGCAACATCTCCTACAATCAACCCTAGCGCCGCGCTCACTTCTGCTGGCAAAAGCACTAGTGCAGACAGGGTACCAGACCCACCAGCCTTCTTTTCAACATATTGCTTGGCTTGCTTGAGCTGAGATGGTAAAGAAGTGCTAAACTCGTAAAGAGCAGGATAAAATCCTCAGGCACCAAGCCCGTGCTGAACTCCATGGTTCTTTGGCTCAGTGGCTAGCAGTACCTGAGCTGTTTAAGCTAGTTTAGGCATGTCTACACCACGCTGCAGCTGCTGCTGTTGCTGGAGTAAAGAAAGGTAGGTCAACAAGAGCAGCTATCCTCAATCAAGGCAAGGACCCACCACATCATAGCCAGGGTCTCATTCAACTTCAGCTATTGATTATATAGGAAGATACAGTAATTTCCTCTTTTTGGGCCAAATCCTGCTGCGTGCTTAATTCACCTCATGTCAGTGTCCCTTGTGTCTAAGCTGGCAGGATTTAGTCAAGGAGTTTTACAAAAAAAATGTCATTTTTGCTGGAGAGGGGCCTGATGAAGCACTTGGCAAAGACTCATGATGTTTAATCATTTTCCTCAGTTGAGCTACTGTCCTGTGTGAAGTCTGCCTTGTTACCTTACCACAGCTGCATATCCCTCAGCTTTAAAAAAACAGAGGTAACAACACTTTACACTGCGCTTTAAAGCACTTTGATATCTACAGATGAAGACCTACAAATGAAGAGAGGGAAAAAAGTATCTGACAGGCTGAGCTCCAGCATGGAAACACACCCTCAACTGCCTGCTGGATTCTGGTCCTTCACCTAGTTGAATCAGATCTCAGCTCAAAAATTACCTGATAAACAAAGAAAAATTTTATTTCTGCCCTCTCATTTGGGCTGGCTAGTACAAGATATTTTGGGCTTTAATACTGAGAGCTGTAAAACATTTTAAACTACCCATTGCCATCAGAAGGAATTTTAGACACTCGGTACACAGAATGATCAGGCTGAGGCATGGCAGATGAAGGCAGATCAAGGTCCCAAAACCTAAATCCAAAAGTCACTTTTGAAAAACTTTAACTGTCAGACAGTTCTTTGGTATTATATATTGCTGACTTCTAAAGTTCTTCAAATACTCTGTCAAGCCTTGTGTTGTATAGAAAAGCATCATCCCTGTCCCCTTACAGTGTCACGGGCCAGACTGGTGCTCTGCTGGGAAAACCCATGACGCAGTCTAAATCAGAAGGACTTTTTGGGCACATCTCAAGCAGGTCGCTGGGAAGTTCTATCAGTTCTTAGGTCCATGTCCAGTGCTTATCATTGGCGTCCCATACCTACACGGCAGAGGAAGTCCTGGGCATACAGTGGCACCCCATTCTTCCACATTCTGCTTGAAGGGTGAAGGGAGGACAGCATGCCACAGTCAGCTACTATGAGTGAACCTTGAATGGAGTCAGCATTCCTCCATCCTTCCTCTCTGCCTTTAGACAGCAGGATGTACGACTTTAACTGCTCCCCAGTGGGGTACCCAGCAACCCAGAGAAGATCTGCTTTAGATAAAACTTCAAACACAAGTTCCCCACCCCCACTGCCAGCACCCTTGTGCACAAACACCACTTAATTCCAGACTCCAGACTCGGGGCGAGGCAGGGAAAGAATCCAAGAGTGGAGGCCATAAGACTGAATGCCCACTCAAAACATTGCAAAAAGAAAGCCAGAAGATTTCAAAAGCACCTTCAGATACATTAATAATAAAAAATAAAAAAATAAACATTAGTGACTTGTGGACTCTATAAAGGCTCACCTCTTCCCTTGAGGTACCCAAGTACAAGCCACTGTGAAGTGCAAGTGCAGTTTTACAGTATTTTCTACTTGTTGCTTGGGAAGGTATTTTTTAAAATGCTTCTTGCTAGGGCCACTTTGACCATGCACCCGTATTTCAGTCTCAGATCCTCAAGTCTATGGTGGAGGTAAAATTTCAGTGCTTAACTTCCTTCAGACACACAGTTTGAGTCTTGCACATATAAATCTGGGCAAAATTCGCTCAGCTGCATGCAAGCTATTATAGAGGAATGCAAAATATACTTTCCTTTTAAGGACAAAACCAAACAAAAATTCACAGGTACCTTTTTTTTAGATAGGGCCAAAGCAAAAACAGTTGAAGATGGAAAATACTGGCCCAATCAATGGAATTTTTCCAATTCCCTCCACCCGTACATTAAACCACACAGATAATCTTTGTCCCTTCCCCTGTGAGCCTCAAGATGCTTTGGTGCAAATCTGATGTACATGTTGTAAGTTTAGACCTCAGAGCCACTGCTACTTTTATATCAGGAAACGCAGGTATGAATACAAGTATTAAAAGATAAACTGAAAGTCAGCTTTGCAGTTTCCAAGGCAGCCACAAACGATGAAGAATAATTATAAAACACCATAAAAAATTTCTTCATCAGAGTCACGCTACTTTGAAAGAGCCTCACAAACCCAAGATTTCTGAACAGCTGCATTAGTGCCCTCCTGGATTGAGTGAGGTATGAATTACAGATTTCAAACAGGGACCACTTACACACCAAAAAAGATGTTCTAAAATGATAACTTTTACATAAAGGAAATCAATGTAAAAAACCTCAAGCCAACAAACGTTTTCCAAGACTGTGAAAATCACAAGACAAGAAGTAAGAGACAGAAGAATGAAAAAGTTTGAGTAGCAACTCTCTTCTGGATGCTTGGCACACATAGTATGACTCTTAGATCTAATAGGTAGTTAAATATATTATGCATTTTGATACAAAGTAGGTAGTCTGAAAAACAGCAATTTCTCAAGAGGGAAATGCTGGTATTATTGCAAGGAGTTTAGTTGTTTTAATTCCTTATTTGATTTTAATGCTATAAACTTCATATTGCTTCAATATTCTTTTTCTGTGCAGCCCATATCCATAGCAGGGCATTTTTCTTGTGCATGTTGAATGCAAAGTTCATATGTTTGCACCCAGTTTTTTCATGCAGCCTCCAGGACGGTGCATGCCATGCTGCCATGTCAAGTCTCTGTCATCAGCAGGGGAAGTCACACTGTTCTGTTAACACCCCTGTAAACTTTGCTCCTTCTTTAGTTCCTGTATGTTTTGCTATTTTTCAGGAATGTGAAAATGACTGAGATTTCAACTCAAGTCCCCTACCAGATTTAGCCATTCCAGCTAAAGCTGTTAGCACAGTCTAGCTGCTGGCCAGCTGGAGATTAGGACTCTAACAGTTCCTTGGCAGAAGGGAACGTGTAAATTTTCTGAATAGCTACAAGTAAAGCACATCAGGCTAGGACTAAGGAACTTTCCTGGATTAGGCAGCACCCAAATCCATTCTTTCATTTTCAGACCTGTGGGCAGAGAAAAGTCTTCACCTGGCACAGCTGTTTGTAGAATTAGACTATGGAGAGGCACTGTCTGTGGCTGCTCAAGCAGAGGTTGTGCCACTGGCTTGAAGAACAAGAGCAAGCACAGAAGAATGCTCCTCTCCCTCGTTTTTCTGAGTCCACCAGTAATAACAATGCACTAATGAAAAATAGCTTGGCCTGAGCAACAAAACACATACCAGAGTGCATTCAGAGACCATGCAGAGCAAGCATTCTGTCCTACATGTACACACAGAAATAAAATCTGTAAGGATTTAACTGAATCCTGCAAGCACTAGGACAATCACATGCTGCATTACATTTAAACACACAGCCCTTGTCAGTCTATCACATACAGTATGACAATACAGTCTCTTCTCCCCTTATCTCACTTAGATCCACACTAAACTTTCACTCCTGCTACGCAGCCTTTGCCTAAAAGGGCTTCTGTGTTTACACCCATGAAAAAATAATTTAAAAAACCCCAGAATAAGAATTCTTGGATGTACTCCTGCCTAAATTATGCAACCACGATATTCACTCACTGGAAACCACCACCATCCTCTTCCAACTGCCCGCTGCAACGCATTCCTCCAGCGCTGGGCTGTCAATTGCATCATTTGGGCCAAGCACCTTCTGCACTCTCCATTTGCTGCAGATGCTTTGCAGAAACTCATCAACTGTTGTTGTACCACTTGCTCAGGACCTTGTTTAGCACCAGCAAGTCCACACCTGTGCTGGCAGGGCATTAGCTGTGCACTCAGACAAATCTCAAAGCAGCCCGGCAGCCTACGACGGTCAGCTCCAGGCAAGAGATAGTGTTTCATGTTCTCAGTGACCTTGGCGTGGTGGGGAGGGAGAGGAAGCATGGTAGCTGTCATAATAGAGCTGGTAGCAATTTTGATATCAATAGAAGGAGGACAAAACGAGATTTAAGCCAGCTCTGGTGCCAGATGAAATAGAGTCCAGGACTGCCAGAAACAGCTTCCCCTTGGGTTTTTGTTTTGTTCTTGGTTCAGATTCCTTCAGACAACTTCTACAAAACCCAAACAACTACACTATAACCACAGACAGGCCTAACCATGATGTCTGGCTCCAGATCTAAACTCCTTACAGCCAGAGTGTTACCTCAGCTCCCTTGAAAAAGCATCACCATTTTCCAAATTTGTGTGTCGGGGAGCTGTTAGTGCTCTCTCTTCTCCTCTCCAGGGAAAGGCTCCATACTCTTTGTGTGTCTTGCTTGATTAAAAGATACATTTTAAAAAATAAAAATGAAGGGAAATAATGGGTGAAGTTCCTCAGAGGAGAGGATATTCTGCCTGCAGACATCCAGATGAGGAATAAGCTTTTCCAGGAGAAGCCCTCTGCATGCAAGCTGAGGGGTTTCACCTGTCTCCATTTCCACTGAGGACATGCTGGCAGGCTGGCACAACTCAGCAGAGCTCTCAAACGAAAGTGAGGTACCACGCAAATTCTGCGGCTTCCGAAGTGAGAAAAGACTAATTCTGCAGTGGGTCCTACATGAGACCCCTCCAACGCAACACCCTTGATCTCAGTCCTGCCTGACCTCCCAACCACATTAATCGTGTCTGAAAGAGCCCTCATCTCTGCCCTGGGGACTCTCACCAGTCTAAGGAGAAGGTGCAGCTCTTACCCCTGTCAAAATACTCTCAGCCTTAGTGAGGAGAGGCCGGGACTATCCCATGCCTGATACAGCCTGTTAGGGCTCCAACCTGCCCACCACAGCTGAGCCCCTCAGCCAAGATGGTGGTGCCTGAGGGAAAACATGTTCAAGAAAGGGCAGAAAAAACTGCACAGGCAGTGAGGAGTGAGAAATGGTCCCACAGGCCCTCAGGTCAGAGCAGGAGGGGAGGAGGCACTCCAGGTGCTGAAGCAGACAGTCCCCCCATGTCCCTGCTGAGGCCACAGTGCAGCAGGTGGATATTTCCTGAAGGAACTGCAGCTCGCAGCTGGCCAAGGTCAGCCCACCACAGTGTGTCACAACAGATGGAAAAAATCTGCTTCGTTCAGTAGCTCTCCCTCTGCACCCAAGACCTAGGCAAGCGAGTGCTCCTGGCCAGGTGATCTCTGGGTGACGTTGCTGGGGCTTCTGTGCCAGGCTGGATATGCCACAGGGGCAGGCAGGAGAAGGTAGGCAATCAAAAACAACCCTGAACAGTACTAGAAACTGTCTTGATATTATGGGAGAGACTATTCTCCCACACAGATCACACCAAACCCCTACCTACAACTCCCGACTGATGAGGAAATGGAACAATTGTGTTTGGGAGGCACTTGGGGGCACGCATGACTTCCACAGACACAGCAAAGTGTAGGCAGATGCCTGCCTCGATTCCCTTGCTGGCACTGAAGTTCGGCCACCATAATACACTCCCTCGCTGTGGGTAAATCCAACACAAAATGGCTGGCTAAGCATTACCCCCACAGAAATCTCTCTAGCACGTAAAGCTACAACAAGGCTCCCCTGCGCCTCTAGGGGAACGGGAATCTGCGTTTCCAACTAAAGCCTCTCAGCTCTGTGCCATCTAAAACCACTTCTGAGCCCGCTATATGGCTGCCAGGCCTTTGGCAGAGAGCTCTAGGCCTTTGTAAAACGTTGAACAGGTACAGAGCCAGGTAGTACCCTTCTCTCCCTTGTCTCTCTTTCTTTAGGCTAAACATAGCAAGTTCTGCTGAACTTTGGCTCAGCTTCATCTTAGCAATAAGCGCGGCGGTTTCCTCCTCTTCACTGCAGTTCTGTTGCAGTTTTCTTTGCCTCCTCATTCCATCACCTCAAGTCCTTCTTCATCTCAGTGTTGCCAGTCACCTCTGAAAGCTCTCCCAACCTGGATCCTTCCTGCTCTGCAGCCTGGAGCACCTCAAAACTCAGAGCATTTCCTCTTTAAGAGAGTGGAGAGAGGGGAGGGAAAAATGGCAAGAGCCTTTTCTTTAAATGTAGTTACCCATATGTGCAAGAAAGAGGAGTTTCACAAAAGGATTTAGCGTTCCTTTCCTCTCCTCTCCAGGCAGCCAGAAACTCAGCTCCTCAGCACGGAGCTCATCCCAGATGAAGAAGCAAGGCTACAGCACACAGAGGGGACGAGCTGCAGGGGAAGTCTGTGCAGCTGCAGAGCTTTACTGCTTGTTTCAGTCACTCAGGACTTGGTCTGAAGATGCTTTGCTCTGAGAGAATGTGAAGGAAGGGACACACGCATGGGCCCAGCAGAGAGGTGGCAGTGCCAGGGAGTACCGGGATAAGGTGCCGGGTGCTCAGACAAGTGCACCACACCTGTCCCCGCAGCCCGATGGAGCCACGTGCTGCCAGCCAACAGAATGTGAGGCTGAGAAACAGCCAAAACTCCAACAGTTTCTCTGCAGACAATCTTGTGCATGTGCCACAGAGACCATCCCCCTTGTAATGCCTCTGTGGCCTTCTTCCCCCTCCTCCTCCCCTTCTGTGCTCCTGGAAGTGCTATGGACCACTTCTGGGCACAAAGGTATCCTGCAGTTCATCACAGGCATTCAAAGCTGCTGGAACCTGGAGATCAGGTATAGCACAGTCCATAGCAAGCTATATTGCCCTCCATACTCCCCTCTTCCTCCCCACCCCCACCTACCCCCTGTAAAAAGATGTCACATTCACCAAGGCTTAACAGTGAGAAGGGGGGAAAAAAAATCTGTCAAATTCTTAACTTCAAGTGGATTTACCCAAAGCCCCCTGGAAACAGCTGCTTGAGGAAGGTTTCTGACGAGCCCGTGTTCCAGATGCAGACATTTGGTTGCTCAGTCCCTTGCTGTTGCTTTAGTCCGTGCTCTTGCCACACCTGGACCTGTCCTCACCTGGAATAACCAGTCCCTTCCATCGCTTCTGCCTAGGGCCCTGCTGCTGTTGGGAGGTGAGGCCCAGCTCCTCTTCTGTTCCCTCCCTTAAGGAATGTGTCACGGGCATGGCCTCACACACTCATGCACCGCCTTGCTGCGACTGCCCACTGAGCACGGGGAGGAAGATCTAAAGCACTCACAGTAGCTTCCTCCCTGACACATCATGTCCCACACAACTGCCCTGTGCTTACAAGCTTGGGGGAAAAAAACCCACTATGAAATCATAACCTTCCTTTCTCACCTCTGTGCAACAATACGCTCTGTGCCAGCAGCGCTGGATTCAGCCCCGTGCGTGTTTTCCAGGCTGGGCAGCAGTATCACTTTGCAGCCAGGTGACAGGAACTCTCGGAGAAGTCCCATTTTTATGCCACACAGCAAATAAGGGTACATCAGCGAAACAGAGCTATACAGGGCTACTTGAGCATGCTCTGAGCGAGCTGGTTTGGATTTCAGCAGAAAGACAGCCTCATTCATGTGGACTTTATATCCAGATGAGATCCAGGCTATACTAATTCAAATGCAAAGCACCAGGAGATTGTATCTAGGCTGAGTTACCACTGAGTTAATACACCTTAAGTAATACAGACAAGAACAGAATCTCTCTTTCCTGAATACATTATGTGCCTTGCCATGAGATCCTGGGATTCATTTGCCTGGTGAAACCCCATGGAAACTTGAAGGACAGACTACCTTCTTCTCTTTGGAAGCCTGTTCTCCAAAGCTGTTGTGCTACACAGGCCTCATTCTCCCAAAGAAATTTCTTTTTGACACTTTATCAGATGACACAATTCACATTTTTAAATTTGTAAAAATGAGATGTTAGAAAACATATAGCCCGTAGAAATGTTTTCATGTCTCCTTCTTAACTTTTCAAAGAAAACAGCTCATGTTTAAAAAAAAAAAAAGTTAATTCATTTTTCATTTTTTCACTGGTCATTAGGCAGAAAACGAGACTCTAACTTAGAGACATGTGGACTGCTGTTGGTAATCATGGGCCATTTCATATTTCTTGACTGTACTAGCAAATTCCTCAAGAAAATACTTTCCTAAATCTCAGTGGTCTTCTTATGAAATTTAACAAAGCACTCCATTTTTTAGGAATTATTTTCAAGTCTTCTGTGTTAACTACTATTGTTCTGAGTGGTGGCAGTAATTTGGAGAAATTGTTGCTCACTCTGGAAAAGCTTAATCAAAGAGCAAACAAGCAAACAAGACTTGACACCCAAAGCCACAAGGAAGCAGTCCCTTGCCCTGAACTGCTCATTCATTCCCTCCTTCAAAGGTGATTTCTTCAGCCAGGCTCTCCATGGATGCAAACTCTTACTCGGCTCCTTCTTCAGAACGCGTGAGACTGTGCGGAGAAAGGGCTTCTGCATTGCCACATCACGTTTGCAAAATGTTACCTGCTACCCTCGCAAACATCGTTAAGTGAGTCACGGACAGCCTCAGTGGTCTACGTAATGGCAAGATTGCAAACCAAAGCTCTTCAGCCATTACCTTCATTTAGTGTTCAGAGCAAGCAAAAGTAAGGAAGTTCATGGACAAAAATGTCATTAAGGTTGTGCCATGACAGTGATGACTACATAGGTGCTGCTCATCTCTGAGACTTAATGTTTCCAGATGCCTCATAAATGATAATTTTTACTTCAACTAATTACAGGCATGCTGTGGTGACTCCCCAGACAGACTTTTATGTTATTGGTCTTATTATTATTATTATTATTATTATTATAAGCAGCATTCAGAACCTTTGGTCCTTTGACACTTAGCACCACGCATATGCAAGTATGCAAATATGGTCTTTACTGCGAACACTTTGTAATTTGAGGCCTCGTCCGCATCATTTTTGTGCAAATGCAACTATCCCACTTCACAGGAATGATTTTACAAGAATATTTCACTGAAAAAAAGTCTTGTAACTATAACCACATCCACGTTAGTCTAGCTTACATCTCCAAAGAGCCTATGCTGAACTAAGTATGTCGTACCAAAGTAATGTTCATGCCAGAACTGTACCAGGTTGACTATACTGGGATCCAAAATCACAGTGAAACCAGTACTCAAAGAGTCTGATGAAAACTGGGGCACACGTAAGTTGAGGGCAGAAGATACAGTCAGCACAGACATCAGCAATTTTATATCTGCACTTCAACTTAACTCCTTTAAGAATCTTCTATCTGAAACAGACGCCTTGTTTGCGACAGCTTTCTCTGTTGTGTTTGACTGGCTTTTTAACCCTACTAAACTGAGACTGCACTGTTACTCACCTCTTGCTAAATTCCAGGGAATCCACATGGATTAGCAGCATTATGAATGTCCAGAAAGAAGGAAGCTCGTGGCTTACTGTTCACTAGAGAATCTGCGAGACACTGACCAGCCAATGGATCCTCTGATGCACTCACAGTAAGGTGTGAGCCTCAACTGAACTCTTCTGTAATTGGGGCATTTGGACAGTCCCTGTCCCATGTGGATTTCCTGGACTCTAATAAGCATGAGCTCATTCTGCAGTCGTTCCCTAAGGTATAATAATAAGGTCTCTACCTGTCACCTATTTCATGAAACTTGTGTGAACTTAATACCTTCCAGACTCCGACTGGGTGCAAAATGCATTTGAAATTAGATAGCAGATTCAAAAGCGACGCAGACTTACCCAGTGCAATCACACACTCAGTATTCCCTCAGAAAAGCAGGCCAAACAACAAATTCAAATTAAGCTGACAGGACATTTTTCTAAGGAACACAATTATCTATTTAATTTTCTTTAAAAACAAAACCAGACAGACAAATGACACCCGCAATGAAACAAGGCCAAAAAGAGCTGGATGTGGAATCAGGAGCCCTCACCTGTGCAGTGCTCGGCTTCTTCCTGCTTCGCTCTTCTTGTGCTGCTATAGCCCTCCTTGCTGATGAGCATCATCCCTCCTCAACCCTACTCTGCCTTATGTGAAGCACAGGAAGAGGGTAAGCAAGGGCTTCATGAGTGCTCCTGGATTCTGTAATTGGTGGCAGATTTAGGGCTACCAGTTTCCTCGGCCCCTGAGATGTGCATGGACTAACAACAATTTTTCACGTGCTGATAAATTGTCACTATTGTGCACAAACCTCTGGAACTGAATGCCAAATTATTTTTCCAGATTTAGTGCCTCTTTTTTACCAGTTTCTCTGGTTCAAACCACCCCTGTTCACTCTAGATCTCTGAGGGAACTTGAGGATTTGAAGTGGTGACGGTAGGCTGCAACCTGGATAGCTTTTTTCCTTCTGTGCTCTATTACTCCAAAGAGGGTGGGTAGATCCTCTGCATGTTCCAATACTAGACAGGTTTCTTGGAAGAAAATGCAGCAGACAGCTACATTCTCTAGAGGCAGATCACAGGATAAATAGATCTGGATTGTGTTGGTCCCATATGAGGTATCAATTCTACGTCTTTGTCTTATCACTCCATTCCTCCCGCTTCACAAACCCAAAACACTTTCTCTGAATAATCACAACTGCACTGATTTCTTCCCTCTGCAAGGGAGCCAGGAGCCTGCACTGATATTTTTAGGTAACCCACTTGCTCTGTTTTCTTTCCCCTCTGTGAATAGATCCTTCGCTTATTCTAACCCATAATCTCACATACATTTCTTGTCTCTTTCTTGTTCTGGCACTCTCTCAGAACTGCAAATGCAGCACCTACTGCTTACATACAGGGCTACGCTATCGCTTTATGCTGGGGTTTTCTTGTGTCCAGCCCTCTCCCAAGGCTGAACCAGAAGTACACGACCAGAAGTACAGAGATAGAGACTGCAAAAAGACCTCGATAAAAGTAGTAAGTGGCTGAATATGATATAGAAAGCCAAGCAAAAATTCCAATTGATATTTTTATGATTATTCATCAAAGCTGATAAAGATCTCATTCCAAAGGAATTCTAAATTCTCTCCTGTTTCATAGTGACAGTTGGCATAAAATATCACTGCTCTGACATGAGGAAGCCTTGGTGCCAAGTTTGTGGAAGTATGAACAACAAAACCAGTAACAAGGCAGGAGAGGATCAGTCAGTCCTTTTGTGGCTGTGTCCAACTCGTGCTGCTGCTGTCTCCAAGGAGTTCCCCCTTTGATTCTAACCATATCCTGGTTTTTTGTTTTTCTCGTCTTCTGCTTTGGGAATCTTAGGAATGTCTTTGTACCCATACCTCTTTCAGCCTGTGTGCTTTGTCCTACCCATCTCCTTTTTTACCTCATGCTTTCCATTCTCGATCCCAGTCTTTCGGTTTCTCTTTCCTTTTTCTTTTGGCCCACAAACAACCCCCTTCCCCTGCATGTCAACAGCAGTGGGAAGTAACCTAATTAATAGTTTCTTGATAGGCTACCCCACACATGCACACACCCATCCCCCCAGTATCCCACTGGCAATTCAACAGCCCTCTCTCAAGAAAGGAAAATATTTCCATACTAATTAATAACAACATCGGGTATTTCTGGGCGGAAGGATCTGGGATTCCCATCTGGGCCTAGATCTCTCGAGCTGGTGGAGCAACTGTACCTCAGAGCACATTTCCTTTTCCAAATCCTTGTGTTATTAACTGTTTACACTGTTCTCGGTATCAAACATCTTTGCAGCCTGGCTTCTCTGTTAACTGGTATCTGCAATCAAGTTCAGGCCTAATACCTCCAGCACTCAGACTTTTTCTGTCATTTAGCACATGGCACTTGTTCAGAAACCTACATTGCTTCCCTTCTCTCTTCTCCATCAGGATTCACACCAGCCAAGGACCTTTGCACGCTGTGGTTCTCAAAGGAAACAGATGCTACTAGATCCATTTAAAATGTCTCCGCTGCTTGACTTCCCCTGACATCCACTTCCCTGGCTCTGTTTCTGCCACAACCACTTGCAAAAAAAAAAAAAAAAATATCAAGCATGGTTTTTGAAGTATTTTACAGAGAAGGAGTAGTTCTCAGGCTGGCTGAGCTACAGCACAGATTTTTTTTTTTTCCAGATGTAGTAGGATAGTCCTACTCCTGTCTTCACTCAGGAGAGGGGAAAGGTAGTAAATGCTTCATTAAGGACTGTGCTCAGAGATGGGCTTCCAGAGAAGAGAGGAAGCACATGAGAATTTTGCTGTCCTGTCTTGGAATCACCAAGAAGGGAGAGTTGTGTCTTCTGCCTCTAGAGGCGACCTGACACAACATGACTACTTGCTGCTTCTGCCTGCATCACAGGCCAGAAAAAACATGAAAAGCAAATAAAGTGTGAGAAACACCAGTGCTTCTGAAAAAAAATGCAAAAGACAGAGCTCTTCCCAGTAAGAAAAAAACAACACAGGTCCTACACCATCTATCAGGTCCTTAAAGCCAGAGTATTTCCTAGAAGCCCTGTATTGACGGCTTTGTGGTAGGGGACACCAGTATTGAAGCAAGACTGCCATTCTCCATCACGTGCACTGGAGGACAACAGGCTGTCTCCAGGGACTGTTGAAGAAGCAGAAACACCAGCAGCAGCTGCAGAAGGGTTCACAGTATGCAGGAAGATGCCTACAAGAACGAGTCCTTCTCCTGCACAGAGCGACCTGGAAAAATACTGCCAGAAAAATACTTACCTAAAACAAACGTGCAAGGAGCACATTTACAAAGCAGTGGGCCAATGAAAGGCATCTACAAAACAGAGTAATAAGGAAGGAAGAGTAAAACAGAGAAAACAAAGATAAGTGAGGTGCCCCCAGCTATTCTGTCCCAGCAGTGCTGCCTGCTCAGCCTTCACAGCATCTCACCCTCCACATGTCCACTTCCCATGCCAGCCTTCTTCTGAAGAGCCTTTCATCCTTCGGCTGCTGTCCAAGCCTCAGTGCATTCTCACTGTCCCCAGAGTCTGCTTGGCCACAGCATGGCCCAGTCTCCCCCATCTCCAGAAACAACCATCCCTGTACAGCAAAGCACACGTTTCCATCCGCAAGGCTGAAAGAAGGAAGGATGGAAGGGATGAGAGAAGAAAGGATCCCTCTTAAAGAAGGGGGAAGAAGGATGGAGACAGAGGCAAATAGGAGGGAGAGTGAGAGGGGCCATAAATTCCCTTCTAATTCCAAATAATTCCGATTACACGGATGAGTAGTTTTCAATCAGAAAGATAATCTCAAAGATAGATGGCAGGATAATTGCTCGTCGGCGCGACGTAAATATTGTGTCGTTTCTATTAATCTCAGCGAATCGGGTGTCAGGGTTGTCACTCATTCATCAAAACAAATTAAAAAAAAACATATTAAAAAAAGAGAGAGATGCTGGAGGGAGGGGGATGTGTATCCAATAAGCAGCTGAAGGCGTGCAAGGTAATGAATGCTGCTTACATGCTGTTTGCATTTTTTAGTTTATAAAAGCTAAGGGTAACTCAGGCAGTAGATCTTTATTAAACTCTTGGTAAGCACTGCAAGGGGCACTGCTGCACATAGGACTGAGCAACAGAGCTGCAGAATGGGACTGAGGTTGCGAAACGAGTGAGGGAAGGAAGTGGACAATGCACTCTAGATGTGGGGGTGAATAGTCTGGGCATTAACAACAGGGAGGAGGTACTGCAGAATCACTACACCTGGCAGAAAGGACACAGATCACAGCACCAAAAAAAAGGCAGTGCCTCCATCTGCCAAGCATAGGAGTGGGCAGGGAATGGAGAGTGATGTGGAGGGGTCAGCTAGGAGGGCACACAGTGCCTTGATGCAATTTTGCCACGCTGGCTGCAGGATGGCAGCACGTCACTGGCCCACTGCTGTATCAACCTGGCTGCCTAGTATCTCATCCCCAGGCATTGTGCACCTCCACTCCCTGCCCTTGCAAACTGCCTGGCCTCAGACATCTTTCTCACAGCCCTTTGGTCCCATGACTCTCCTGTATTGGCTTAGCTCATCACTGCTGACCCAGCAGGACCAACTCCCCCCTGCACCCCCCAGCACTCTCCCCCTCTCCTGGAACATGGTCACTTGCCTGGGACAGTGCCCTGGTCTGGGACCTACAGGTAACAGCTTGGGTCGCACACTGGTCAGTCACCAGTGTTTCCCCACTGACTACACAGAGAAATTCTTTGGGAAGACCCTTATTCCACTCTGATATCCATTTCCTGAGGGCTGACACCACTTTCCTCAGGTTAGGAGCCCTAGACTTGGCTTCTGTACAAGGGATTTTCTCTCGTGGATGCTGGGCTGAAACTACCACTCACATGGCACAGCTGGCACAGTTTTCCTGGTAGAGATCAGGTAGGAACAAATAACCTCAAAGAAAAGGCTCCCCATACAACTTTCCCCTTACCCAAGGATATAGTCATATCTTTCCAAGAGTGGAAAACTTCTGCTTGACATTAGCCTCCAGCCATGCCATCCTGTGCTGCAATTCACCAGGGCTGCTGAACTAGTCAAGGCTAGATTAGCATTTGAACAAATAAGTTCCCCAGAAAATTCAGCCTTGGGCAGGAGCAGTTCATAACTGCACAGGGAAGGTTCTCCAAGCCAGGACTGTTTGAACCTGCTGCTCACTGCTGTGATGCAACAGGGAGGCCTCTCAGTGCATCGTGGTCATCTGTAGTCACCGAAGTGGTGCTCTTCAAACAAGTCACCTCAGTTTGCTCTTGAACAAAACTGTTTCCCTTTCCTTGCCTGTAGTCTGGAGCAGCCAAAACACTACCTGAAGCTCTTGACTGGTGTATCCTAAGTGCCTTGAGATGAAAGAAATGCAAAGCTATTAAGTTTTTAGACCAGACTTAGTTTGTCAACAAGTCAGACAAGTTTTGCCCTCCTGAGCTCCAGGAAGAAGCTGACAGGTTTTGGCTGTAAGTTAGCTTAGTGCTTTGCAAACAGCCCCCTAACACAAGGACCTGAACCAGTGCCCAGGGGCTGTCTTCACTAAACGGATTTGAAAAATGCTAATATTTCATCCTTGGCCACATCAGTGTTTCTGTTCATTTACTGCCGCTGTTTGCTAAGTGAACTTATTTATTTAAAAAGCCATTCTACTGGTAGCTCCTGTTGAAATTTGGAAACAAATCCTCCATGAACATCCTCCTGCCAGTCTATGACAGAGCTGGTCCCAATGTAGGACAAGATTCATTGGGATCGAGTGCTGTTCTCACTGCACAGTCCTCTGGGACAGAAGGAGCAGGGATACTTGTCCCAGCAACACATTTAACCTGTCAATCCAGCCAGCAACGCAACATCCGCTGGGGATTTCAGTTGCTTCTGTGATCCTGCCTTATCTCCCTACATCCCCCGGCATGCCCACCGCTCGGTGAAATGTCACTTCTCTCTCCCCTTCTTCCAAGATGGAAGTGAACTTGTGTGCCTGGCAGAGGTCTGACAGACATGAGCTGAAAGGCTGTCAAGGACCCACTGAAAAGCAGGCAAGCCACGCTGTGTCAGATTTCGGGGTGTAACACTGCAGCCTTCTGTCTGCTCTTGGGCTAACTCTAAATGGAACCTTTGATAGGCAGCCAGGCAGCTGTCATCACAGGGTCAGCCTCAGAAGCAGGAGGGTAGGAGCACCTGGGAAGCACATGCCAGTGAGCAGAGAATAGCAGCAGTATTGTGAGACTCAGTACTGCAGGGAACCAGGAGCACCAGGATGAGAGGAGAGTCAAGCATTGGATAATGGGGTAGACCAAGGGCATCCATCCATAAGTCCTGAAAAAACCTCAGTTCCAGAGTGACTTCTCAGGGGTGAAGTGTCCCACAAAACCGGCCTCTGGCTAACTCCTGGATGCTCATTTCCCTCTCTGAGAAATTAGCCTAAAGGAGACTCTTCAAGGGGAAAGACTGCAAAGGTAATTCTCTTCAATAACCACCCAATGTTGTTTTTCACTTCCCATGGGTGAGGACTGTGTCAGCCTCCGATTTCCCTATGATTGGTGTCAGAGCATCTAAACATGACTTAATGCTCAAGAAGAATTTGCCATTTCTCTGTATGTCACACCTTTCCCAGTGAGTGCCTGAATGGCTCTCTACAACAAATGGCTGAGCTCACCTATGAAAGATGTGAGGGAAGAATAAAACCACACTGAAGGGAAGCTCCTCAATTCCCTTATTCAATGGTCTGATCCCTATGCCCATGGAAGTCGGAGTTAGAATTATGAGCTGAAAGAATTAAAACTGTATAAACTATACACGCCAATACACAAATAATTAACTTACTAATTTAGTCAGTGCTCTCACTCCTGAACATGAGTTGGTCTTCTGTTTAGTGGACTTCTTTCCAAGTACCTCTGCAACAGCTTTGCAAGATAACCAGCTGACAATCTAGACCTTCAGGTAACACTTTTTTCAGAGACATTCTTGGAAAACCAGCATCTGTGGAGTGAAAGTTCTGTCACAAATGAGAAAGCGGATAAAACTGAAAGCGTTAGTAAAGAATGAACAGCTAGTCTTCAGAATGAGTACAGCTCAAAAACTTAGTCACACCAGGGTCTATGCTAGGGCTACTGAGGTATGAGTCACCTGGAAACTGAGAAGAACAAGTGGTAGAAAAATGCAGATGCCAGCTTCATTTAAATTAATCAAGATAAAAGTGGATCGAGGAGGACCCCAGAGTGACACAGCTGGGTAGAAAAGCGGAATACTGTGGGTGAAATCCAGCATCAGCCAAAGCCAGGCAACGCAGACTGCCGTCAGAGAGCACTTCAATTTGCCCAGAAGTTCCAAATAAATACAGGAAACATAGACAGTTAAATGGAAATGACCTTTCACTCCACAGCAGTGACAGGGGAAAAAAAAGAGCAGGGAAAAATACCCACTACTCATTCAGATACACCAGGGAGGAAATACGAAGTGATAATAGACAGGAATTTTTGTCCCTGTGTTCTGTGCTCTACCATAGCACTGTCTCCAGGAGCATGCCAGTGAAATCTCTCAGGAGGAATGTTGCTGCTCTCCATCTTTTTCCTTCTTTACACACCACCATAAAGAGCAAAAGGAAACCATGCCCTCGGAGAGAGCTATACTAGTTGGTTAGCACTGAGTATCTTCTGGAAGAGAGCAGAAACAGGAGTGCAAAGCTGAGAGAGAAAAGTTTCTGGAGAATATAGAACACATGAAACCACATTAACTCATGGAACTTACCCCACCAGGTAGCACTCAGTGAAGTAGCAGACCTTAAGCAGGATTAAAAATAGTATCAGATAGGTATTTGAATTACGGTGTGATTTATACAGGCTTTTCAGTTCTCCTCACTGATAGCAGCCAAGACTTGCTGCAAGAATATCAGAGTAGTTTAGAACAATCTGCCTCCTCACATTAAATTATCATCATGACAGAGATTCAGTTAAAACTCATAAGATGGTAAAACTCTGAACATCAGTGAATAACAGTGCACTCAAGCCCACACCAGTGACTGGATGCCACCTGAGGGAATATTCCACAACATTTATAGATAAATTGGGTGGCAACTCTTTGGCTTAAGTGGTGATTTGTCTTTAGACTTTGTGTACTGACAATAGCTGTTTCTATATCTAAGTTTCTTACAAAAAGAGATGAGAACATACAAAGCTGTCCCCTGAGCTTGCCAATGTGCCGCCAGCTGGACCCACCTTCTTGGAGAAAAGCCAAAGAATATCCAAAATTGGAGGCTGAAGTCAACCTCAGACCAGCTGACAGAGAAAAACACCTTTCCTCCAAACTGGACTCCTCTGAAGCATCAGCCAGGCTGGGAAACAGGACTCGGGAGCGGGGAGATAATTGGTGCAAATTGGCACGATAACTTCTGTACTTGTACAAGTCACCCCACCTAGCTTTATGTCAAGTGCTGGATGGCTCCTTTCTGTGTAATTCCCCTGCACCTTCTCATATCCAGACTGCCCTCCTTCGTCTCTCTAGACGAGGAGAAAGGTGTGGTAAGGTAAGTCTGCCTTGTTACCCAGAGGCAGAACAACTGTACTGGCCACTAGAACCAACTTTCAGAGGTCAGGCTGGAAAGCACTGCAGGGCAGATAGAGCCATCAGAGGGAAAATTGATAAGCTTCCTTCCCTTGTTACATTTCCCATCTCTGCCTCACCCTTCCATGACCTCTGCAGACTGGCAACCCATCACTGCTGAAATCCCCCTCTTGCAGACAGCATTTCCCACATGCTGTAGGAGCCAGGACCAGCCAATTCCAGTATCTAAACTGAGTAGCAATACTTCATTCAAAGCTTTTTGTAAAAGTGATTCTTGAGTCTGTCAGGATCAATGCTACTTTACAAAACAGTTTTAATATCTATTCCATTTAATCTTCTTGCTTCTTCCTGCTCCACAGCAGAACCTCTCAAGACTGGTAAGGTGCATGGTACAACTCACTCCAAGGAGTGTTCATTTGCTTCCCCTCAGCCTCTGTCAGCCTTGCCTGAGCACTACAAAGGCTCTGCAGAGACTTTACCACTGCTGTGAGCACCCGTGGGAGCATCCATGACCCTGTTCATGGGAAAGCCCATGCACAGAGATGCACAGCACTCAAGGCACCCAACCATGAGAGAGAGACATGCAGAATTGTTCTTCGAGGCATGGATTTTCAGAGTCCTCTCACATCACCTACCTCACTGACCGGAGCTGCCACCTACAGCTGGTGGGAGATGTAGGAGCATGTTTACCTCATGTCCCAGCTGAAAAGGAAAGTCAGGGGCATAAGGGAGAACATCCTGCAGCAATGGCTCAAAGCAGTCTAGGCTGACAATGAGGGAGATTCCCCAACATCATAAAGGGTGAAAGTTAACCTCCAGGAGCTCTAGTGTTCTCTTCTGTCTCTCAAATGCTAAATGGAGAAAACACAGAAAATGACACTCGAATGCCACAACAAAAGCCCGGGGCTCCCAGGCCTGAGTCTGGCTCACTCACATTAATGGCTCCCTGGTACTGCTTTCATAACTTCCCTGCTCCTCTGTTTCTCCACCAAAGGTTACCCTGGGTATAGTGTTGAGCAGGAGGCCATGCTTGCACAGCTCTCTGGAGATGCTGGGAGGGAAGCACTGGAGAAGGCCAGAGCAAGTTGGTTATAGCGCATCTGGCCATTGAGCTCACTCATTTTCTTTCTTGTCATTCTGCTCCTGCATTGTAGCGAAATCCTTCTGCTCCTACCCCTGCCTCCCATTCAGATCCCTTCTGACACTGTGATTAGGCACTTTGCCCTGTGGACACCCTAAAGGTGGAGCTCTTTGCAAAGGACACGGGTGCCCTGATGCCAAGCATGAGCACTGACTGGGCTGGGCGCACACGGTGCTTCTGACCACTCTCCCACTGGCTCATTCATCAGCATTCAGATACAGTCTGCAGGCCACAACCAAACCTCTGGGAAGCCTCTGGGAGGTTTTCCATTGATTCCTCAAGTAATGAGGCAGCCTCATTTCTCTCTCCACAGAGCACAGTCTCAGATTTCCTCCAATGGACAGCAACTTACCAGCTTCCAGACACCAAATGAATACTCTGACATGGCTGCATCTTCTTCTGGCACCATGGGTTTTTAGGTTACTCATCTCCACACACTGTGTTCAATGTGGTTTTCTTTCACTTACACATGTCCTGGCAGCGGGGACCTTTCTTTCTTACTTTTGCTTCTAATTTCAAATCCCTTAATATCTCCACACTGCAGGCATTGGTTACAGTGCTCCAAATTTAGTATCCTTTGCACATTTAATTAATGGTCCGTTTACCACCTCTTCCGTATATCTAATGAAAAAGATTAATCATACCAGCCTGAATGGTGATCCCTGTCCCACCTCACTGGCCATTCAGGCTATTAAACCACCAGCTTTGCAATGGCAAAGACCAGATCTTTCTGGCTCAAGCTTATATAATTCTTTTACAACCATCATCATACTTTGACCAGTTTTAGGTCCCCATTCCTCCTCCTATCTGGAGAACAACCACATATTGCTAATGGGATTTCATTTAACTGAATCCAATGCTTCACCAGGGATCAGATTCCTGTAAAATACTAGTCAAGGAAAACATGAGTGAGTAAGCGACAACACCTGAAAGCCAGGAGCACTTTCCCAACATAGTTTGTTCTCCATGCCATCTTTGCAGATGCCATTACCTGCTCCCAGGTGTTCCACATTATTGCTATTTCTTTTACACCTCAGTTTCCAAGGGGATACCTCCACTGCGAGAAGCCAAGTCCTTCCACCACCCCTATCAGCGATCCCCATCCCCTACCTATCCTCCCTCAAGCACGTTTCTCTTGAGGATGTTCTCTTACTGTGGGTGACAACAAAAAGTTTTTCAAAATATGTTAATTATGAAAGGCAGAGCGGAAATAACACTGGACCATTACAGGATGAGGACGGTCACTCCACAAACAGGGACAGAGGCAAGGCAGAGGCGTTCAAGGCTTTTTTTGCCTCTGTCTTCAGCACTGATGATGGGCTAAGGAAGACACAGTGCCCTGAACTGGAGAACTATGACTGTGAGAACAATTAACTTCCAGCTGACCTTGCACTTGTGTGGGATCTGCTGTTCCAGCTGCATCCCTAAAGTCTACAGGGCCTGACAGGATTCACTGAGAATACTCGAAGAGCAGCTTGATGTCATCGCAAAGCCTCTCTCAATGATTTCTGAATGGTCTTGGGAATCTTCCTGTTGACTGGAAGCTGGCTAACATTGTAGCAATTTTCAAGTAAGGCAGAGAGGATGACACTGGAAACTACAGGTCTGTCAGTCTCACTGCAGTGTCTGGTAAAATTATGGAGACGATTATTCTGGAAGGTGCTGAAAAACACCTGAAATGCAATGCAGTTATTGGTCACAGCCAGCACGGCTTCGTGAGAGGAAAGTCCTGCTTGTTAAATCTGATTTCCTTTTATGAAGAGGCAACCCACCTAGTTGATCAAGGGAAGCCACTCCATGTAATGTTTTTGGATTCCAGTGAAGTGTTAGATACTGTCTCTCACAGCATCCTTCTGGACAAAATGTCCAGCACACAGCTGGATAAACAAGTGATGAGATGGGTGAGCATCTGGTTCACGGGTTGGGCACAAAGGGTTACAGTGAATGGAGTGACATCAGACTGGTGACTGGTCACTAGTGGGGTTACACAGTCCTTGGACCATCCTTGGTCCAGTTTTCTTTGACATCTTCAGGATGCTGAAGGTACAGGACTGGAAGGAGCTGTTGACTCCTTTGAAGGCAGAGAGGCTCTGCAAAGAGACCTTGAAAAATTATGGAGATGGGCAATCACCAGCCATACAAAGTTTAAGAAAGACAAATGCCAGGTTCTGCACCTGGGATGGGCCCACCCTGGATAGATGTACAGACTGGGGAATGAGAAGCTGGAAGGCAGTGCTGCAAAAATGGACCTGTGGGTCCTGATTNATGGGCCTGTGGGTCCTGATTGATGACAAGTTGAATCTGAGCCAGCAGTGCCCTGGCAGCCAGGAGGGCCACCCGAGTCCTGGGGGGCATCAGGCACAGCATCACCAGCCGGGCAAGGGAGGGGATTGTCCTGCTCTGCTCTGCACTGGGGCGGCCTCACCTCAAGTCAGGTGTGCAGCTTTGGGTGCCACAATGTAAGAAAGATAAAAAGTTATTAGAGAGTGTCCAAAGGGGGGCAATGAAGATGGTGAAGGGTCTGGAGGGGAAGCCATGTGAGGAGTGGCTGAGGTCACTTGGTTTGTTCAGCCTGGAGAAGAGGAGACTGAGGGGAGACCTCAGTGCAGTCTACAACTTCCTCGTGAGGGGCAGGCACCGATCTCTTCAGTCTTGTGACCAGAGACAGGACTTGAGGAAATGGCATGAAGCTGAGCCAGGGGAGGTTTAGGTTGGGTATTAGGAAGAGATTCTTCACCCAGAGGGTGGTTAGGCATTGAACAGGCTCCCCAGGGAAGTGGTCATAGCACCAAGCCTGACAAGAGTTCAAGAAGTGTTTGGACAATGCTCTCATGTGATTCTTGCGGCTGTCCTGTGCAGGACCAGGAATTGGATTTTGATAATACCTGTGAGTCCCTTCCAATATCCCCTCAGGATATTCTATGATTGTATGAAAAGCTGGGGTAGGGAGAACAAAGTTACATGCTGAACAACTCAAGACTTTGCATAAAGGTATCTGAAAAAAGTAGCTGAAGGTGCTTGCATTTCGACATGTGGGCATGCCTGTGGATGTGAGGGACACATTTTGCCCCAGAAAGCCTCTCACTGCAAACACTTCCATTTAGAAGCGCATGGAAATCTCTATTTCCCTCTGGGAAAGCACTGGTTATAGGACAGCTTCTCAGCAGAGCTACTTCTCTCACCTGAGGCCACTGCAGGTGCGCTGACAAAAACAAAGCAACATCTGATACTGGGCTGAAACCTGCCCTTTTGCCCTGAGGCCAGAGGAGGTCAAAGAGGTGCTCCCAATAACCACCTCCTCTCCTCTCTCAACCTTCTTCCTGGCCTGCCAACAGAGGAATTACCTATCTAGATTTCTTGCAAGAAGGAAGTGAACGCAGAAAGCCTCTCAATATTCAGTGGAACTTTGCAGTTTTGATTACAACTGCTGCATTTAAGCTGTGGAACACTAACACAGTGCCGACAGGTACACCTTGAGAGAAATAGCAGCAATGCTCTGATTGTCTCCCTCTGGGGCTTGCAAAAAACCATGCATTTATTTTATCTGAACTTTTCTCAAGGAAGAGAGCAGGGCAAATGTGTCTTTCCAAAGTGCATGACATTTTGTGGGGTCGGAGCAGAGGTCCATTTTCCTCCTCAAGGAAGGGGAGAGATACAGAACAGCCAGCACGAAGGCAGATGCCCAAGCATGAACGCAGACCTCCCTCAGTAAGAGGCAGAGTGACACTGCATGGAGTTGCAGGGAAAGGCCTTTAAGGCCCCTAAACTGAATCCCTCAGAGATCTTCATTTCTATGAAAAAAATGTACTTGCCCAGAGCCTGTGATTAGGTTTGCTCAAGTAGCAAACACTCACCTTCATCAATTGTTGCTTAACGTCCAACTCATAAGAAGACCCTCCACGTGCTCCAGCCTGCAATTTAGCCCTTCCTTCCTGGCATCTCACGTCCCTTGGCAACAAACCTGAGGCAGCCAGAAAGCTCTCTTACCTCCTCCATGCACACTACCTGCAACTCTCTGCTGGCTGTGAGCTGACTGAGGAAAAAGCAGCTGAAAGTAGCTGACTTTACAGACTGAGGGTTCCTCTCTGACCTATAACTTCCTTCTGATCCATTTTCAAGAGGTCCAAAAATCCAGTAAATTAGGGCCAATCACCCTCACCTGTGTCCTTGGGAAAATCATGTAGTTAGTCCCCTCAGAATGTATTTTGGGCATAGAAAGGAGAAGAAGGTGATTAGGAACAGTCAGCGTGGATATTCCAAGAAGAAATCATGCCTGACCAACCTGATTCTCTTCTGTGATAAAACGACAGCACTCGTGGACAAGGGGAGAGGCATGGAAGGCATTTACCTTGACTTCAGCAAAACATTCAACACAGTTTCCCAGAATGCCTCAAGACTGACAGTAAACCATTATGAGTGGACTATCAGATGAGTTAAAAACAGGTTGGATGACGAAGCTCAGAGGGCCACGTTTATACACTACCTGTAGGCCAGTAACAAGACTCATGCAGGGGACCTGTCCTGTTTAACATCTGTATCCATGACCTAGAGGATGCAACAAAGCACACTCTCATCAAGCTTGCACTTGACACCAAGCTGGGGAGACCAGTTGATATGCTCAAGGCAAGGCTGCCATCCAAAAAGCCCTAGAGAGGCTGCAGGGCTAACGTGAACCTTACAAAATTCAGCAAGGACAAATGCAAAGCCCTATATCTTGGAAGAAATAATGCACTGTGACAGTACATACTAGGGCCTGCCTGCCTGGGTAGCAGCTCTGCTGGAGAGGACCTGGGGGCCTGATGGGTCTTAAGCTGAATATCAGCCATCAGTGTGCCCTGGCAGCAAAAATGGCCAGCAGTGCCCTGCACGGTATTCACAGAACCATAGCCGCATAGGCTCAAGGGATGCAGTTATTCCCCTTCACGTGGCATTTGTCAAACCCCATCTAGAACACGTTGTCTAGATTTGAGGCCCTGTTACAAGAGAAAGATTAACAAACTGGTGGGAGCGAATGGAAGGTGAACGAGATGATCAGCAGTTTGAAGCATTTGCTCTGTGATAAGAGACTGAGGGACCCAGGTTTGTTTAGCCCGGAGAAGGTTTTGGAGGGACCTAACAGCAGGCTTTCAATAAGCACCTTATCGAGAAAATGGAGACAGGCTCTTTACAGTGGGTTATGCACTGGCAGTGCACAACAGATGCAAATGGAAACAAGAGAGGTTCAAACTGGATAGAAGAAAAAGCTTTTCCAGCATGAGGTCAACCGAGCATTGAAATGAGCTGTGCAGACAGGCTGTACAGCCTTCATTTTTGTAGGTTTTCATGATCTTACTCAATAAAGCCCTGAGCAATCAAGTCTGAATTCAGTGTTGACCCTGCCTTAAGCAAGGGACTGTATCAGAAACTTCCTGACATCCCTTCTAACCCGAATTATTTTGTAATTCAATGATTCTACAAACAGATGGCAGAAGACATTAATTTGTTGCAGAGGTATTTCTGGAGCAGGAGCAGGTGAAGAAGCGACATGACCTGCCTGCTACTTCCCACCAGCTCTGCAATGAATGCCTCTGCACAACAGCTCTCCTCCTGGCACCCATGGACAGATGGGCCATGCCCAGGGAGAAAAACAGCTGCTCTAAGATGAAGGCCTGACCCTGGCCACTGCCAAACCCATCAAACTACAGCCATTTTTCCTAGTACCAGTGAGGGAATGGCTCATGCCTTATCAGAGGTATCACTGACCACTCTGCCAGCAACAGCATGCTGAACAAGTATCAACTTTTCCAGTATGTCTCTCCACAAGAATACAAATCCTTTGGAAGAAAACCCCTAAAAGGCTATTTGTACCAACAAATATGCAAAGCTATTTCCATGGGAGCAAAGTAAAATAGGCCTTGGGCAGAGCTGCATCACAAAGAAGTTGGAGCAGTTTATTTCTTATCTTCACATCTTTACAAAAAAAAGTTATTTCCCAGTAACACACACATAGAGCTGTCTCCTTATAAAACCAGATATTGTGCTAGAAAGAATATCCTTGTCTAGGCCTAGCTAGTTGGAGAGATGGCAGAAATCTGTAGCTTCTAATTCTCTCTAAAACCCAAAGAACACAGGATGGCTCATGCCATATATCTTATGATGAAGGAGATCCTCTGTTTTTAATATTCAAGACATGAGGAAATATCTTTCAAAAGTAACAACTTTCAATTGGAACAACTCAAAAAACTCCAAAGAACTCACCAGTGATGTCACATAACACCTTTTTAAAAACAAAAAACCCAACCCATCATGAAACATGACTGAAGTAATGATAGTGAAAATCCTGTCGTTTGAAAACGACAAAAGGGATGTTGGCAGGGAATTCTAGATCAGTTAAACTTGCTCTCAACCTGAACAAACAATGAAACAGTTAATCCAGAATTTTACTGGGAAAAATAAAATCAGAGGCTAAAAATATAGTGAAAAGTAGGTCTTGCTAGGCTGCTAGCCTCTCTATTCAGTTCTTTCTTTTTTTGTTGGGTTTTTTTTCCCACTTTTTTTTAAAAAAACATGAATGCAGGCCTGGTAGGCAAAGACAGCAGGGCTAATGCAGCATACCCGGATATCTACAGCAAGGCTTCAGCCATGGCCAGTTTAGGTGTCATTTCACATGCACTGTGCAGGTCCTAACATATTCCTGGCCCAGAAACCACCCTCCTGTCCCCATTCAGTACATGATGCACCAAGCTCAGCCCCAAATGTCCTCTGTACACAGGAAGGCAGTAGTGGCAGTCTGATGACAGTGGCATGCTGGCGGCAGGGGGAAAGCAAACTGGATGTGCTGCTTTCACTCAGTCTGCCCAGTGCACTTTGCACATCCTGGAGCCACAGCAAGCTCTGGGCTGGGCTGCAGGAGAGAGGAACACAGCCTTCAGTCAAAGGACTGACACACAAGAACGGCAGGACAATCTACGTTTCCATGGAAGGAAAAGGATAGAGCTGGAGGTTTCTGGTTATGGGCAGACTGCAGCCCCTGCCCCTGGAGAAACAAGTGTCATGACATTGTCTGGGACAATGTGATACAGAACAGGCACCTGGGCAGGATACAAAAGTGTGCCTTGGTCTGGGGCAAGGAAGGCACTGGGCAGAGTTTTCAGGAACCTCATGAGGAGAGGAACATGTAGGACAAGATTCTTTGGCTCAAACTTCCTTCTGTGACATCTCAAGTAATGAATGTGTGCTGTGAGCAACCCATAGGGTATGTAATCCATGGATTAAAAAACAGGTTCCCCATTTGAGATTCGAGAGCAATTGTCAATGGTAAGATGATACACACAGACATTAACGGACGTCTGCATTGAGCCATTGCAATTCGAACTCGTTGTTGGTAGTGGTACAACACACAGATGGATGGGATGAGTTAAAACGTGGAAAAGGGGCTGCTCTCAATGACAAGACTCACATCATTCTCTATATAAGCCAGCGATGCACAGCCCAATGCAAAATATAAAGTTGGAGGGACAGATGCTGCAGGGGACAATCACAGAGACAAACCTGGGGGTCCCAAGCGCAGCATGAGCTCTCATGTAACCCTAGGATCTACAACATGGGAAACATTAAAAGCACTGCGTAACCTTGCACACCTCAGTGAGGCAGTGGCTAAAGCCCTTGTCCCCTTAACTAGCCCAGACTGAGAGAATGTGCTTACCACGGTAAAGCACCTGAGAGCACGGTGCCAGTCTTGTCGAAAGAACTGTAAAGGGATACAGGGCCAAAAAGCTGAAGTTGATGGATTAAATTCAGAATGAAATACTGCCATACTGCCTCCTAATGGCAGGGGGAATTGCACACCAGCCAAGGGAGAAAAGAACTCACAGGGGCTTACACCTGTTTACAGGAGATAAGTTGCAACATGGAATTGCTTTCAAACACTCTTTACCAGTCCTTGCAGATGTCCTGGAAGAAATTCTGTTGCGGGAATCTATTTTCACCAGATGAGAACACACCATCTTGGACTGCTGAAACAAGGCAAACTCTGTGCATCTGAGAACATACTAAAAGTCAGCTGTCTACAGAGGACCTGCAACAGGACTCTAGAGATATGGAACGGATCACATAAGGTTAGGAGAGACATGACTGGATCACAACTGTGTCTGCTGTTTTCAGTACTTCAGCTCCCCAAAAGACCCCTCATCACTATCTTTCAGTAGTCAAAGGACATGCAGATGCTGTCCCAGAAAATGAAATGAAAGCTGTTTCATAAAACAAATTTCATTTTTACTTGGAGCCACCACAAATTATCTGTGAAGCAAGTCCTCTTTGATAGGTAGGCAAAGAGACAAGGTAGCTCTGAGTGCTCCAGTACCACTCCATAAAAGCACTGAAAGTGCCTGCAGTAACTGATCACCAGCTCTCTATCGCAACAGTTCCCATCCTATTTCCCCAAACTCCCTTTTGTCAGGAGGTATTGTCTATTCAATCCTTGTTGGAACGATTTTGGAGCCCTGTGATCAGCACTGAACCAAAATCGCCCAGCCCTTGTGGACCTTTTCTCCCTTCCTACTATCAGAATGAGATTTCATCTTGATGTTCAGAGCTTGGAGACCCAGAGGTCAGAGGCCACCACATGATCCACTGAGCCACCCAGTCCCTAGATCACAGTGTTAACAAATCACCATTTATCTTTGTTACTGCAGCAAGTGTCCAAGGCAAAATGATGCCAAAGATCATATCTGTTGGGATAACCTATTGATTTGTGTCATATTCTGCCCAATCCCTGTTTTATTCTTGCTCAGGCAGAGGTCAAGACAGGTTAAAAATAACTCCTTCAGTCTGAGGTGCAGGACTGAGGAATTTAAAGCCAGGATGTTCTTCCCAAGGGTGGGGGTTCAAAAATCTCCAAGACAAGCAACAGAATCAGAAATCTACAGCAGTTGGGAGAAAGACCTTGTAGTCAGGGAACTCAAGCCATGGCAAAAAGTTTTGCAGCTTTAACTGGGAGAATTTTTTTTTTTCTGTGACAGGGAATAAATCAGTCATCTTAGTTCATTCAAGCAACTAAGCATTACAAAAGTTTACGTGATATACATACACAGCAAATGCTTTGAAGTACCAGTGCAGATTAATGCAGATGCTGTTACAGCATTCACATCTCCTAGCCAAAGTACACTGACCAGCATCAGCATAATTCACGCTCCTTATTCCACAGTAAGTTAAAATTTTGACCTTTATTACAGGGATAAAAAAAAAAAATCACAAAGACCAGAGTTGAAGCAGTTACTGCTGCTCCTAGCATTTATGCTCACGTGCCATTTCTGTCAGAGAACTCTCTAGGTAGATGCAAATTTTTATTTCGATTATTTTATCCCATTTCAAAACCTTGGAGTTAAATTGCCAACACTTTAGAGATATTTTGCCTTCCATTAACATTTTGCCCTCCAGGAAATGAAATTTTAAGCTAATACACATTTACCCCTCTTTTTCATTAAAGAAACATTATGTACATGCAAAACAAAAAACATTTCTTTATGGAATCTACATGATCTCCTGAAAATTTTGCCCAGTGATGCAAAAGAGGGTTACCTCTTGCCTTTCCTCTGGCTTCACATTCCCACTCTCATATGCAGATTAGACGATTAAGAAAGGAACACAGTTTGTTACTGCATCTTCTAAAACCAGAATTTCTAACCCTTGTACTAAAGCTCAGCAAACTTTCAGGGGCCTAACAGGTGGACAAGTCCTCCTTTTCTCTCCACACAGAGATTTACATCTGAGTATTATTCACCTAATGGGCCACACTACTACAGGCCTCAGAAGTCCTCTCTAGAAGAAAAGAAATTAAACTAATCTATGCTACCATGGGATAGAAATATGGACTCTGAATGACAGAGAATAAAACCTCCCACCGACTACCAGCACCTGTAGAAGAGGGGGTATCACGAACTGTGCAACATGTGTCAGAAAATTCACTCACTTTCCCAATCAAATGTCAATAAAATATTGCTTCCCTTTCTAGATCTTCCTTGGACCTGAAGGCACAGTGTATTTTAGCAGTATACATCAGTCACAGCACTCTGGATAAGAAACAATTAAGGAATTCATTGCCCTTGTGCAAAAGTAACATGGCAAGTGTGCAGCACCTCCACGGGAAGTGAACAAAACAGAAACCCAGTTCTGCCAGGCCAGTTCCCCAGATGGGATGAGAAAAATCTCTGTATAAAGTAGTTTACTGAAACAGAGCAGTAAAACCACCCTAATGTTGTAAAAAAAAAAGCAAAGGAAAAAATCAGGCAGGGCTGAAGTTTTCCTGAGCTTACAGACAGGCAGAGGGGAGGCAGGCTGGCTCACTGCTCACAGCATCCTGCAGTTCTGGCAGAGGAGAAGGGCATGTGAGAGCAAGCAGGAGATACTGAGGCAAAACTTCACAGCACAGACACTATTGAGAAACAGGAACATGTTCGCCTCTGCCCTGTCACAAAACTGACCTGCCCCATGGTCAGGAAGGCTCAGAGAGGACTAACCTTGCTGAGTGACTGTCGCAGACAGGTTTCTGTCTGTAACAACCAACTGGTGGAAGGGCCAAAGGGCAGTTTAAGTCTCAGCAATACCATTCCCTGTATGATATATGCTCCAAAGCCACCTCTTCCCTTCCTGTATTCTTTCACTGGCCGTTTCTAGAACAGCAGGCAGAGCCCCACTCTGGGCTGCAGGAGCTGGCCACAGGAGTCATCCAGCTGGGACTGCTCGTTTACAGATTAAAGAGGAGACCACCAGCACAGGCAGGAGGAAGAGCAGACGGGCAGGAAGCAGCAGAGACCTGGCAAAGCCCTCTCCTCTCTGCTCGTTCTCTAGTGGTTCTGCGGGCGATTACTCCAGAGCACCCAGCCATACCAAAATCAATAAACAATTTATACGCAGCCCAGGGAACTTTGCCACACTTAATAAAAGCCTCCAGTCACAGTTATGGCTTCATTTCACCTTAACGTCTTCTTTAACTGTCCCTTCTTTTCAAGATCAATTAGAGGCACGTGCAAAGAGAAAAACAAGCAAAAACCACAACCACACACACACCACTCCCCCCAAAACAAAACAAAAACCAGGGAAAAAGCTAAAAAGCAAGGTCAAACTAAGCAACCCAGCTTCTCCTCACCACTCTCCTGAGGCAAATAGAAATTCAGGGACTGACAGATAACACATTGGGACACCTTGTTTACACATGTTTCTTGCAGCCCCTGGTTCTGGGCACAGATCAGCAAGACAGCAGCCCTGTTTAGGAGAGCTAGAGTATTTGGTAAGACTCACTTGAGCCTACAGAAGACGCGTCTGTTCCCTGCAATTTCAGTGGAAATTCAGCAGCTCTGAAAAATTCCAAATACAAAGGGTGAAACTCTACCTACCCTCAAAAGGGACACAAATCAGACACTTTTAAGTAGATCTTCATCTCGTGCTAGGATGATCCAGCCTCACTGCCCCAGTCATGCCTTGGCTTTTGATGAGACATCCAGAACCCCACCACTGAATCATCTTCTTTACTCCAGTGATTTGCAAGAGGAAAGGGGTAATGAAGTAGGGTAACTTCCATTAATAGCAACTGGGGGCAAATAGCTTTTGATCTCTCTCACTTTGTGAATTGAGGTGCTAATATTGCTTTGATGTTGTGCATTCACTTTACAAGTATTAGAAAAGTTCTCTGTGTTTTCTTGGTATCTTGTTTGCAAAAACTATCTCTGCACCTGGGACATCTGCTCTTGAACAAAACAGAACAGTGGAGGGCCTGGCCCATTTCCCAGACTTTCAGTCCTCATAAGGCTTCTTGAGCTCAAATGCTTCCTCTGATAGAACCCAGAGTCTCTGCCCTAGCTAAGCTGAGCCCACCAGCCACTATAGCTGTTGCAGGCAAGAACAGCTGAACCAGCCCTTTCCATTGTTTTACAGCTTTTGAGACCCAGGCAAAGTAAGATTCAACAGCTCCATGCCCCTGGTGCCAGCACTGCCTTTAGGTCCTTAACCACAAAGGTACAGCAGAAACTGGCTGAAATCATGACAGCTCCTCAATCCTGCTCACTGCTGCAGGAATCAGCAAGGGAAGATCTGCTTTGCATTCACGCCATCAGACACAGGAAGGAGTCACCTGAGAGCAGCCCCGGGTAAGCAACAACTGGGGCAACTGACCTGTTCAGGGAAGACACAGCTGAACTGCTGCCACTTGACAGCACTGGCCCAGGAAACGCAACTCCCACAGGTAACAGTTTGGCCTCTTACAATGCTCTTAGAAAGAGGGACCTCTTCACTGAAAGCAGTTTTGAAGCACAAATAATGGAGACTACAAAAAGCAGAACAACACCCATCACCACGCCACTGTCACCAGCAAAACACATCCCCAGCTCAGGCCTCAAATCTGAAGTGCATCTGTACTGAGCCTGGGTCTCCTCTTATGGCTCCATCACCAGAAAGAAAGAACACAAGGGAGGAAGTCTGGGGAGAGGCAAACACCATTCTCTGTCTGGCTCCCACTGCTTTGGTAGGGCATACACAGAACTAAATGCATGCACACAGTCAGCAGGGCAGTCTGGTTTTCAAAATGAAAAAACCCAAAGAAGGTGGACAACAGGTTAAGATACAAGGAATAAAAAAAATTACTCAGCTTTCAACCCAAATCATATAGGGAATAAAAAAATTACTCAGCTTTCAACCCAAATCATATTTCTCTGTTAACATCTCCAAAATGTGAGCTCTGTTCTCCAGCTAGATCTCTATTCAAAACACATCTACCTCTTATCTTAGTTCTTCTTCCTGCCTGCACATACCTTCATACATGTATCTTCCCTCATGACTTCCAGTGTGCTAATGACCTGGCTCAGGTCCTGAAAGTTAAGGACAATTAATTCAGCAATCAACAGTTTAGCAGTATCTCTTTTTTGCCACTTTATTTCTCACTGATGTCATGACAGATCATGTATCATCCTGCCCTTCCTCACCTTTGCTACTTGTGGCCTACACCCCCATCCTTCTCTGCTCAGACAGTATGTTCTCTGAACAGTAAATGCTCCTATTCAAAGTCTGTAAAGCCTCAGTGTCAGATGGACTTCAACATTGGCCAAAACGTTCTAGGGAACTATAGTAGGACAGAAAGTGGGGAAAGACTGAGTTTACGATGATCCCACAGAGTACAGCAGTAGCTCAGGGCACCCCGGTCTTCAGGTTCTTTGAAGTACTACTTTTCCAGAAGGCCACCTAGTCACTTTTCTTCATACAACCTTTGTTGGAGGAGTTTAGATACTCACTTGATACTGTGCAGATTTTTCAGCACACTCACACTAAAATAACCTAAGTTTGGATCAGATGGAGTGAAGCATTTCAAAGTAGGTTATGCAAACCTGCACCTGGTTATATCCTCATAATTTGAAGCCTCTCAGGGAACATCGAGATCACCAATATATTAAAGCATACATCAGAAACTAATAGGGTGTTAAATATTTCCAATTGAGAAGAGCCTACATGTCTGGGAGGAGACATCTCCAGTAAAAAACTGTATGCTGCTGCATCACAAGCCTTCGGCAAGAGCAATGATTTTCTTACGTGCCATATTTTACAGATTGTTCAAGGCTAAAGAAAATCCACCTTTGTTACTTAAATGCAAAATATCTCAGTGATACCCTGTGATAGAGAATTGGTTATCACCTTGTGCCATGGTGCTACTGCCTGTATGAGTGGGTACACAGCAAGAAGCCCTAGAAACTGGGACCTTCAACAGAATGCAGTCACGAGCTACTGGTTTGGTTGGGAGTGTTTGGAGGGAGAGAAGGGGTCTAGAAAGAATAGACATGGAGACCAAATCATGAATGCCCTAAGTTAGTCACTGCATGGAGCCACTAAACACTGGAAACGAAAGAATTCAGTCAGAGTATCACCAGGACAAAGGTGACCAGAGGGATGAGATCTCATAAACCATCCACTGGTAGGAGTCAGAAGAGAACCTTCTCCTCCACAAACATGTTACTTACATATTTATTACACATCAAGTTTATATCTAGCTGGAAAGCACTAGTTAGAAGCAAGGCGATCTCCCAGGCTATGACAAAGCAAGCTTTCCATTAATAATCCATAATGCCACCAAGAAAAACAGAAGGAGCACAGCATTTCCAGAACTACTCAAGATTCTCAGCTGCCCATGAAATCCAGTTTTGTAAACACAAGTAAGCTGATGGGTTTTTTTGTTTTCCCTTAATGGTCAAACACTTGGCTATATGCAGCCAAGGTCAGGAGGTAATCATTAGCAATAAGAGTTTCTTAACCACTTTCAGGGACCTGATCCTATGAGGATACAAAAAAAAGTTCCTTCAGGAAAAAAGTAAGAAGCCACTAAGCACAGGCTATATAAAAATCATCTGCAGCTGTACAACAATGAGACCTGTCATGGCTGAGGCACTCTTTTTTCTTTTTCTTTTTTTTTTTTTTTAATAAGCAAGCACCCCATATAGAAGCTTCCTCCTTTTGTATATCCCGAAAATTTCCATATTCAACAGAAAACCCTTCTCGATGCTGAGCAACCAAGAGTCCTTATCTAGGGGTGGGAATGGAGACCTAGTAGGATGTGTAAATGGAGCTGGATCATGTAGCCAAACTCAATGACATCCAGTTCATAATGACATGTCATAAACCTGTGCCAGAATATGGGGAAATGGACCAAATGGTTTCCCAAAGGGAGATATATGTTAGAGCAGGAATGGTAAAAAATACACACTGAGTCTAAGCTTCTAAGCACTGCATTGCATTCCCTGAGTACAAAAGGGAAATGGAGGGGCTGCTTGAGAAACATCTCGCATTTCCCTGATCCCTCTAGTGCTGGCAAAGCTGTGGTTTTATACAGAAAAAATTGAGCACTAGCAGGGTCTGGAATAGGAAGGGTCACAACTGTTTTTCTCCCTGCCAAGGTGACAGTCCTATGGGCCCAACAAAGCAACATATTTGCTTGTTTTACTCTTTCAAGGATCACTTCAACTGCAGCATTGTACTGGACCCTCCCAGCCAAAGAGGATTGCCTCCAGTAGCTTTAATTGAGAGGAAGAAGTATCTGATACGGGAATACCCTGATGTTAATGCCCTGCCAGAGATACATGAAGTATTCCAGGATGCCAAGAGGCCTGACAAATATGCAGTCCCTTGGGACAAGGTCTTTTGTGCTTTTTTATGGGCTGATGCAGTCTCTGGAAGTGGAACTGATAACCAGCAATACAGGTCATTGCAGCACCTGAAAATAAGGCCATCCTGTCCTTTTTAAATCTACCTGCTTTATGCTTTCCTAGATGGAAAAATATAGTCACATGTTATGCTCTTTCCTTAAACCCAGACCCTCCAAGCCCCAGGAGCAGACAGTAACTGCATTTCAGCACCTGAGAATTACTCAGCACGGCTCATCTCTGCCTCAGATGGCAATTGTGCTGCCTGGGTTGCCTCACTACAAGCACAAGGGGGCTGGAGGGCCAGACTATCTCTTCAGCTGTGGAGGAATGTAACCGCTACATCTGTGTGCAGCCAGGCACGCAGAGGTCAAACAGCATTGAAGCACTGACACTGCCACCCTGGACCTGGAAGACAGCAGAAAACAGAGACCTTTCTGGATTTGAGTGCACACTCCAATCAATCAGACATATTTCAGGCATTTGTTGTTTGTTTGTGTTTACGTTTGTTTGGGGGTAGTTTTTTGGGTTTGGTCGGTTGGTGGTTGTTGGAGGTTTTTCATCCTTTACAAATGGCCGTTCTTTCCCTTCTGGCTTCACAGAGTCCTTCCAGACCCCAGAATGCTTCAACATTCCCATCTGACAAATTTTCATCTACCTAACCTACTAAAAGGGAACAAGAACAACAAAACATTTGTGTTCAACAGGACAGATGGATTTGTAAAGTCAGATGGTGCAGGGCAAGCTGAGAGTTGTTTGTTGATAGAGAACTTGAGAGTGGGCTCAAGTGACAAAAATGTGAGAAAAAGTGACACCTGCATTGTCCAGTGTGCCCCTCATTCTGTCTCAGACAAGTTTGTCACTCCTGTGAAATCCTCACTTGGACATTGTGTCCTTCCTTGGGGACTCGAATGCTTAGCAAGCATCCCCACTAGCAAACCCTAAGCCTCCCTTTCACAAGTGGCAGAGTGCTGTAAGAAGGCCACTTTGCCAGGCAATAACACCTGCTGGAAAGAAAATTCCTGTAAGCAGATTCCTTGCAACTGAAGCAGCAACCTTGACCAGTCACTTCAGAGCCCCGTTACATCCATAATGATACTGTCTCCACCTTTCCCTTCCCCCCAGCATGAAAGATGAGTGGTTGTGTGGAACGAGTCCCCGAGCTGTGATGGGAATCCGTCTCGCTTGGCTGCAAAAAATATATATATCCTGGTATGGCTGTGATGAATCCTTTCATTATTCATCTGCAATTGCCCTGCTACTGCTGCTGTTCTGTTCTCACTCTCTCTCTTTCTTTTATAAATAAAAATGGAAACAGATTAATGACAAATATTGACAGAGATTGCTTTTAAAGAGCCACACCTGAATGTGGGCTATGGGGGAGAAGCAGTGGCAGAGCAGCATCAGAGGGATGGGAAGACCAGGAAAGACTATGTAAGGGATAGGAAAAGATAAAGATGCTCACTCCAGCTGGGCTAGATGAGTACCGACTGGTGCAAAGTAACCTTCTGGTGATGTGGACCTCCATTTGCTCCAACAAATGAGCTCTGGATTAACAGAGCTATGCATCCAAAATATCTGAAGTAACTAGAAGCAGTCAGTTGCACTGTCAAAGATAAAGTTTGCAGAGACTAGAGCAAAACACAGAGGGGTGGTTACACATAGATCACCTGGTGATCAATAAATAGCACCTGATAATGCTGTTTGTCCCACTCCACTCCGGGTGACCAGTGAACATCGAGGCTCTTAGTTGGTGCAACTGCCAAAGCTGCTTGAACTGTAGGAATGTGACTCAGATGGACCAAACAAGCCCGTGACCAGTCAGGCCACACATTGACACAGTGAGTGAATGCATCCAACGGAGGCAAACCTGGCCTCATGTTACCTTTCCCTGCCTATTCCCCCTGCATGAAGAAACACGATGAGCGTTATACTCAGGTAGCACTCCAAGAGGATGAACTGTTTATTCCCATTTAACATTTCATCCCCTTATTGAAGAAAGCAGGAGAGGAGTGGCAGAGATGGTATCTAGCTCCTACAGAAAGAAAAATCAACTCACTCTGGGTTTACTTCTCATCTTAAAACAACCTGTTGTAGCCATTCTGAGCAGATGGGCTGCAGGAGACAGAGCTCAAAGCCCTGGCCTCTTATAACCAAACTGTACCTGTTCCTTGTAGGTCCTGGCACATTTTCTCTCATCACACAAACAGATGCAAGACCTGACCTACAAAATGGCCAGCTCAGACTGCTTGTTGTGCCACACGCTGCTGCAGCATCACAGAGAGGGGCAGAGAGCTGCAGCCATTGCACCTGCCCCAGTATTTAGCCCAGATGTTGCATCTTAAACCTCCTAGATGCTGTGTAAACTCCACAGACTGGAATAAGTCTGCTCTCCTGATCGGAGGGCTGATGCCACTCTCTTGTCCTACACACCTACTGATGCCCTTCAAATCAGCTGGGGGTCCAGCAATTACAGTATTTTTTTTCTCCATTCTTCTCTCTGCTTTAAATCTCTTCCTCATCCTCCACAGACAGCTTGAGTTCCGTTATCACTTCTCTACATATTTCTACCCCTATGGTGATCTCCAGTGACTGCAGTCTCCTCCTCTTAGGTCCCATGCTTCCTAACTCAAGCACCATCTATCTACCTGAAGATACCGTGTCTGCTAAAATCACCTTCTACCAAGCCATTTCCAAGGCTATCTCACCTTCCTGCCATCAGTTATACTTCCTATCTAAGAGCTCCTTATTCCCATCAGTGTTTGGCATCACACATGAGAGCAGAGATGTGCACAGACTCATTGTTGCTTGCTCCTTGCCAGCCTCCCACTTAACTAAACCCATTTTCATCCTCCCCTCAGAACTCTTTTGGTGCCAAGCCACTCTCCCACCCTCCTGTCCTCCTCAGAGCACACTGCTCCTTGGACTCCTTTCAACAGCAGCTAATTCAAGACATTACAGCACAGAAGCCTGTGCCAACATCCAGTGCATAAACAAAGATGAGATACACGAGAAGAGAGAACACACTGTCAGCATTTAATAACAAACACTAATTGCAAACAGGGGGATGGACTTCTCCATTCCTGTTCTCTCAGCAGCCAAAAGCGATCTGAGCCAAGGGACGTGTCCATTCACAAACTGGGATCCATTAATCCCTAAATGACTCAGTAGCCGACTGATTGCCACCAGCCTGCTTGGTGTCTGACTGATCCACTGAATGGAGTGGATCTTGGAGTTTTATTTGCACCTCATTAGTGTAGGGACACGTAATTATAAGGCCTCTAGTGATGCAATTTCAAAAGCCTTTCATGTCTGCTACAGATTTGCCCTATAACCCCTGCAAAATTTTAACTTCTCTCTGTGACTCTTCTTTTCCTGAGAAAACTGCTTTATATCAGATCCCAAAAACCTGCAGAGCAGGCTGTTTGTGGGCCTCAATATTTCAGTACTTTTACTGAAAGCTGTTGCAAAAGACAGATGTCTTTTTAAATAACATTCTCATTTATCAGAAAAGCTGGTTCTCATCACATGCAACATGATGTAGAGAGACTAAGTATTTTCAATAATTTTGCCCCATCATTCATTGTGCTTCACAGATAAACATATCAGACCCTGAAAGAGAAGACACCCATGTAAACGACTCTTTGGGTTCTCTAGAGCAGGCAAGTCCCTTTCAGACATAATCCCTATTTAGGAAGCATATGCAATTATGCCACAGGAAATGTCCCTTCTCACCTCAGCTAAAGATAGTGTCAAAACCCTTAAGGAGCACCTGGGAGAAGAGAGGCACACAGTTCTTGGCTATGTGACTTTAAGACCCCCTCAAAGCCCCTCCTGCAGCCTTGCTCTGTGTGGATTTCCTATGAGCTGCTGAATCTCTGGAGACCATGGGGCTGGTGGGCACAGATCTGTAAACAACTGAGCCAAAGTTAAAACCTTGGTGCCTGCCAGTTGTGTGAGTCTCCCTCATTCAAACCATTATTCCCAGGACTTTCTCCCAGCCCACCCAACTCCACAGTCTCAGTCCTGCCATCATGCCTTGGGCTGCCTCTAGCACTGCTAGTACACATCAGTCAAGCCAAATCAACTGACTAAACCAGCAGGAAATCAAGTAATTTTTTGCAGTTGAAGTGGTTGATGTGACTCAGAGGAGTCAAAGGAGTGAAAGGTAAGCAGCAGGAGCTTACAGCCAAGCATGAAGAAACAATGAAGTGGAGATGGAAGGACAAGGCTTTTCCTTCCAGCAGTCATGAACTGTTTACCTCACTTCGTGGCCTTGCACCCTGTATTTCTGACAAAGAAAACATCCCTAAAATTTCAGTCAACTGCAAAGACTTCTTGGAGTGTTTTAGGGTGTATCTGGATGAAAAAGTAGTGCAGAAATAGAAAGTCAACACCCTTCCAAATCTCTACGTGCTATAGAGTTCCAGCTCCCGACACTCAAGGTGATGTTGGAAACCCTTTGAGTGCATCTACAGCTGAACTCACTGCATCCTGATGTATCCAGCTGCACATGCATCATACATGCTGCTCTAGTCCTCATGGTACTTCTCCACTGATTTTAAGCTGCACAGCCCTTCACAATTCAAAGTCCTTCTCCTCAGTACCCTCCCCTCCTCAGGCTCTGGGGTCAGTAGTTGCAGGGTTCCTTGTATATTTACTTAGGGCAGCCTCATGAGAGAGTTTCAGCTGTCGCCTTGCCTTGAAAATTTCATTAGCTTTGATGTTGCTTTCCAAATGAGCACCCTGCACTAACCCACATGATGTTTCAGCCTTCACAACACTGAGCAGATTTGAACTCTGTGGAAAGACAGAAGATCTGGAGTTTACTGACCTTCACACCCCATTACGAAGTCCACCTTTCATTCAAGCTTATGTTTAATGAGATGACATGAAGGGCTTAAGTAATGGGGTATAGTATTCATATGGATATAAACTACCCAAGCAAAGGCCTACTCCTGCCTGTCTCTTCTTCCTCCTTTATCTTGCCCCTTGTGTCTCGCAGCTTTGCCCCTTTGCCCTTGCTCTGACTCCTTCCTGATCCTCCCACCAGGTGACAATTTGAATTTTAAAGCCATTTACATTCCAAAATGTGCATAATCAGATTTTTATCCTGTACTTTTCTGATGTGACTTTTTTATTATGACATCAAGTACTGACCCATAATAAGGATGTAAATGCCCACTTTAATGTCTATTAGCAGTATCTGCAGATGCATATAAAATTATAGTATCATCACATAACTACATATTAACCTCTTGAGCTCCATGGCAAACTCTCCGGGGAACACTGTATTCCAATTTTCAATTACCAGCAGTAGTTCAGTGACAAGCAGTAGAAGTTGTACTCATCCATATCCTAAACACTTGAGGTACTTGCAGAATGACAGAGAGTAGACACATTCTGAATACACCAGTTCTGATGCTTCCAGTTGCCAGTTATTTGTGACAAGCATTTGGGTTCTTCTCAGGAAAAAAATACACAGTTACATTTAAGTATACATACAGGTGAGATGTAACTTACCTGAAATAAATTTGTGGCTTTCAGCAAAGTTGTTTCTGAGTCATGTAGTGCACCATCATCACTTTATCCACAGCGAAGAGCAGAGGGAAGATAAGGTGTACAGCAACACACCATGTGTCATCTTTTAAGCTTCTGTTGAGCAAACAATGCACTTTGCTCAGAAAATGCCCACTTAGCACAGGTGTGAGGTGTAATGTGTTAGCAAGGAATGATGTGGACTGCAGTACCTTACTGCGAGGATAAGAAAATCACAAGTGCAGCTATCTGTCCAGTCCCAAGATGGTATTAATGGAAATGCAAACATTCTGATTTTCATCTTTCAGGTTGATGGAATCTGTTTACATCAGAAAATGGGTACTCAGCTGCAAACAGAGCGTGCCAACCCACATCTAACAAATGAACACTAAAAAAAGCTTGTAGAGGGAGGTTTTTTGTGTTTGTCTTTTTGTTTTTTTTAAAGATGCACTAATTTCTCTAGGAGATGTAAACCAAGAGTCCATGCAGAGAACAGAACAAAACTTAGGATTTAAAGAGTTATTGTTATAAAGACAAGAGTTAGTACCATTTTCTCTTTGTACCCTTCTCCTTTTTTCCAATACAGCTCAGTCAGATGATTGTTTCTGGTTCCAAAGAGGATCTCTGTTCCAAGGGCATTCTTCCCAAAATATACATCAAGATTTCTGATATTTTAAAACTTTGCTGAATTGGGCATTAGCAGGCAGCCTATCATTTGTTAAACAACAGTCAGGTTTACCTCACTAGACAATCATTACTGTGTAGTTTAGAGAAAAGAATCAAGAGGACAATACTTGAAATATCACTGCAAGACACGAGTCAAAATTCATGTCATCCTCTGATGCTCAGGCATATAAAGTGTGACTGTTCCACAGCAAGTTTTCACCTACCTATTGCTCTTTCTTGAGATGTAGACAAGTTATTTCACAGCAGATTCTCTATGATGCTATGCATTTGGGGCTGCTCTTTCAATTCCTTTGAAGTCCAGGAATCACAGCATTTCCAGAGACAAAACGTATTTGGGGAAATTAAAATACCTTTATAAGGAAACCCCAATACAAAGTGAATACATACCAAAAAGTCCTAGCTCAAAAATAAATAATATATATACACACAGATATACACATATCTGGTTACAGATAAAAATACTCAAAAGGGAAGAAATCCCTTACCTGCCATCCTAAGTTGTCCCTTGGTCCATACACTTTACAGTAATGCTAAATCAAATGATTACACAGTTTATTTTTGAGACTCTAACTTTCTACAGAGCACAGAATGTACACCTCCAGAGAGGTGAGGGGCAAGGACTGAAGGAGATTAGCAGCAAATGAGTCAGACCCAATGACAGAATGGACAAAGCAGGAGGCTGTCAGGGCAGAGTTCTCATGATGAAAGCAACTGACCATCAGCCCTGGAGAGATGCCTGCCCGCTGCCATCTCTCTCTTAGCTGAGAAGCCAGAGAAAGACTTCAGCAATAAGGACAGCACTCCTCATCTCATCAGTAATTGCAGCTGGATGTGCAGAAGGTCTGAGCATTCATAGCTGCTAAGGAAGTTTGTAGGAAATGTGATTTGAACCCACAAAAGGATACAAAGTAAATCCCTGCAAACTGCCAGTGTCTGCGTATCTCATCTTAGGCCCCTCAAATTCAGAGGTAACTCCTGGGTTTTGCTTTGGTCTCAAACTCCTCACTTATGCAATAAGGGTGACAATAACATCCAAATGCTCAGCACATAAATTCATTAACATTCTAAGCTGTCATAGCAGGAGGTACCCTGAAGACACTAACAAGGAAATTACTTCTTTCCTCTTAGAGAGGAGTCTGGATGCTGTGCAGTAAATAAAGCTTGAAGTCAGCCTAGGTGAGGGGAAGAAAAAAAACCCAAGCCAGCAGTTGTACATTCAGAGAGTCTCAAGTGTCCCACACTAAGGCAGGAGCCTCGTGTGAAAGGGGACAGATGGACTGGCTGAGACACACAACCCTCGAACCCAACAACAAATCATGCAAGTGCCTGACTGCATTGTACTGTACCTGCAGAAGGGCACTGATGACAGCAACATGGGCCACTCCAACTGCAGCCTTGTCATCAGAGCACACGTTTTCTGGTTTGTTTTCCTTGTTACTTGGGGGGTGGGTGGGGGTGTTGAAGAAGGTTCTTCTTAAAATGTCTAAACACATATGTAAGCACATGAAGCCAATGGTTTAGAGTCAGGCAGCCCATCCATGTGGTGAGGAGGGTGAAATGCCACCTTCCCCGGGTAGCCCCTCCATTGTCTGAGTGCAGGACATGGCCCCCTCCAGGAATCAAACCAGCTAATAATAACTTTTAGACATGTGAAATTTTTGACATTACCAATAGTTTGCCAAATCTGAGCCCTTCCCGTAAGACAATCTGTTGCTCCTGGTTCCAACTCCTTGTACCTAACAAAAATCAGCATATTTCACTGGGAACGCTTCCCAATTCTCACAGGTGCAGCTTGTAGATGAGAGATGAAAATAATCACTTTTAAAAATTGGACAATTCTCTACCCCCAATATGGTGTTGAAAACTTGAAGCCATTTCTAAAGGATCTTGATCTTTTTGTTTAAAAACATTCAATCCACTTGGGATCTAATTTTTTACAGTTTATTCATTGGAACAGTCAAGGTAAAGGGATTCCTGTGTTGTTCCTTCCAGAAATATGCATAGCTATTAATACTGGGACACAAGCATAGGCAAAAGAAAATTCAAAGTCCTCTGTTCATTTGATCTTTGAAGTCACTGTTATCATGGTAAAAAAGAATGATGCCAATCTGTCTTAAAAGGATGTTAGTGTTGGCAAAATTAATAGATATCCATTAAACTATCAATTGAAACTGACCTGCTCATTTAAATGACATCCCATTTGGGACTGGGCAGATCTGAAGCAGTGACTTAGAAATGAAAGGCTATTTAAGAAACTCTGGAATTGTTTCAAATTCCAAACAGGGAGCATCTCACTTGTCTAGAGACAATGTCCTGACAAACTGGGAAACAAAATCATTACAAAAAAACTCCAAAGAATGGACATGATAAATTACCTCAAATCCTTCACTCAAGTTTGCAATTCAAAGCAAGAAAAGCCTAGTAACTCCCTACAGACCTTCAGATTACAGTTTATACTTTATACTTACGGAAACGGTCAAGGAAGCATGCAGATTAATGGACAGCCCAATACTGTAAATCTAGTCAGATGTCAGCGAAACCTCTCTTCCCCCACTCTCAACTCAGTTCGCTTTATATCAGATAAAACACTTCTTTCATATATTGATTTATTTCCAGTTTCTATAATCAGAACAGAGATTCTGCAAGAGCCTCATTCAGAGAATACACATCTTATTTAAAACAGAGGAATACAAGCAGGAATCTTTCTTATTTACATGTTACCCTTAAAATAGAGTCCCAAGAACCCAGAGTCCAATCCCTATCACGCAGCTAAATCTTATGACCTCATAAAATATTTGGGACATGCACAAGGCAGCTCTTCACAGACTTTGAACAGACCTGTTTGTGAGCTATCTCTAGAAGAACCCTCTCTGACAGAAGGAGGAAGCTAAAATGCAACTGATGGTAGCTTTGGCTCACTGTCTGGCGTTGTCAAAAACTCGAGGGAAAATTCAAGGACTTCAGCAGTGCCCAAGGGCTCTGGTCAGGCCAGACCAGTCTCAGATCATTGCCCTTTTAGAAATGCCTCCAGCAATGAAATCTCACATGCACCAATCTAGGCAACCTAGGCTTTATCTCCAAGTTCATTTTTATGCCCATCTGCAAGACAAAAGATGGTTTATTCCTCAGTATTTCCAACTCCATAAAGGGCTTTCTACCACACAGGTATGACACCTCTGATCCTCTTCTGATAAAACTAAACAGACTGAGCTCTTAAGTACTGCAAATTATAAATATGATTGGTACAAAACTGCACTGTAATACTGCTAAAGGAAATGCAATAAATTCTGGATTTAAAAAAAACCCTCCTCACTTTCTAGGACCTTGTACATTAAAAGCAGTGGTAAGAACTTTAAGTTCAGACTCAACTGCCTGAATATCACCTCCTGTGGTAGTGTTAGAGCAGCATTTGGGCAGCACAGGCTAGCAGCATATTTGGATATATGAGTCTATGAAGCCTGAATAGCAATATAAGAACACTCTATAAGAAGTATCATAAGTGACTCTTACAGTTACTCTGTAACTCTGAAGAATACTTTAAGTGTAGACACTAGAACTGAATGCATACGGATGTGGAATACTGGGGATTTTCATGCAGGAGCACAATTAAAGGTTAAATGACAAGTTTTACAAGTATGAATCTTATGAAAAATTACTTATATGGGTTAGTGGATTACATAGGACTTGTTGGCTGGGCATACATACACATGTCAAAAAAGCCTCATTGTAAAGAAAGAACAAGACTTTTCAACCTTGCTGGAAAAAAAAGCATTGTAAGAAATAATGTCAGGATGCTGATATTAGGAAAAAAAATATTCCAAGAGAAGATGCAATTTACTTATAAAGAGGGTAATTAATAAGAAAACTGATTACAAACAAAGATATGCTAATCCTTCCTTGATGTTTTCAAACATCAGGACATGTCCTTGTAGAAATATATTTAAATCCAGTTGCAGGATAAATACTATAGCCAAAGGTTCAAAAAAGTTTTCTCCAGCCTTGAAGAAAGTTTGTACATCTTTTTGAGACAGGACACTGAGCTAAGAGAGCACTATAAAAAAGCATCACTATATGACTGCTTCATCCGTACAGCACCCCCCAGGTATCCAAACCCAGTCACTGTGAGAGACAGGCTACCAAGACAGGCAGACCTTTGGTCTGACACAGAACAGCCTTTTTCATGCTGCTCATCCCATTTCCTTCAGAAGTTACAAGGACAAGAAGGCAGCTTTGCAAAATCCTGATCACAATACTGGCATCTCTGCTCTAGGACATTGAAAACTCTAGGTCACAACACACAGGGCAATAACACACACTCAGCAATACTTCTCCTGATTATTGTCTGCAAGTACATATATTTTGCCTCTTCCTCTTACATAACAGGCTGTACCAGTCCATTTTCCAGTTTTACCAATTCTTTACGTTTGTACAAGAATTCTCTTTACCTAGTATGCCAGTGAGCACATCTTTTCAACTCACTGGACTCACACTGAGAGCCATGTTTGCAGTTGGGAGGGCATTCTAGCCACATTAAAGTCGAGAAGGATGTTGGAAATTCCTTCTGTCTCCCCAACGTAAGTCTGTATTATGTGCCATGTGACTGAGGGCCAGCCACACGCAGGTCTCCAGGCACTGGTGCCAGTTTAGTCTCCCTGCACTTGCCTGTGGCACTATTCACTTTCATTAAAAAGAGATGCTGTGGTATAACGAAGACATTATGTCCTCTGTGCTGAGTTCAAGCCCTGTGCTGGATAAAAGTTAACGGCCTAAGATAATCTTGTTTTACCTTCTGTATAGCAAGTGTCCCCTTCTGCTTTATGCCTTAAGAAGCATTACTGTAAAGGATTTTTCCTGCATTCGATGGTACAAAAGGAGGATGTCTCGATGACAAAACACAAACTGGAACAGAATATAGGAAACAAAGACACAGAAATGAAGTATCACAATGAGAACGGAAGTTCATCATCCTTTGATAGTATCCCAACAGACTATTAAAATACATTTTCTGAACAAATATAGCACCCTTCGCTTTTGCTTTACTGAAAAGTTCTCTGGCTACAAACTGTTCCTCAAGGCAAGACAGCAAAGTTCTTATCCACTTGACATAATTTCTTTTCAATATCTAGGCACACACACTGGTTTTTGTAGCATCTTCCTTCTTCAGTACAGAAGGGGTTACAATAAAAGAGGCACTCCATCATGCTTGTTGTTGCCCTTCCTACAGTTTACCCTCTCATCCTCTGCCCACTAAGCAGGTCTTTGCAACATCCACAAAATGCAGGAGCATCTACAGTTTGAAGGACAGCACTAACCAATTCAATGTCATTATTCAAGAATGATGCTGGCAGGACACACCTCCACATACCACAATCATGAAGCTAATCTATCATTCAGTAGCACTAGTCCCAGCCTCTAACAAGTTTCTCTCAAGCTCCTGGTTTGTTGCTTTCTTCACTCGTTATTGTACCTTAAAATCATAAATCCACCAGGACAGAAACTACTTTCTTTCAATTCAGTCTTCTCCGGTACCTATCAAACTGGGCATTAAGCCTGACTAGAGCTCACTGGAACTACTGGAAATGTGCAAAGAACAACTAGAAAATGTGCTTCTCTCAGCTCTTGATTTCTCTTTCGCTGAATGTCCATCTTCTCCCTGCACACAAAAGTTTGTCATTTTAAGACTGGTCTCTGTCATCTATGAAAAACTGTTGCAATTGCATGAGGTCCTCGGAGACAAGAAGGGGTATATATACATCACCTTTCTAAAAACACAGCAAGGAGTATTGGTGGAGTGACAAGCTAGTCAGTCCTACCTCGGTCCCTTGTAGCTTTATGGAGCAAGTTTTGGAAGCCATTTCTAGGCACCCAAAGGACAAAGAGGTGACTAGGAACAGACAGACAGATTAAACGACAGAAAATCAAGCCTATGAACCTGTCCTCTATGATGGAACGATAGGCTCTGAGGATGCACAGAGGGCAGCAAATGATGTCTACATTGACTTCAGTAAGCCTCTTGATGCAGTCTCTCATAGCACACTGATAGCCAGATAGGAGAAGTATGGACTGGACGGCAACCTGTAAGAAAGGTGAGAGAGAAGCTGGCCAGGTTAAACAATCAGTGGTTTGAAATCTGCATGATGGCCAGCTATGAAAAGCATGCCTCAGAAGACAATACTGGGATTGATAGTGTTCAGACATCATCAGTGACCCAGGGGAAAAAGACAGAGCATACGCTCAACGAGATCAGAAATAATGGCATGTTGAGGAAGGCAGCCAGTGATATGCTGGAGGGTGGGGGGTACCACCAAGAGGGACTTGGACAGATTGGAGGAATGAAAAGACAGAAACATCATGAATTTAATAATTAAAATAGAATAGAATAGAAGAGAAGGGACCTAAAATGAATAACTAGTGCAACTGACTGACCATTTCAGGACTGAATAGAAGTTAAAGTAAGGGCATTGTCCAAACATCTCTTAAACCTCAACAGGCTTGAGGCATCAACCATCTCTCTAGGGAGCCTGCATCTCTGTATAGAAGTGTTTCCTAATGTCAAGTCTGAATCTCCCTTGGCACAGCTCTGAACCATTCCCATGTGTGCTGTGACTAGATACCAGGGAGAAGAGACCGGCACCTCTCTCTCCACTTCCCCCCCGCCCCAGGAAGCTGTAGAGAGGAGTCTCCTTTTCTCCAAACCAGACCAACCCAAATTCCTTCACCACTTCCCACAGGACACGCCTTCCAGCTCTTTCACCAACTTGGTGTTTATTATTTGCTCTGTTTTAAAAATACATCATGAGCTAGTCAAGGGAAGGGATTGTCCCACTCCGCTCTGCACTGGTGCAATCTCACCTCGAGTCGAGTGTGCAGTTTTGGGTGTCACAATATAAGGACATAAAGCTATTAGAGAGTGTCCAAAGGAGGACTAAGAAGATGGTGAAGGGTCTGGAGGGGAAGCTGTATAAGGAGCAGCTGACATCACTTGGTCTGTTCAGGCTGAGGAGGAGACTGAAGGGAGACCTCATCGCAGTCTACAACTTCCTCATCACGGGAGGATGAGGGGCAGGCACTGATCTCTCTGGTGA
>VZTA01003006.1:0-55004 GCA_013398855.1 Mohoua ochrocephala
AGGCTGTCCCCTAGCAGCAAGCGCGCCATTGGCGGAAGGACATGACACCATGTCAGGACTCTACCAATCACCATGAGCCATGGGGGCCGGGCAGGAGGCGGGTTTGGGCATGGCCAAGGGATTATGAAAAGAGGCAGCACAGCCTCAGAACTGCCTTTTTACCCGGAATAGCTGTGGTCAAAGGTCCAGTGCTGAGGTAATCGGCCTATAACTCTCTAACAGAGACACATTAAGAGATTTCTGCCTTGGATTAGCCAAGGCAGGCCCAGCGCTGTGGACCTCTGCCTCAGGTAATCAGCCTAACTGTCTCCAAGTGTCTCCAATCCCTGCATTCCCAGCTTTTTGGTTTTCTTTACTGGGTTAATTTGGATTGTGTAAATTTTTCTTTAAATTATTTTTCCTTTAATAAATTAGTTTTAATTTTTAATTAAAAACACAAGAGTTGTTCTTATTTCTCACAGATCCTCAAGTGTAACCCTTGACTGGACACCACCTTGTCAACTAGACCATGGTGCTAAGTATCACACCCAGTCTTTTCCTAAATCTTGCAGAGATGGTGACTCACGCAGGGATGGTGACTCCACCAGCTCCCTGGGCAGTCCATTCCCATGTTTAACAACCCCTTCCATGAAGGAATCCCTCCTGAGGTCCAGCTTGAATCTCCCCTGGCACAGCTTGACACTGTCATCTTGTTCTGTCGCTGGTTGCTTGGGAGAAGAGACTGATCTCCTCCTTGCTGCAATCTCCTTCGAGAGAGAGGTAAGGTCACCCCTGAGCCTCCTCTTCTTGAGGTTAAACAACCTCAGCTCCCTCAGCTGCTCCTCGTAAGACTTGTGCTCTAGAGCCTTCACCAGACTTTTTGCCCATCTCTGGACAAATGAGTTACTACAGATTTCTTTGGCGCCTAGATCGCCAAGGCCAGTGCTGTTTTACTGTGGAAGCTGCAGATATTTCCCTGTTCCGAGATAATATTTAAATACACAATAGAAGTACCTTCAGAATGTGAAAAAATATTAGGAAATGAATAAAGATTTGTTAACTCAAACATTATTTGCAAGACTTGAACCAAACATTTACCTTACAACTTCAGCTGACACAGTTTAAGCTGTGGGTATGGGTATTTGAAGTATATACTACATTTAGAAATCTTTAGAGAACCCACAGAGCTTGAACAAATTTGTTATTGAAAGCTAAGCAAAAAGACTGCAGTAAGCTGAAAAAAAAAGTAAAATGAAGTGTTAAAAGATACACTTTCTTTGTCTCGAGTGACTACAGCTATAATAGAATAGAGATGTTAACCTTTGCCTTGCATTTCCCACATCTATTCTTGAGTTTGATTAAAGCATGAAAATAGAACATTGCAGATTAATAATAGAAGGTTGGTTGAGTTTTATTTTGGTTTATTATATATATAAACAAATAGACATGAATATATAAAAAGTACATATGTATAATTAACTAAGAATGGAAAGGAAAATTAAAAGAAGAGAAAGAAAAAAAACAGTTGAAGGTAAAAATAGGGGGAAAAAAGTAGGCTAAGAGTTTTAATCCCCTGTTCTCTTTTGCTTCCTTTTCTATAATGAAGAAGTGAACCGTTAGGCAGTATCAGGTGTGTAAAACCAACTGCTGGCCATTCTCACATGTCTGGTTCTTTCACTTCTCTGGAACTGGTCTCCAAATCTTGCATTCACCCAGATCTGAAACCAAAGCATTTGACCTGAAGACAGAATAAAATGATAGCCATGCATAAAAATTTAAGAAATTCAGGTTCCAGAGGATCAATTTAATTTGTTGGAGTTTGCAAGGTTAATGATCACCTTTCTTTCCATGAAGGCATTGTACTCCATACACCTGAGGTAATTCTGATTTTAATAGCATGGAATGAAGACACTGAATAGTTATGGAGAGACAAGTAAATCAGTAACTTTCAGTGACCTTGTTTTTCAATGCTTGTACACATCTCAGCTGAGAAAAAAGCAATCATTTCCCTACTGGGCCTGAAAAGGGAACATGCTGTGAAGTTTTTCAAGAAAAAAGTGAACAGTGCTTAATATGAGAGTGGTCAAATGACGGAACAGGTTGCCCAGAGAAATTGTGGGGTGTTTATCGGTGGAAATACTCAAAAACGTACTGCATACAGCTCAAAGCAATCTGCCTTAACTGCTCTGCACAGAAGATGTGTTTGTGAACTAAATGACCTCTGGAGGTTACTTCTAAACTTCATGATTCTGCGATTCTGTGAACAATTTGTATACTTGTAACATTCCTTTATGATAGGATAAAGATGACCTAAAGTTATCCAAGCATCCCCTGGATAGTTCCGGTGTTAGATCTTGCTGTATTATACATCTTCAAAACTTACAGCTCAGTCTGAATTTTGGCCCATTTTAATGTTTGTTGCTTTTTTCTTGGGTGGTGGTGTTATTGTTGTTGTTGTTGCTGCTCTTTTGCTTTGTTTTGTTTTGTTATTGTCATGTCAAACGTTCTGATTCTGAGTCATATGACAAGCTACTGAAAAATGAAGGTATACTGCCTGAAACATATGCTTTGAAAGACATACCCCTGTAGAGTTCAGCTGTTAAAATTAGGACACCTGAACCATTAATATCTCAGAAACATCTGGGGGTTTGATGATTACAAGTTTTTCTTAGCATCATGTAAAACATGTGGCTTGTCTTGATTTGAACTGATTGTCTTTAGTTGTCAGATCACACAGATAGGAGGTGCAATCTTCTGAAATATTCATGCCACTTTAAAACATTAACACTTCTGCTGATATCTACAATATTTTATCCTTAAAACCATAATAGATATCTAGAATGAAATTCTACACAGGTCAAATTATTTTATACCCTGGATTTGGGCTGCACGATTATTATACACTTAACTTTCATGAAAAAAAAATTCTGTTATAGCTATCAGGTTTTTTTAGAAACCAAGCTAACTGCAATTTCTCTCCTTGTAGAACAGGTTTGAGAAGTGCTTCTCAAAGGCACTAGTGGTATCTCAATGTCTTCTTTCCAGGAAGTGTTTATGGGAAACAGGCCATGAAGTGGTACAAGTACAGACTGGATAAACTGCAAAAAATATTAAAATATATGACACTGGTTATACTTCATAAATTATTATCTTCAGAGTATAAAAATTAAATGTGCATGCAATATGGATTTAAAAATATGAATTAAAAAATTTAACAGTAAACATTTATTTAACAGTAAAAAGCTGTTTTTCTATGTTTCTGTTTGAATTCTAATGAGCTTCAGGTGTTGGGTTCAGCTCAGTAGTAACTGTATTTATTTGTCTGTACTCAAATGTCTTTATATATCTATACCTAAGTGTGTTTACATGAGCCAGGTGTCTGAATTTAGACTATAGTCAATGGAAATCTAATCAGGAGAGTCAGGGATGCCTAGAGAACAGTTCAGCTCATCTCAGGTTGCATACCAGGGGTTTGATTCTGTTGCCTACACATGAAAATCTAATACTGTTTGAGACGTTGCAGAATATTCTGCCCACCTGCAGCCAGTGCAGGTTTTCTGTAGCTCTTGTGTGATCTCATTCCACTTTGAAGGTCTCAGAGACCTAACCAGTGTTAGATGAACCTGGTTTAATACAGTTGTCTGCTGTTAGGCTTTTGTATCAAATACTTCAGTTTATCAAATTAGGTCTGCTTTTATAGCAAGCTGATATGTAACAAGATCTTGAAGATATTGATGTATGCAAATACATAATAAATTTATACTGTGATAATGATCTCTCTAGAGACATAAGAGAATTAATTGTTTTATAAAATCCTACTGTTGTTCTAAAATATTTTTAAAACCTGGAATCTTTTTGAATTAATTTTTTATTTTAAAAAATTACTTCATAGCTTTTCATACATTTTACATTATATCACTCTTTTTTTAGATATAATTTCACTTTCTCAGAAATCACCTGAATGTACACACTTCAGAAAGCACATAATGCTTTCAAAAATTATTTTGGTCCATTATAACACCTTGACTCGTATTTCCTGCTGGGAAATGTACTTGTCATTGTGAGATTAAAAGAATTATTATCTATTTTCTAGTGTGGCTCTGTAAGGGCTTTAGGAATTGAAGCATATATATAATGTTTATAATTTTATTTTTAAACTCTGCTTTAACTAACTAGGAAAAAGTAGCAATCACTTAATTTTGAGCAGATCTAAATAATTTGTATCTATAGCTTTCTACCCAGCAACAAAACTCAGGAAAAGCCCTGAAAGCAATTCAAGCACTTGTGCTATCTGCCAAGATTGTGAAGTTAAGGAGAAGCTGGTAGAGTATTATCTTTATGCACACTGGTCTGCTAGGACTTCTGTATTGTGATGGGTTGACCCCGGCTGGACACCAGATGTCCACCAAAGTCACTCTGTCACTCTCCTCCTCAACTGGAGAGGGACAAGGAATTGTAATGGAAACCTAATGGGTCAAGGTAAAAATGGGGAGTGATCACTCACCAGTTAACATCATGGGTAAAACAGACTCAATTTGGGGAAATTAAATTAATTTATTACCAATAAAATCACGACAATAAGAAATAAACCCCAAATCTTGAAACACCTCCTCCCCACCTGTCCCTTCTTCCCAGTCTCCACTTTTCTGCAGAGTTCTCTACCTCCTCCCCCCACGGCACTACAAGGACAGGGAATGGGGGTTGCAGTCAGTGCATGACATGTCCCTGCTACTTCCTCAAGCTCATATGCATCAATGCTCACTGCATCACTCTGCTCCTTTGTGGGTTTTCAGAGAGCAGAAGAGAACTGGAGGAGTTCTTGGACCGGCTGTGGCTCATGCCTTTACCTCCTTTGAAGCCTGTATTGAACTCCTGCTGGCTTGGTTAAGGGGTTGAGTGCATCCATCACAGACACGTAAGACATCTGAGACATCCACACTGAACTGGAATATATCTGTCCGAGGATGTCACTAAAAGGAAACAAAACGCCTGTGTTAAGGCATTGGAATCACATTTTTTGAGATACCTCTCTTACACAGGCAGCATTTACATTTTACTGAGGCCTCTATTTTTCCGCTTGTAAATATTCAGATTTTATTTTTACCGTCTACACTTTCACTGGCTTCTATTCATGTCAGAACAATAGCTGCACTAAAAAAACACCAAGAAAAATCCCAAGAACTTCAAGAACTGAGCCTTCAATAGCAATGGTATAAGCTGAAAGAGCAGAAGAAAGAGGCAATATGAATTTCGTATGAATCCTGAAGAGCTGTCACAGAAAACAGACAGCTAGGGACTGGTAGCAGATTATACATATTAGGGAAAAAATCAGATTCTGGACATGGATATATTCTCCCTAAAATCTAACAGTCTATCCCAATGCGTGCTGTTCAACTAGAACTTTTCTCAAGTGATTTTACATTATATTTGGTTATCATCAGCTTTGGGTATAGAGGATGTTTGTTGTTGTGTTTTTTTTTTTCTTTGCCAAAATATGTCCCTGGAGTTATCTTACCATAACTTTCCAACTATTACCAACACTTTATTTTCACACTGCCATAGAACAGATAACTTTTATTATCTTCTTTGCACGCTTCTTATTTCTGTCTCTAATAAATCTCATTTATTTTCAGGTCCAGTCACTTCTAGACAGCCCTAGTCTCTTCCACTTTCTTGTATTAAACTGCAGCTTTCTCTAGGTAATCTGAGAGACTCTGCAACTGACAACTATTTGTCCTTACTCAGGCCTGTTACAGTTTATGGGTGGGATTCATCTTATCAAATGAAGAGAAGTGAGAATTAGATTAATTTTTTTAGCTATGGAGTAATGTGCAAGTTCATGCTGAGCTAGAGGCAAACTGAAGATCTCTCCTTAAAGAATTCGTAAAAAAGAGAGTTCTTTCCACCCTGTAGAGATAGTAGAACCTGTTATTCCCAGGCCTGCAGCTGACTCCATAGCAAATAATTTGGTTGATTTTATTCAGATTCATATTTCCAGCTGTTTGACCAGATATTTTAAATCATGCAGACCTATATTCAATGTCTATATTTCATATCTATTTATGTCTTTCAATGCATGTGACCTATTAATTGTTCATGCAATACATTCATATAGCAATGGCTTCTTTTATTGCAGGAATCATAATCATTAATCCTTTAAAAATTATGAAAATCTATTTAAAGTAATCCTTGTTTTGTTAATCTTTGTGTTTTCTCCCATAACACATTGTAAAAGCTAGGCTTCCATATAGTGCATAGAATTACTAAGTATTCTTCAGTTTCAAGCAAAACATATTCATTGTATGCACTCGTTCATTTATCAATATTTTCCTTTACATTACATAGTCTGTAACCTTTGCTGAATTTATAGGTAGCAACCTTATCTCTTTTTTGCCTTTGTGTCACCAGACTAAAAAAGCCCAGTGCTTCCAATCTCTTCTCATATAATAGACTTCCAATTTTCTACATTATCGCAGAAGCGCTCTCCATCTATCAGTTTGAATTCATCTCCTTTCAATATGAATGACCAGAGCACATATTTGAGAGACCATCTCACCAGAATTTTGTATAATGGAACTAATGCTGTCCTAACTCAGCTGACAAATCCGAGGACACCATTTGCGTTATTCACAGCTGTGACATATCGGTACCTCATAGGACTGAATGAAACACAGCTCCTTCAATGAGCCTGATTTTCTGCCCTCAGCTTTTGTAAGTGATTTTTCTTAATAGTTTCCAGTTACGAAACACAAAATTTTGTGCTATCAAATGTTGTATTATTATGTCTTTCTTCGGTACCATAATTCACTCAATTTTTCTCCTGTGCGTATGAACAGACAATCTTTAAAAAATCAGATTAAAGTTGTGAAGCTACCAGTCTGTCAGCTAGAACTGATTCATCAGTTACTCACCAGTTAGTGAAATGCACACATCTGTACAAGTAACTTTCTGCAACACAAAGAAGAATATCTTAGCCAAAATTGGCATTGAAAGTCAAGTAACAGATTTTATTTTATAAAACAGAAGAGCAAACACTTTTGGAAGAAGATGTTTCCTTCTTTGTTCGTATTTTCTTCAATGACTTCATTCTGATTACTTTTACTTATTTAAGCAGTATATGTGTGGAATTAATCTTCGTTATCTCCAGGATTACAACGATTTTTGCCTTTGCAACTTTGGTAAAATTCCTCGAGGTATTCCTGATCCATATGTAAAATCATTAATTTCACTTAAGAGTATTACTGAAATAACCCTTGAGAAACATTATTATTTCATCTTTCAACACATTTTGAATATCAATAATTTCTGCTATCTTCTCCCCTTTAATCGGAACCTTGATCATTTTGTAGTTCTAGTAATTTTTATCTTTTCTCATCTGACCTGTAGTTTTCCACATGGTGCTTTATCAAGTGCTTTGTTGAAGTCGAGGCAGATGCATGCTTCGCATTTCATTCCTCTCATAGATTCAAGCACATGCACCCTATGTGAAATACCTGTGATATTCATATATATACACATAAATACATATGTCATCAAGTAATCAGAAAACCCCTACATTTTCTTTAAAACCCTTTTCATATTTTATAATTTTTCTTGTATTCCAATTTGTCCTACGCTTTGTATATTCGGATGATCAGATCCATATGCCTGCAGTAGTACATAGAATTTTTTCTTCAGTATAAATAATACATTAAATATTTATCACTCCCATAGCAGAAACTAATATTCTTTGTTGGTTTGAATTAGGATGCCTTATAATTACCCCTTTGAAAATTATCTAAATACATAAATGTTCCCCTTACATTTCTTTCCCAAAACAACCTATTTTAGGAGACTCACTGTTGAGAAAATAATGTTGATTTGCATTAATTAGGTTGTTATCCTTTAACTTATTTCAGATAAATCCCAAACTTTACTAATTTTTCCAGGACGGCTGTAGAAAGACATCGAAAGACAGCTAGGGTATTAACATTCCCAAGTAATTTTGGGTGCTCAGAAAAAGTAAACAATCATTATGGCTTCCAATTTCACAATTAGCTCTGAGTAAAGGACATTATAGAAATTTCAGAGAAGAGGCAGATCCTGAACATACCAGATACTTCTTTCCAGATTTGAAATGCCTGAAAGCTGTCCTATTACTTTTCATTAAGATATTGCGTATAAAGTTCCAAGACACATTAAAGACACATTAAAATAAAGATGTACAAAAAAATCTCTGTATTCTCTTGAAGCCTAGAAAAATTTTGGTGTTTCAAGACCATTCTTTCAAAGGGTACGGTGGTAACTTTTTCATAGTCCTTTATTAGGACAAGATATTCGAATTGCTTTAAATTAAGCAGCTGTTGAATAGAAAAAGGAAAATATTTTTAGAAAATTTCTCTTTGTTCTAAGGCTGGGATTAGAAGAGACATTTTGAAAAGTGATGACAAGCTTTGAGTGAAGAGACCTGGCTGGTTCTGGAAGAAGTAGCTTGACAGGTAAAGGTTGGAAGATTTTTATGAGATCTAAGAGAGATTCTCAGACTAAAATTAATGAATAGGTAAAAGCTGTGCGTGCAGCATGTCAGGCTCTTTCTATTAGGTGAAATATCTGTGTCTCACTTTATGACTGTCTGTTCAAAACACACATAACTTAGGCATACTCACATGCACAGAGTGACCATGCCACCAACCTCTGAAGGCAAGGTAAATTGACTATAGTCACAGCACGGAGTGTCACAGTGTGCCCCTTGCTTAAACCATAATCACCAGTGGGGTTTTGAGAGCCACATCCAGCTTTCTGTGGACTTTAGGGGACAGATGGCAACATGGTACACTAGGGCTGTCTAGAACAGTGACTCAGACCTCTTGGTAGTACACAGATAAGTCAATCATGTTACTTTGCAAACAGTGACCCACTCAGGGCCTGCTGAGCTCTCCTGCATAGCAGTGTACTTCTCACTAGGACCTCACCTTGAGTAGGGATGCCTCTCAAGGTTACTCTAGAGGCTGAGAAATTTCTTGTTACAACAGATGCTTGGTAAGTGATTAATAGCGTACCAAAAGTTGAAATCTTAGCTAAGTGATATATTGGAATCATTGCACACATAGAAACCTTTAGACATGAACTGTTGACCAAGTCTGGGATTAAGTGTGGATCTAGCTGCACCTAGACTCCTCTGTGAGAAGGAAAGGGTGGGTTCCTTCTGAACCTCATGACTCAACAGAAGGTTGTCCCTGACATCTTTTTCTGACCCTGTCCTCTATACAGTAAATGACCAAATGTACCTTCCCATCCAATCTTGTTAAACCACTGTTGCATTTATGATTGAATTTTCTTAATTAACTCCCTACTTTATTAAAGTGTATTGTTTCTTCTCTCTTACTAGTGAAGCGTATCACTCCATTTGCAACAGTTTATCAGGACCTCTATAAGTATGCTTTTCTATATAATGTTATAAATGTTCAAACCACATTACATTACTTAATATTTTGCACTCAACACTTTTAACTTATTCAGTGACAGCAGTGAACTGTGCTGTAAGATCCACAGACTGTTAAAAGAATGTTTACTCTGAAAAGATTTATGCTTGCAACATAGAAGATGCTAAGACTAAATACAGCATGCTAGAGCAATAGCCTATTAAACATTGCAGAGTTTGAGAAGATTGCATTTGCAGGGAAAACTTTGCCTCACCACTTTGAATATTTATGGCCATCATTCATAAAGCCATGTGCATATTAAATTTGACTGTTGCTTGAAATATTTCAAAGATGTGTTAGTTTCAATTACCATGAACTGAGCACCAGGGATAGTCAAAAAGGTTTTTCTAGACATCATTTTATAAGAAATCAAACAAACAAAAAAAAGTATTTTCTACGAGTTTGTTAATTTTGTTGTATCACATAGTATACAGTGAGTGCACGGCACCACAACATGACTTGAGGTGCAATGCCAGAATGTTTTACATTGTGACAAGTTATGTAAAACTTGTTACATACACTGATAATAGGAAAATCATACCAAATCTAAATAGGTTCAGGTTAATCCAAAAGAGTTAATCCTTGGTGCTTTTTTTCTCAGGATTTGTGCAAAGAGGTGAAAGGTTCTTGTAAATAAACTCTGTCTTTTCTCTATGAATAAAATTATAATTATAGAAATGTTTTTAAAAATATATCTCTATATTATGTCTTTCTTATAATAATTTCTTCAGCTGGATTTTATTCTCTCAGTTATTTTACAATGAAATTATTGTCGTGCAGAGACATGATATTAGAAGAGGTATGATATACGATGACAACAAAATTTAGAAAGTAAATCTGCTGATGTTAATCCTTTGTCAAGTCTTATGAGTAGTAACACTTAAATTGCATTTCTGATGTTTTTGAGTAACCATAAATTCTTACATAAATCATATAACTTATGAAAATTTTGAAATACATGGAAATATGACTGCATTTACACACAGAGGCCAGTACAGCTGTTATCTGTGCCCATGAATTAGAGGCACTTCATTCTGAAAAACAGGCACTTAAAATATTCCCCTAAGAAGCAATTTTAATGGCATCCTATTCCAATCAGCCTGGAAATTGCTTTCTACCTTTTTATGATATAAAAAAATTATGCAGATTTGTTCATTTTTCTCCTCTTCATAAGTAATTGGAAAAGTCCTTTGTCTCTAGACCTACACCTTACCATCTGTTACTTTATTTTACATAAAAACCATCATGTTAAGGTAATTAAATAATTTGGCTTTCTATGAGCATGTTTAAAGGCTTTCTGTTCTGTCTTAAATGGCAGAAGACAATTCTGCAAGAATAAAAAGAGGAAAAAAGCTCTCAAAAACATCATTTGTCAGGAGCTGGGTTCCACTTGGTTCAGTGGTATTTCAGCCTCCATATAACACTGCTCTTATAACCTTACCAGTCTCCACTATTCAAATCTTGGTTCTTCTAACATTAAGTCCCATTCTACTGAGTCAACAGTGTGACTTGGCTTCCAGAAGGGTCAACTGTGTCCTAGGGAGCACCATGCACAGCATCACTAGCTGGTCAAGGGAGGTGATTTTCCTGATCCGCTCTGTGCTGGTGTAGCCTCTCCTCAAGTCCTTGTGTGTAGTTTTAGGTGCCACAACATAAGAAAGATATACAACTATTAGAGAGTGTCCAATGGAGCACCACAAGGATGGTGAAGGGCCTAGAGGGGAAGCCATGGGAGGAGTGGCTGAGGTCACTTGGTCTGTTCAGCCTGGAGAAGAGGAGACACCTCTTCATCGTCTACAGTTTCTGCATGAGGGGAAGGTACCGATCTCTTCTCTCTTATGACCAGTGACAGGACCCAAGGCAAAGGCATCAAGCTGTGTCAGAGGAGGTTTAGGTTTGATATTAGGAAAAAGTTCATTATCCAGAGGGTAGCTGGGCACTGTAACAGGCTCTCCAGGGAAGAGGTCACGGCACCAAGCCTGACAGAGTTAAAGAAACATTTGCACTATTCTGTCAGGCACATGGTGTGGCCCTTGGGGCAGTCTGTTGTCCTGATTCTGGCCAGGACAGAGTTAATTTTTGCAGTAGCCAGAAGGAGGCATGGCTGGGACATGGAGGTTATTCTGTACCACCTCATGTCATGGCCAGAGGCAGGGGGAAGGGAGTCTCTTCTGGGGAGAAGGTGTTCCTTTGGGTTGAGTAAATGTGGCAGAGGGAACACTGGTTCAAAAAAATCACATGTGAATCTTGTACACTTTGTTATTTATAGTGCTGCTATTATTGTTAATTTTCTTATCTCATTGCTATTTCCAGTAATTTTTTTCTTTTCTCAGCCTGTAATCTTGCCTTTTGTGTCTCCAATTCTCCTTGAGGGGAGGGGTAGGGGGGAGCAAGTGAGTGGCACATGAATTTCAGTAGGAACACTAAATTGAGGAATACCATTCCTAAACCATGACACCTATACAGGGCTAGAAATTGGGCTTTGGTGATCCTTGTGAATACCTTTCCAAATCCGGATACTCTATATTCTACTTTTTCATCATCTTTTGAGTTATCAGCTCTGCTGACATGGAAACATTGAAGAGAGTTTAGGAAGAGTAACAGGGAATTTAAACAGGGAATTGCTGAAAAATGTGGGAACAAAAAGACAAGACCAAGATATGGATAAGTCAGGATGAATTTTCCCAGTGTCTTAATTGAAGTCTGCCTGTCTTGATGTCTTGTTACTAACCTAAATCTGAACTGTTAGAAGGGATTAATCTGGAGAACCAAATACTTCAGCATTAAGCCATAGTACTGTGGGAACTATGACAGATGGAAGCATCGTCTGATAGTTAATGCTAAGATATATATAAAGACTCAGAAGATTCAGAAGACATGTACTCCAAAATGAGGACTTTGGAAATGTGTGTTCACTCACTCACAAATTTGAAAATGTAGAACTGCAGGATACCCAGAAATGAAGAAAAATGACAACTGAAGTTCAGCCATGTCAACAATGAATAGTACTGCTTTAGAATGGTTCTAAATATTTTTTTTAGACTACATCAGAGCATGAATATAAAAAAAGAATATAATTTCTGTCTGAATTACAATATATTTGCTGAATGTGACTTAAGCATTTCAAGTAGTTTCAACATCGTATTTTCAATTGTCTAAAATGTTCCATGGTTTAAACCATTCATTCACAAAAGTAAAAAAAAAAGAAAAGGAAGATTTGCACAGTTATATAATTTGTGAGGATTCTATTTTGAATTAACTGTATGATTTGTTACATTTGGAAATATGCAGAAAAACATAATTCCCATTCAATGTGCTAATGTTCCAACTCTAAAGGGGATGCATTATCTTTTTTATAAGTATATATGGTCAAAATTTAGTTTGACTTTGATGAAGTAATAATCATAGTATTACTTCCATAATATGGAACCAACTACATATATGTTCTGCTTTTCTAAGTCCACAATGCTTGAAAACCTGACAAGATCAGAAACGAGTAGGACACAGCAACTTATGAAAGAATTAAACCATTATATCTAAATTTTGTAAATACTCCAGAGTATGAATGATCAAATCATTTAAGACCAAAAATTTGTACTTAGCCTTAGAGAGACATAGAAAAAAAATTTTCATTACAAATAGGAAAACTGAGGTAATTGTTTCCACAGCATCACTGAAAAAAGGACAATGTTTTTTCATGTCTGTTCTCTCAAATGCATGAAACGTAAGCCTCCATGACTAGCCATTTATCTCATGTTTTGACTTTCTGTCCATTGAAATCTTTGCTCCGTCTACTTAGAATTGTTACCGTGTAGACAAAAAAGCAATCCAGTTGACAGGTAGTTAATTGCTCAGGTGTGAGCTTTTACACAAATCCTTTGTGGATTTTTATTTTAATTGAATGAAAATGCAATTAAACAAAAACCAACTAAACAAAACCAAGGAGCTTTTAGCAGCACGAATGCATTAGAATAGTGTAATCAATATTTTTAACTTTATGAAAGAACTAAATCATACCTAAAGAAGGCCCGCTTCTTCATACTTTAACAAATAAGCTCTCACAGATTTATATTGAGCAATTATGTATTAACCATGGACTATACCAATTACTCTTTTTCATCCAAGATACTGGGGTTTCAAAATACTCTGAAAGGATACAGTAAAAGAGAAATTTTATAGATTTTGTTAAAATCCGTGATGTGTTTAAATATCAAGTATGCTTCACAGATGATGTCAACAATGTCACTTCCTTCTGAAACCAGAATACTTTAATTCAAACCAGGCACAGCAACACAATCCTGCACAATCTAAAATAGACTCTTTGGGACTTTATTCCATAGCATGACTTGTAGTGCTTACCCTCTCCCTGCTTTTCTACAGTGTTCACTTATTTTGTAGCAAAGCCCTGCATTCCTTTATTGCTTTTGCCATCAGTTGAGAAGTGAATTCTGTGATATCTCTTTTATTCTTATAAAATTTCCCAAAATGACAAGAAAACAAAACAAACAAACAAATAAATAAGTGTAAGCCAATAGGCCAGTACTTTTAAAGGTACTTTAAAGTACCAGGTCTGCAGTCCTTTTCCTTTCATAGTATTCATAGATGTATCAGAAACTGTAAGAGTCAATTTAAAAAATTTTAATTCTTTTCTTTTGTGAGTAAGCAAAACATGTCTGCTTGGTCCTGCTCGAGCTTTTGTTGAGACTTCAACAAATTTTATTTTGGAGCTAAGCGCTATTTCTTACATACCTTGGTTTTATAAATCCAAATAAACATAAGAAAAGACAAATGATGGAAAGTGACCACTTACGTTATTTTTAACTATTTCATATTAGTCCCTGTTCTCTATTTAGTTTATGTACGTCTGATGGTCTAATAGCTCTCTCTAACAGCTTAATTTAAATGCTTGTTCTGGAGAAAATCTATAGATTTTTGGGTTAGAAACTGAAAACACACTCAAGAATGTTTACTGATTCCTGTACCCTTTGTACATATATTGACACAAGATTGAACGCACAGTCTGGCCCAAGGACCATGTAGTCCTCTCTGGTGTTTGTAACAAGGAGAATAACTAAATAGCCTTGTAAACCAGATATACAGAAACTTCATTTATCTCTGTGTTTCGAGATGAGCGCGATTTACTGATAGAAGAAATATTTAGAGAACACAAATGTATCAGAAATATTAAAGAATTGATGATGGTGAGAATGAAGGCAATTCTGTAAAAAGAAACAAAGTTAAGTTTGATTGTGATACATTCTTACTTGTTGTCAAGAGATTATGTTCATTATTTAGAAAATTTTATGTCTTATAGTACACGCTACAAATATATGCCAATCAAAGGAATCCATCAAAAACACTGATTACATGCTAGTATATATGATTTAAAAAAAAAAAAAAAAGTAACAAATTGTCTTGATCTTAAAGATGAATGTGAGAAACTGGACAAGAGAAAATAGCTAGCTTTAAACTGAACCCGTGACTGTTCCTTACATCTTTTCATGTTAAAACAGATTTCAATATGGACTATAGGATCTCTCATATTAGAAAGCCTAGATTTTTTTTATTTTAAATTGACCTTAAGAAATCCATAAAATCCAAGTCCCACATTTGCACTTACCGTAGGGACTCATGATTTTAAGATCGTTCCCTTCCTGCTTAGTACGTATCCAAAACTTAACGAGTTGTTCCATACCTCTTGCAGTTGAAGTTGATTCCATTCAGACAGCATGAAAGATTGATACCTTTGAGGAAGGTGGCTCAAGGCAACAGTTTGAGTAATGCTGTATTTTCCCTTTGGTTTCAAGTTGTCATTTGTACAAATCTTAAGCTTAGTTTGAACAACTGTTTTGTGAACTGGGGGGAGAAAAACAAACTTCCTACTGCACATGGATAGAGTCCATAAAAAACAGCTTCAGAAATAAATAGTTCTATATTCAGCTTTCAGATATGACCAGAGTCAAGCAATTCTTCATCCAGTCTTTTTTGTTTGTTTCTGTTGACCCCAGTTCAAAATATTCTGTGGACTATCTAAATTCCTTTCTGAGCTATCAAAAGCTATCCATGAGCTATGACTTCCAATAAATGATAAATATCTGTACAGCTGAATGTTTCCTTTCCCCCCGTTGCGGTTTAGGACGGGTTTTCTCCAATTTAGTGCTCCCACTAAAACCATGCACCACTTGCTCCCCACTCTCCTTTCCCCTCCCCTGAGGTGGGCCAGAGAGGAGAATTGGGGGCATAAAAGGTAAATCATGGGTTGAGATAAAAAAAATTACTGGAAACAGCAATGAGATAAGAAAACTGACAGTAACAGCAAAAATATCAGTAACAAAGTGTACAAGATTCACATGTGACTGGTTCTTATATCGAATTAGAATTATTATTTGATATACAGCAATACATTTTGATGTGCAGAAACTGATCAGAAAAAGCAAAAATGAATTGGTTTCCTAGCTCAATTCCAGGTCTATATTTAGAAGTTCATCCAATTAAAAGACTTCTTCACTGTGAAAAGATGAGATTTGGGATCTCACCACAGAAATAATTTGCAAAATGTATTTATGTCAGTTAACACCTGTAAGTAGTGTCTGACTTCAAATATTATCAGTAGTGGTGGGGGATGTGTGTGTGTGTGTGTGTGTGTGTCTGCAGTCTGGCTCTCCAAAGCAGGAAGATAATTGCACATAAAGTCTAAACTAATAAGGCTCTTCCAGTTGTATGAGTTTCAGCCTGAGCATGTCACTGCAGGATGGTGCTTATTCCTCAGCAATGGGCTGCAGGAATAAAGAGGAAACTGTGAGATGATAGTATGGAGAGTGACATCTGCTGAGTGGGAGGAACTGTCATATGGCATTGAAGCAACCATCCTGGAAATGGCAAGAAGAAATGTTCATATGCAGCGAAAAAAGTTCAGATCATTGTTTTAGTGTTTCCCTTGCTGTCTCTCAAACATGCAACTGAAACTATGTGGATTTAAGTTGAATATTCCTTTCAGTCTTGACAAAGTATTTATACACATGGACACTATATTGAAAATCATGATTAAAGAACAAAAGAAAAATTACTTGAAGAAATGAAATAACCTTAGTAAAGGAATACTTTTCATGTTTGATTAGGAAACAGAGTTGTGGTAGGTTGCCCACCAAAGCTCACTGCTACTCCCTCTCCTCAGTGGGACAATGGAGAAAAAAACATAATGACAAGCTTGTGGGTCAAGGTGAAGACAGGGAGAGATCACTCAATCAGTTACCACCACAAGAAAAACAGACTTGACTTGGGGAAATTAGTTTAATTTGTTACCAATCAAATCAGAGTAGGATAATGAGAAATAAAATCAAATCTTAAAAACACCTTGCCCCCAACACTTCTCTTCTTCCCAGGCTTAACTTTACTCCCTAATTCTCTACCTCTTCCCCCACCAGTATCACAGGGGAACAGGGAATGGGAGTTGCGGTCAGTTCATCCACCACATGTTGTGCCTTCCATTCCTCCCTCCTCAAGGGGAAGAATCACTCACACTCGTCCTCTACTCTATTGAGAGGTCCTATCCACCCATGGAGGGTCCTATCCACAGGAAAGAGTCCTCCACAAACTTCCACAAGGTCGGTTCCTTCCATGGGCTGTAGTCCTTCAGGAACAAACTTCTCCAGCCTGATCCCCTGCGGGATCACAAGTCCTGCCAGCAGATTTGCTCCACCTTGGGCTCCTCTCTCCACAGTTTCAAAGGTTACCCCAGAAGTCTGTTTGCCACAGGGTCACATCCTCCTTTGGGCCTCCATCTGCTCTGGTGTAGGGTCCTTCACAGATTACTGGTGGATCTCTGCTCCCCCATGGCCCAAAGGGCAGCAGTGGCACATCTGTTTCACCGTGGTCTTCACCATGGGCTGCAGGGGAATCTCAGCTCCAGTGCTTAAAACATCTCCTCTCCCCTCTCCTCCACTGACCTTGATGTCTGAAGAGTTGTTTCTTTCACGGATTCTCACTCCTTTTTCTGCAACTGGCTCTTGTGCAGCAACTTTCCACCCTTCTTAAATCTATTATCCCAGAGGTGCTACTACCATTGCTGATGGATTCAGACTTGGCCAGTGGTGAGTCTTTTCTGGAGCTGCTTGGAATTGGTTCCACCAGATACAGGGAAAGCTTCTGACAGCTTCTTACAACAGTCGTCCATGTACTTCCCCGCTATCAAAACCTTACCATGCCAACCCAATACAAGAGTACATAATAGTCTCATGGGGAAAATGATCTTTGTGCATTGAGAATAAGAACTTATATTTATATTTATGTGCAAAGCAAAACTAGAAAATAATATTATATGAACTGTAAAGCTGAACGGCTCATATTTACTATTTTTATTATGCTTGTATTTTCTGCCCACAGAACTGTTAGATTTCCTTCCCTTAGTAGCACCTAACAGATATGCAACATTTTGCATAATGATTTTGGAAAAGTATCCTGTTGCCTATATTGATTACTAGATTAATTTAAAGGTATTAATGGAAGTCTCTAAAGTACAAACTGAGAAATACTATCTTATTGTGTCAACATGTTACTTATTTGTACTTAAATGAAATGCACACCCTAACAACTGTGACAGAACTGTAAATCAAGAACCTCAATTTACAGTGGATGTTTACTACGGTGTCTCTGTCAGACATGAAATGTAGCTCCTCATTTGACTTCAGGCTGATCTGTGATTGCACCAAGCTGAAAACACAGTGTGAACATCTTCTAGTCTCTTGCATATCCTGCATGAACCCTTCTTCTACAGTATCTGCTCCTGTGCTTCTGCAAGGTGTCAGATTACCTTTCTCATCCAAGTAAAGGAAAATCCTGCAAAAATTGGAAACAGCTTTCGTATTGATAAAATAAATTATGAAATTCACTTGTGGCCACATGAAAATAGACAGATGTGGGTGGATGGTAAACAGGACTGGTCTCAGCAGCAGGCAGTGGGCCTAAATGTTTGAGCCAGTTATAGATGGAGTATAATTAAGTGGGAAATGAAAATCAATTTCACCGGGCTGCTGAAGAGCTGGGTTATAAAAGTCAAAAGGAAGAGGATTTGAGGATATACTCTTCCTCTAGTTCTCTCTTTTTCAATTAAATTAGTCTAAAATATCACTCGTTTAACAGGTGAATAAATCCAGTTATTGAAGAAAAAAAAAGAAAACTTTTTTTTTAACTTTTCAGGTAGTCCTAAATACATGTTTTAAAAAAATAGGTCACATTTCTTATGTGGTTGTTAGAAATTATAACTTACTTTTAAAAATCTTGGCTAAGTGCTATAAGTTCATTCTTTGCATATTGTGTGAGACTCTGAGGAAGGAGGGATTTGTCTTTAAAAATAAAGAGAAATCAACCTAAATGGTTGGGATGAAAATAATTTCTATTAAAAATAGATTTGTGTGTGTGTGTATGTGTTTATCTGTATCTTGATGTGTGCACCCAATAAACATATATTTGCATATACCATCATTTTCTATATATCTAACATCTGCCTTATGTTGTTATTCCCAGTTTGGCAAAGTTGGGGTCTTGAATAAGGTGGATAAAGGTTCTCAATGAAGTATTTAAAACTGATAGAACTTTGAAAATCAGTTTTAAATAGATGTCTGTGTGTTGTGTTTTAAAGAAAGAATAGGGGATATACAAAATGTGCTTGACATTACAGTAGATATTAATTAGGAAGGTCTACTAAAAAAAAAGAGAAAAATTTGTAATTAAAAATTTTGAAATTAAAAGCACCTATAAATATCAGTCCATGTGCAAACTGATCTACAACGGAGCAAGATCTCAGTAAACCCTGGAAGAGCTAAGGACTATGCTTTTAGAGGCTTCTGTGATTAATAGTTTTTGGTAGGAGTGGTTTTAGCAATGAATGAAAGCAACTTCAATTAATTGATCTGTTCTTTCTATCGTTTCCTTTTTCAGGGTAAAGCTCTGTTGTATTACATCTTGATGACAGAGCAAAAGCATTGTCTGAAGAATGATTAAATAAGGGCCAATTCTGTTCAAAGCTGTCTTGCATCTCCTTGGACTGAAGTCTCTGAAAACGTCCTCCTTGCATCTATATGGCCTTTCTTGAGTCTGATGATGTAAACTATTTGCCAAAGTGTGCAACTGACTGATTAAGTACTTGTTTAAGTCCCAATTTTTTCAATTACTAAATAAAAGGAAACTAAATGGCTAAAAAAAATATTTCTGCATAATAAAAGCACATTACTCATATGGCTAGAATATAAATCACAGGAATAGTCTGCTACTTCTTCCCAGAAAGGATGGAACAGAGCCAGTCTATCTAACTTAAGTACTTAAACTTAGTTTTGCAGATGTGTCTCTGGAGGACTCAGACAACCACATTAATTAATTTTTATATGACGAAAACAGTACTCGAATTAAAAAAAAAAAGAAACACAAACAAAAGCAAAAAATCCATCTAAGCATCTGAAGTTTAGGCACAAGTTGTCTAGTTAATTTGATCCATATTTTAACATTTCTTATGTGGCATATTGATATTGAGTTTCCGCGTAGAGCTAGCTGGTTTATGCTGTAAAAACAATATCGTATTTGGAATTAAAAGAAAACAAACAACATCCACATACCCACCAGAATTTACTCCAGAGTTATTTGATTAATAATATAGGGAATTTTGTATTTTTAATTACCTACATTTATGCTTGAAATTTCTATAATTTTTTTTAAATCTCCAGTGTTATTTGAAGAGGTTCAGTCACTCTGGAAATCAGGCCAGTAACTCAGTAAATGTGATTTACCATGGGTTCAACAGCCTACAGGTATGTCCAGTCTAGTGCTGTGTATTGTGCAGAAATGTCTCAGCTAGTTACAAAGGAGCTAGTTATGAAATCGGAAATGTATCAGCTCTGGGCTAAACACAGCCTTGCTGACCTGACTATACTGTTTATGTGCCATGAGTTAGTATCCTTAAATAGTTCTGTGGTAACTCATGCAAACCTACCAACTAATTCGAACTCTTAAGATATCTCTAGTCAATGCTCCATTTTGTGGTACAAAAATACACAAAACTCAAGCATCTGTAAAAAACAGGCTTCATAAAAACTTTTGCACTAAATGGTTTAATTTTTTCTGCAGATTTAATTGAATATATTTATTGTTAGATGTCCACATTGGCCATAGTGCTGCAGAGGTGAAAAACAGGGACAGAACTTTATGCCCTGGATTGGTTTCACTATTGTTGTTTAAGTTACAGGTATAAATTTTGTCTTAGATTATCCTGGAGGGTGTTAGTGTATTTGAGGTAAAACTGAAAGTAAAATCTGATTCATAAAATTATTTCTCTGAATCAAGAAACTGATGACCCTGATTGTTGAGCAACACTATGAACAAGAGAGCCAGCACACTCAAACTGATTGTCACAGAGCACAGCTGAAATTTTTACTAGTGCTTTGTTTAAACAAGCTTAGATATGTTTCCATTTTGTGTTTTCTTTCTTAGAGAGTGTGTTACAAATCTACAGAGCAAGATGTTTCAAAACAGTTGATTAGAAACAAAGAGCAACTGAGGTTTGTGCACACAAAGAATTTGCTTACAAACACGTTTTTTCCCATTAATGTTTTTTAACAGCATGCTAGGTAATTGTTACTTTACATATGGCTCGGTTCTGAAGCAATTCCTGAATTGTTAATTTTCTTTTCTCTATTGTAACTAATTTACTATGTCTAGGATAAGTGCTACCTTTTCAAAGACAGCACAATATCTTCCTAATAGTTGAAAAGCAAGACATCAAGTCCTAGGGCTCTAGTATTTAGGTTCTCTGAATAAGTAAGAGAAAGAGAGATTCATCCAAAGTGCAGTTTTCTTCTAACTAAAATAAGCCCTTAATCAAAAAAACGCATAATTTCAGATATTCTAATCTTTGTCTTTCCTGAATTAAAGAGATTTCCTAGATGTCTAGCTTTACTTTACATAGCCATTTTAAGAAAAATAAACTCATTCTCTGTAAGTTCTTATCAGTCTTTGACTAGAAGGAATCTAATGTTTTATTTATGTGAAATAAGTCTCTACATAATTCAAGTAGCTGCTCCATTTAAGATTTTGTTTTAGGCACTACTGGTTGCTGGGTTTAGGACTGGTGTTCTTTGATGTCCTTTGTTTTTTTTCCTCCTTTACTTAAAATGTAAATGAAAATTCTATTGATAATAATGAGTTTGGTGGGGTTTTTGAGTTTGAGGATTTGGGGTTTTGTTTGTTTGCTTGTTTTAGTTTAGGTATAATAAAAGCATATGGAAAACCTGCTTACAGGCTTACTTAAGAGATCCTAGAGGGACATGGCTCTATGTTTCTGCATAAAAAGCTCTTAACCTCACAAAAAGTGAAGAACTATCAAGAACTACAAGCTGATACTATGAAGAACTGCATATTGGAACACTATTCCTACAATTCTAGTATAAAATAATTATCTGTTAACTTAAAATATTTTCATTTACTGCATGTACTGATCTTTACAATGCACTAATGCATTGGATATGCTAACAATCAATCTGTCAATATTTGCCTTACTAAGGCAAATTTGCTAGACTAAGCTTATTACAGTTACCTAAACTTGTCTTACTAGATGAATGTTAGAGCAACAACAACAAAAAGTCTTTACTTTTTGTTTAAAGACTTCCAGATGAAGCTGCAAATCACTCACTCATTAAACAGGTTATCAAGAGCCTTGCAAGAACAGGCACATGACTTGACCTAGAGCTTTGTTTTGTCTGCATTCCGTTTCTGATGATAAATTACCTGAGAATAAAAGGAAATATTTGCTTTCTGAAATGCAAGAGCTCGATGACCTTGGTGAATACTTTCTGTGCCATAGCCATACAGACTCTAGTAATACAGACCCAGTCATGGACAGTCCTATTGTAAGTATATAACACACTCTGTAGACCCCTAGAGACAGAATGGAAGTGCTTCTTCTGTGACATGATGACTGTGTCAGTACAGAAGGGAACACTGGCATAGCTTACAAGTGTACAGATTTCATAGTAGGTTAGTACTAGTTTCAGTCTACAATTAAAAAAAAATTAACAGAGAACTAAAACTCTGAGCTAAGTATCTAAATTTGCACTATTGTCAGTAGAGATTGGGACCTTGGCTCACCAAACATGGATTTTGAAGGTCTTCTGGTATATGAGAAATATACATGAGCTTAGGAGTTATGATGAAGATGCACAGTAAACCTATATCCTCTCTGAGAAGAATCTGGAAGTCAAGATGGACAGCTTTGTTATATTAAATGCCACCTGATGTCTATGCTAAGGTTACTGCATTGCACCTTTAGAAATTTCATTGACTGTATTCTTTATATCACTCTTAATTAAAAAAAAAAAATTAAAAAAAGAAAGTTTAATCATCTAGACTACATGTAGTCACCTAACATCCAATATTTTCTCTTTAATTGAATCTTATCCCCACAACTTAATTCAATTGCCTGAACACAGAGAGGTAGAACTGTGTGAGATGTCCCAAGGAGATTTCTCAACCCACGGCAGTTAAGGCAAGAGAAACTTAAGCATAGACACACATTGGCAAAGATCTCTACTTTTCTTTGCAAGGATTCTAATGGAAGGTCAGTTCTAATCATAACATATATAAGCCTACATAACATGAGTACCTGATACGGCTTTATTTCACAGTAAGGGCCCCAGAGGCCAAGAACCAAGCTGATTCTTTCAGACGTTGTATCTGCACTGGCTGTGGAATTGATGATAGTGTCCTCTATGTCTGTTTGACCCAGAGGGCTGGTTTTGTACTGTCTTTAAACTTCTTTTAGCATACCACTGCCACTTTATCTTCATTAATCAGAAAGAAAGCCTAAAGTGACTTGGTCAGACTAGTCATCTGCACTATAAATATCTGCATCTAGTCAAGATTTTTTTCATCCTTCAATTCCCTTTATAGTATATATTATCCTCAACAAACTGTTTGTTTCTTCCTAAAATAGGTACCTTATATAGGTCACATGAATTGTTCAAGAGTATTGTTTTCGTCTTGGTTAATGACAAAGCGTATACAAAGAAACAGCTCAATCATAATTATTTGTACAACATAAGATTCTAAAGCTAGTTGAGTTGAACACTCATTGTTCTGATATTAAATATAGTAAATCTGTCATAATGCAAGAAATGTTCAAAGTTTCAAAGTTTGAGTTTACAATTTTGATATCACTGTACAGACAGATTTGTATGGTGAAGAAAGTTATATAAAAGGAAAGAAGCTGAAGGTTCTGAAAAACAAGGACTGTGATCTACTCAGTAAAACTTAATAAACTGAAGGTTTTTCTAATGTGTTTCAAAAGCTCTTTTCAAACAAGGATTACTAAATGCATAAGAGTGGTGAAAGAATTATTTATATCATTTATCATTTATCATTTCATTCATCTGGCAGCCAAAGATGACATTAAAAGTGCTATTCACAAAATCAAACCTCTGCGCAACCAATAGTTTACAACATCATTTAGATGGTTTACCTAAAGATAAGACATTTACAGGGGAAGATCTGTCAATGTATTTATATGTAAATGCAATAAGACAAGAATGAGGAGTTATTTATAACCAAATTTTTAAAATTTTGCACAAATGAATGCTCATAAATCCATTTAAAAACTTATTTTTAAGAGTCTTGAACCTCCAACACTTGGTTAATCCAAGGAAATATGTATTTTCTCATCTAGATTCAAATTATGTTAAAAAGTCTGGGTACCAGCATGTGGATAGCATGAATTGTCTGTAGCATGAATAACTCTGTAGACATCAGTGCCAGTTTATACTAATTAAAAACTAAAAATTTTTAAAAACACATTTTGAGGGGAAAGAACGTATTAAATACATTTCATTTCATTAACAAAAGTATTTAAAGGAAGAATTTATAGTAGGCTAGTTGGTGGATGAAGACCGAACTGCAGAAAAGTGAAGGATGGAGTACAGGGCTGAAACATCTAGAGAGAACATGTTAAGAGAGGCTCTCACACTTCCCTGCAGCCATTGTCCCGGCTGTAACCATCTCAAGTGACAGTACATGAATGCATATGACCTGGGAAATATGATGGGAGTTCTGGACAGAACTGGCAAAGAAAAGTCAGGTGGGAAGATGGTTCTGTATGCAGAGGAGCAGCACAAATCCACAGTTTTGCTACTGAGTCAATGATGTTTGTTTGAGGATTTATGGGCCAGGATCTTAGGGGAGGCCAGCAAGGAAAGCAGGCTTCTCATGCTTCCCTGCCACTGAGTAAGCTGGGGTTGCACAAAAAGTTGTGAGGGGACAGAGCCAGGACAGCTGAAGCCAACTGGCCAGAAGGATATTCCATAACACATGGCATCATGCTCAGCAATAAATACCGGGGAAGAAGAAGGAAGGAGGTGACATTTGATGTGATTGCGTTTGTTTCCCAAGTAACGCACATGTGACAGAGCCCTGCTTTCCTGGAGATCGTTGAACACCTGCCCGCCCATGGGAAGCAGTGAATTTATTCCTTGTTTGGCTTTACCTATTGAACTGTCTTTATCTCAACTCTGGGGTTTCGCACTTTTATCCTTTTGATTCTCTTCCCCATCCCTCTGTGGGGGAATGAATAAACAGCTGTGTGGGGCTTAGCAGCCTACTAGGGCTAATCTTCAGCAGCTGACAACATTGTGAAGCTGCTCTCAAAATGGAAAAATGGAAATTTCACATCTATTTTCAATAAAAAAAGGAAGAAAGATCTGGGAAATGAAATTATAATCAGCTTTACCTCATTACCCTGGAAGATTTTTAAGCAAATCCTGCTGTAAGTCATTTACACCTACATGAAGAAGGAGATTGGGAACAGGCAGCATGTATTTACCAAAGCTTCTTTAGCAGCCTGATGGTCTTCACTGGTGAGATGTCTGGCTGTGTGGGTGGGGGGAGAGCCGTGTATGTAAATTACTTTGATTTTAGCAATATTCTCACAGCCAGCCATAATATATTTGCAGCCAAATCTCCTGAAGTTTGACAAAATTTGCAAAGTTATGTCCTTGGAATGGAATAATCCCATACTCCCGTACAGTCTCAACATTGCCAAATGAGAGAGGTTTCCAGGTAATGGTAACCTGGGTATCCTTGTGGCAAACTAAATATAAACCAGCAGAGTAATCCCCGTGGCAAAGAAGGTCAACAATATACTGGGCTGCATTAGCAAGCATGTAGGCAGCTGGTCAAAAATGCTACTCCTTTCTGCTTGGTATTGAGTGTGAAATTGCTTCTCAAGTACTGTGTCGGGTTTTAGACTTCTCTTTCCAAGGAATACACTCAGAAACTGCAACAAGTTTGTCTTTAAAATGATTTGGGGACGGGAGCATGATGTATAAGTAGCAGTTTTGCTGAGATCGTCTTGCAGGTGCGCAGTGAAAGCTCAAGAGGGAATGTGCACACCAGTGATGAGTGGTTTTGCTTAGGGGTCAGTATTGGGACCAGGCACTCTCAAACATCTTTCTTGGCAACATGAACAGCGGGATTGAGTGCACCACCAACAAGTTTGCAGACAACACCAAAGCTGTGTGACGTGATCAACACGATGGAGGTAAGGGATGCCATTTAGAGGGACCTTGACAGGCTTGAGAATGGGCCTGTGCAAATGAATTTTATTTTATGAAGTTTAACAAGGCCAAGTGCAAGGCCCTGCATGTGGGTCAGTGTTGTAGTGACTGAACCAATAGATGTGGTGACCAGGGAGCCAGTAGACCCTGGTGCGGGGTTGGCCCGCTGGTAGACCAGCTCCCAGGTTTAAAGGCCCCCCCAAACTCTGTTTAAAGGCTTCTTTCATCAAGTCTTGTAGATCCCTGTAAGGAGGTAACCCAGCCCCCTGTTCCCCTCTCTCCTCTTCCTTATTGGCTGTCGTTGTATNTTTGTACCTGGATAAAACGTCATTTGGGATTTCCGTACGGGAACCGCCTCTCTCCTCTGGCTGCGCCTGGGCAAATCATCCTTGCGTGAGAGTGGCTGTGCCTATTTCCACCGCACGGGTGTGAGAGGGTAAGCCAGCGAGTGTGCAAAGAGGCACCGCAGAAGTTTCCTTGCTAAAGGCCACTTCCTTGAACAAGCGGCTGCCCTTCCACCCAGCCACCCATGCGGCACATTAGATCAGAGCAATCTGAAGCACAAATACTTGCTGGGTAGAGAATGGGTTGAGAGCAGCTCTAAGGAGAAGATCTTGGGAATGCTGGTGGATGTGAAGCTTGGCTTAAGTCAGCGATGCATGTTTTCGGCCCTGAAAGGAAATTGTATACTGGGCTGCACCAAAAGAACGGTGATCAGCAGGTCAAGGAAGGTGATTCTGTCCCTCTGCTCCACTCTGGTGAGACCCCACCTGGAGCACTGCATCCAGCTCTGGGGGCCCCAGTATATGAAGGATGTGGACCTGCTGGACCAAGTCCAAAGAAGGACCACAAAAATGATCAGAGGGCTGGAATACCTCTCCAAAGAAGACAAGGCTGAGAGAGTTGAGATTGTTCAGTCTAGAGAAGGCTTTGGGAAGACCTTTTAGCAGCCTTCCAGCACCTAAAGGGAGCTATGAGAGAGACAGAGAGAGACTTTTTATTAGGGCATGTAGTGATATGAAAGCTGGAATGGCTTTAAATTGGAAGAGAGGAGGTTTATATTAAATAGTAGGAAAAGATTCTTTACTATGAGGGTGGTGAGACACTGGAACAAGTTGCCCAGAAAAGCCGTGGATACCTTATCCCTGGAAGTAGTCAAGGACAGATTGGATGGGGCTTTGAGAAACAGGGTCTAGTGGGTGACATCCCTGCCCACGGCATGAAGTTTGCAACTAGATGATCTTTAAGGTTTCTTCCAACTCAAACCATTCTATCATTCAATTAATTAATTTTAAGTGAACATACCTGTGTATATTAGTAAATTGCAGGTATCCCTCTAAGGATAAAATCATGCTACAAATTGAAACAATTTGAAGTAACATCAAGATCACATAAAAAAAGGAGACAATAAGGAGTTAAAGCAATAAATTGATACACATTAACTAGACGAGGCTTCAACAGTTTGACTAAGTTTGCCAGATCAGAAATAGTTTTTTGTGCTCTTCAACCTTATAATAAAAACCAGAGCAATGGACCAGATTTGACAACCAGTGTAATAATGTGTCACAGCAAGGTTTTACAGAAATAGGAGCCATCAGACAGAATGCAATGGTAATAAGACTGCTGTGGTTTTAAGCTTAAATAAGAGAGAAGGAGGAAGCTTTTAAACATACAGTCTTCTGAATGATTTATTCTTTATTTCTCATTAATTTTTAAAATGAAGAAATGGTAAAAAGTATTTTTTTCTTATGTCCTAAAGGTTTGTTAATTAATATTGGACAGTTGCATCTATTATCAGTGCTTTGGGAAAACCTAAGCAAATATGGCTTACAGTAATAGCCAACAACATGAAAAATATTAACAACAGAAATTAACTGAGAATAAAATTCAAAAATAATAAGTGATTGCATATGGTGTCTAATTTCATTTTTTCTTAATATTTCATAAGAATGATACAATCATAACTATAATCTTTAAATAACATTGGCATTCCCTCAGGATCCCAAACTTTTTCTATCTTTTATAGGCAGAAAATCATAATTAAAAAAATGCTATCTTGTTCATCATAGCTGCTGTTTATATGTCACTGAGAAAGAAAGATTAATGAGCCAATGTGCTTTTATCCAAGAAGCATAATTAGTCTGCTTCACTGAAATGAATAATTAAGAGGGACATTTTAAAAGAAAACAATATGTTAAAGGCTAATTAAAGTTTTGGAACTTATATGACAAGCCATGTTTTATGTGTTATTGTAAGACATTAAAAGAGTCAGGTCAGTTTTCGGAAGGTCTTGTTCTTTGCAACTGACATAATCTAAAATACTCTTTTTTAAAGCAGTATTTCTTACCAGAGTTTTAAATGCCCTGTGTTTCTAAGATAAAATGCAAATTCATCTCTATTTGGTTTTAGGGTTTTTATCACATTTGTGATTTATAAGATAATTTCTTGTGAACGGTAAAAATCTGGATCCAAATTGTACTTCAAATGAGTATGAATGGAAAAACTTAACATGTCAATACCATTTGTATATTGGCAATTATGTAAATCTTTTTCATATTGCAGCATCTGTGGAAAAAAAAAATTAAAACTATTTATTCACATGTACTTTTTCGGGTCTATTTGGTACCATTTTTATAGTTTATAAATCAATGAAGTTGTACACAAAAAGTGTGCAAACATTACCTTTCTTCTTCTGTTTCCTTTACACGAAACGAGCAGACTATTTCTTCATCTATTTATAAGAGAAATACCATTATATTTAGTTGTTGTAAGTTTTAACTTGGTGTACCGCGAGAGTATATCAATATTTACATAATTGCAGGAGGGGTAGCAGAGTCTTAGCAAGAACAATGGACAGTAGAATGTGCAAACTGTAGGCCTTGTTCTGTTGGCAGTGAGAGTTAACACTGGTACATAATATCATGGTGATAACTATTTAAAAAGAACTTTGGTTTAGAGATGCATATTTCTGTCTACTGACTATAGACTCTAGTTGACTTAGATTAATTGCCCAATTTTTAGGCAACTAAATGTAGTTAAGATGAACCCTGTCTTTTGTGTAAATGATGCATAGTTTTAGTGAAAATTAAAACCACGAACTGCTAAAATTGAAGCATGAGGACTGCTATATCCTGAGGTGCATTAAGCACAGTATAGCTACACTGGTCTGACTGGTAAGAAGTGATTGTCCCACTGTGCTCAACACTGGTGTGTCCTCACCTTGAGTCCTCTGTGCAATTTTGAGCTCCACAATCCAAGAAGGATACAAAGTTACTAGACTGGCTGGAGGGCAGCAAGCATGGTGAGGGGACTAGAGGGAATAATGTATGAGGAGTGGCTGAGGGTGCTGTGCTTGGTCAGCTCAGAGGAGAGGAGACTGGCAGGAAACATTGCTGTCTGCAGCTTGGTCATAAGGAGGAATGGAGGTCTTCACATGAGAGTGGAAATGGAAGTGCTGGTCTCCACTTTCTGGTGTCCAGGAGAGGATGCAAAGTAATGTCTTAGAGCTATGTCAGGAAAAGTTCAGATTGGATATTTGAAAAGAATTCTTCACTGATACGGTGTTCAAGCACTGGAAAAGGCTCCCCAAGGAGCTGGTCATGGCTGCAGGCTTCTGATGTTCAAGAAGCATTGGGACAACACTCTTAGATATATGGTTTCACCCTTAGGTTGCCCTGTGTGGAGTCAGAAGTTGACTCAATGATCCTTGTGGGTCCCTGCCAATTCAGGATATTCTATGATTCAATGAATTATGTGGCATATGTAGATAGAAGCATTAATATTTCATAATAGGAACCTATTATGCTATAAAATACTATGCTATGAATTTGTCCAATTATGCAAGCAATAGAAGAAAACATTTTGCCTTTGTAGAACAAAAAACTGCAAATTTGTTGATATTTAAAAGAACCCCTCTTTTATGGGACATGATCTGAAAAATAGTTATTTGATTTGGAACAAGAACAAATTTTGAAATACTGGTTTTCAGCTAAATAAAAAGTAACATCTTGCACAGCTCCAGTGATAGCTGTGTGTGAAATAAAGGCTAAGTGTAGACATTTAAAAATGTGATTTTTGGCAGTAGAGCAAATAGCGTTTGAAACTATTCCAGTCTTTAAAGGCTTTTTCATGATTACTGGCTACTGGAACATTTCTTAAGATATTTTAGAACTCAGTTACTTACATAAACTGAGTATTTAAAGATAACTCTTTTTAGCCATTCAAACAATCGCTGTAGTAAATATAGAGGATACATCCAATTAATATACATGGCGAGAAGGTTGATCTTGCTATCATTACTGAAAAAAGTAAATCCAGGGGAAAGCCAGGAACAAGTGAAAGAAACACTGGTGTGAGACAGTTGAACTATTCTGAGGATATTCTGAATTCTCAATTCGTCAGCTTTAGCAGCTGACAGCTTTCACAGCTGTGGGAGATAAAGGTGAAGTAGAACCATATTTGCCTCCCAGATGAGTTCTCTGCATTTTAGGCCTTATGGAGACACAGCGAATTCTTCTAAGAGGCTGACACACAAAAGCCCAACAGTGCTACAGCGGTGAATGTGTTTTGCACTGATTGAAAAACTAAACCATGCTGAAATTCCTATGAGACCAGATGTTTTATTTCAAGGTAGAGTAATTCTTAGGAAAAAAACCAAACTCAAAACTCTGCTGCTGAGAAACTAAAACACATCCACTGGAAGGTTTGATCAACCTCCACTAAAAATTAAAAAAAACCCAAACCAAAACAAATCAAAAAAACTCCCTGTGATGAAGTCCTAGTAGATGTTCATGTCAACTTTCATTTAAATCATTTAATACACAGATATAATTTGATTAGCGTATTGGACTGTTCTCTTCTTACACCTCTTTCATTAAATAGAGCTTTTCTTTTGTGTTTTCATTTCTCCTTCATATTATTATGCAAGCGTACAGTTATGCAAACAAATTATTTGGTAAAATAAATCTCATTTATTACCATGTCCTTCAGATCCTTTCCCACTGGTACGGAATGCTCTCTTTGCACTGTGACTGTGCTGTCATTTCGCTCCATAGCAAGCTGGAGCAGAGAGCTCTATCATTCTAGAGCAGTAAAGACTGGGAGTCCCACAGGAAGTTTGACTTTTGCATCACTGCCAAAATGCATTATATTTAAATAATATCTTTCTGAAAAGGACATATAAAATTTCATCCTTTGCTTTGCAAGGTGACAAAGTTTCTGAAAAGGATTTCCAAACAACTGCTCTAGCCCCTCTACCAGTGTTCTCTGATCTTTCTGGCAGAAATCCCTTTTCAAATGGTTTCACCAGGATTTTCTTTATAAAAAGACAGCTTCCAGAGCTGCCCAGATTCCTCATCCTTTAACCAGTCCTGCATCCTAAAGGCATGGCAGCCCAGAAATGTGTTTAGAAATGAAAATTTGTTTTCAATTTTCAAGCATGGGTAACAAATCAAGCCTAGACTGTATTTTGTCGTATTTGTAATGTGTGTGTTGAAATTGAGCTCTCATTTGCAATTCGCAGTTAAGGCTACTCTGAGTCTTTTACATTATTGAGAAGGCTTCGTTGCAAAAAGTAAAATGGAGCAATAATACTTTATGCTTCCTGAGGACCTAAACACAATGGTAAGCTTCCCCAACTCTTTTGGGTTTTTTTAAGTATTATTTACCTTTAGGGGGATGGGGGCGCTTCCTGCTTTTGTATGCTTTGACCGCTTTGAGAATCTATTGCAATAAATAATTCTTCTTTTAGCTTTTTTTTTTTTTTAGTGTGCTTTATTCTTATTTCTATTTTCTCCTGAACAACCTATGAAAGAGCCACTGAAATCTTAACAAAATACTTAAGTCAAAGGATAAAATGATCCATAAATACTGCCAAGAAATGAACAGTTAAAAATGCATATATGATTCAAAGGAGCATTTAAAAAACTTGGGAGCCTCTCTGATCTTAAAAAGAGCGATGTACCTGAAAATAAGATTAATTCACTTGTGAAAGGTCAGTACAAGAACTTCAAGAACCCAATCACTGAAAGCATGATTAACATGCCTCAAGAAAGCAATTTGTGAGTTGTTAGAAAAGAGAAAATAATGAATAACTATTCTCTTTAACTGAAAACTGCTAAAAGTAGAGAATTAAAACTCTCTTGATGAAAATGGAATTTTTATTTTTCAGAGGACAGTTTTTAAAACTCAGCTTTGTCTACAGCAATACTAAAATGTAATGTGATCAGAATCAAGATGAAACAAGTTTATAAAAAAAGGAGAGAATAAATTTGTGATTAGGGCACTAATCCAAGAAATATTTTTATACTGATATAATTAACTGTTAAAGAACTGTTCTTTCTTCTTGTTTCTGTTAATTTTAAAATTATGATCATAAAATATCTCATTCTAAGTTAAAAATTTTCATGACTTTTAAATATTTCATAATATTTCCGAATATCACCATAATGTTCTGGTGGGTACTAAATGGTGGGCCTTTTTTATCCAAAAGAAAATCTGAAATAAATAAAATCTAAAATATTAGACTGAGCTAAAGGAAGAAAAAAACCTCACCACTTTGACATACTATTCCCATCTAATCAAAGACCCTTATGTAGAATTTTCTAAGAAAATTAATGTGTGTATAAATATATATATTCTCTCTCTGAATGTTTTTCTTCATCTTTTTGTGCCTCAAATTCCCACTGGTAAACCGAAAATCCCCTTATTTTTCTCAGTTTTTCCTTTTCTGTAATAAGGCAAGTCCTGGACATCACCTCCTTAAAATACCAATGGTATAAATACTTCAATGACTTAGAAGAGAATTGTTGGAGTCCTTATTGAAAAAAATCAACAGAACAATAACAGCAGAATATGAACTCACCTATGTACAGAAAGATTAAAGTGAAACAAACAAAAAAGAACAGTATTGATATGGACATAGGCAAAATCAGGGTTAGATTCTTTACAATATACACATGTACCAGAATAAGGATTCAAGACACATATTGTAATTGTTTTCCTACTCTAGCCAACAGGAAGATGGGATAAACTGATAAGTGACTCTGAGAATCAGAAAAGTTGAGCTCTTCTTAAATGTAAAATGGGCGAGTGCCAAGCAACAATGTCTAATGCGTATCACCAGATGAAGCTTGGTCATAATTCAGTTAACTGCAAGGTAGAACCACTGATTTTTTTCATCTCTGCTTCTTCCCTTATGTTCCCCCATGCATACAAATCATGTATAAGATCCTAGAAAGTAGCTGAATTTTTTGCTCTTATTTCTGTAGCTACCGGATTTTTCCATTGAAAACTGCCTGAAATTCTACCTCTAGTCATTCTGAGTTTTGGTTTCTTTTTCCATGTAGATTGTATTGATCCTCATGTGAGCATTCTTCATGTATTATTAACTTCCCCCAAATTTGATAGACTTCCGTCTTGGTCCTTAATTTGAGTTTCATTAATTCTTTCATTTCCTTTGCCCTTTTATTTCCTTACACAGTTAGTTAATACTGTCTTCCCTTTTAACAGATTCTTTTTGAAATACTTCTGTACAAATTGTTCTTGTGTTTGTCACAATGACTGTCATTGCTTGTGCAGCAGACCATCACTGCATTCAGAACAGGGCATTTGATCTGCACGAAAGGCAGAAGGGTAAAAGTAAGTTTGGATAGCAGTATGTATGCAAATTGCCAACTCTAACACATTCAGAATCACTTAAAAGATGGCTGCACTTTGTTACAAAGTTCATATTCCTTGGCATGTTCTCCTGTACCATTTGCTGCCTTAGCAGTGTCTTGGCTCAGAGCTTTTTGCATTACCTACTGATGCTGAAGGCTCTTTTTACTCAGAAAAGTGGTCTGACCTTTTTAGTAACAATCAGATATGAGGAATTATAAGCATCCTTGAACAAAAATTGTTATTTTTGAGATGTGTTTGAAATATTAATTAGATAAAGGTGTCCCCATGGGATGTTGGTTGTTGTTTTTTTTGATGGCGCTTATAACCAAAAAGATACCAGAGTTAATCTTCATTTTGAATCCATTCAAATTTAAAAAATTAAAAGCAAATAGTTTATTTTACTACAAAACTTACATTGACATGGCTGTCACATTAAGCTGTCACTGCACCTTTGGGTCAAAATTAGCTGTCTTTGAGTTGACTACAGCCTGTTCATCCCTTTAAAAACTCCAGCAGCTGCAGGACACATTCAAGCAAGTTTGCCAGGCTCTAACGTTTCTATCAAAGCGCATCTGGCTTGGTTGGTAAAATAAACTGTTGACTGCACAGTATTTGAAGTACTTGGCTTGAAGTACCTCCCCAGACTTTAAATATCAGTCTGCCTGAAACACTACTGAGATGATCTCAACTACAGCCTTTTCCCTCAGCAATATGCTTCTTTCTCAGCAGTATGTTTCTAATTTATCCTTGCTACATTCAAAATAATTGCTACACTGCCTGATTCAAATTTGCCTCAGCTCCTCCCTTCTGGTTTTGAAATCATCACTATCACTCATCTCAGTTCTCCACTTTGAACAGCAGTTCACTTTATTTTGTAGATAACTGCTTTTGCACTCTCTTGTTAGAATTTGATGGTGACATGCTTCACCAATTGTCTTCACTCATAATTTTTTCTTAAAACAGACAGCTTTGCTTTGCGAACAAAAAGATTTTAAAGCACAACTTTGGTCTCCTGAGATAACTGAGATATCTTATCTACTCTTCCACAGTTCCAATGCCTCATCCTTCCTACAGGAACAGGCAACTGGGAACTGTGGTTGTTATGAATGTCCCAGCCCTACCAGACACACATTGTCTTCATACCCTTCGGGAAAGAAAAGCAAAAATTATCTCTCTACACTACTACAAATCTGCTTAATGATTTTGCACACAAGGAACCACTGAGGAAGAAAGACCACAAGGTATATAAGCAGATTTTTTCATGATGAAGTCTGAAAATGTGAATTATTTTCACTACAGTAAAAGTTAAGGGAACAATGGAATCAAAGGCTTAATTTAAAAATTTAATACTCTGGATAGATTCAAATGCAGCTATCAATGTTAACAGATGATGAAGTTCTTGCTAGTGACACAAGCTGAGCACATGAACAGGAAACTTAACAGAAGATAGAATTTGAACTTAAAAGACATAATCTTATCTGGCTTGGGAATACTGCTATTGAACAGTAAGTCTAAGGTATCTTGCCTTGCAAAAAAGAGAAGATGAATGGAATAATGGGAGGGAGTGCATTACCTCCTACTGTCTAAATTGAGTACAGCAAATTTGGTGAACCTGGGCATTTGTATTTTATCCTTGAGAAGATGGTGCTCTGGCCTAGACCAGCATCACAGCTTCTAGCTGGAATCACAACTGAGCACTAGATGAACCAGCCATAGACAGTACACATAAAACACGGGGTAATGTCTACTCCTCACATATTGTAAATATCAAAAAGTTGTCCAAATGCAAAAGAATAAGCCTAGATTTCAGTCACTGAGACTTCAGTGATAGTAGGTGGCTACTATCTAAGGGTAAATATCTCTATTATGTTATTCTGCTCTTTAGTTTCGCCTGGAAAGTTTCAAGGCAATTTAATGAAGGTCTTATATCTAAAAGTTAACATGCATGCCTTTCAGGTTTTAATCATTTCAGACTATCATTACATAAAGCAGACTAACAATGTAACACCCTGAAAGGCTGAAATTTTGCTTCAGCCTAAAATTCTTTGAGATAATACACACTTTTTGCAGCTGCTAGCACTTGAAAAATGTTTTTTACTTACTTCCTCTCTTTTTTTGCTTTTAATAACAAGCTAGAGACAGACCAATTTCTACACAATATATAACTCAGAACACATTGTGACTACCAATGAGTTTTTTCCTAAGAATATATTTTTCCACCCTGATTGGAACATATAATGCACAATTTATTCATCACAGTAATTTCTTACAAAACTGATTTTTTATTTTTTGCTATTTAAGTAACTTTACAAGCAGCAAAACTTCATCTTTTCTTCTTCAAAAAAGGGACACTACATTACCCTCTGATAGCTTATATTATGAAATATTGTATCACAAAGCAGACAATAATGAGGGAGAGAATATCTGTTTTCTTGCAATTAGCTTTTTGGTACTTTTAGGCTACAGCCACAGAGAAAAAACTATTATGTTATCAATCTTCTAAGTAATGCAGGGCAATAAAATTCAGCATATTAGTCCTATATTAAATCACACTTTTCATGCTTGTTTGAAGCATTCATTACATATTCGTCGATCTGCTGGTATTCACTTTAAATTTACCAACTTTTTCACTGAAGGCCATATTATTCAATGTTAAGTATCATTGCCATGAAGTGGAATTGTTTTGCTGTTTTTGTTGTGATTATTTAATAGTAGTTTCATGCAGCCATAAATGTATGGTTTTGTAAAATCCTGTGTCCACCAATGTGTTTTCCAGGCACATGATTTCAACTTAGTTTGGCAGATTTACAAGTATATTAGCTGCACATGCCTAAAACTCATGGAAGAGAAATAAATACCAAATATCTAAAATCTACTATGGTGAAATGCATAAAATCTATTTTGCTGAATGTGATTTCCAAGTTATCATTTAAGTTAAACAAAAGTCTCGTAATATCTTAAATTATTAATTTCTAGGTATGTCTGTGAGAGGGGATTTGAATCCAGATTTTCAGCTCTCATTTCCAAAAGTGCAAGGATCCTAAAACTTTGAAGTTCCCTAGGTCTCAGGCAGCTCTTCAAGCAATTTTTTACTGTGATGCATTCTTTCATTATAGATATACACACACATACATATTTAAACTTTTAAGTAGGTATAACAATAACTTTTAATGGTTTTGGCACTTTTATACTAAATGCCCTGCTGTGCATTCATACAGGGGTATCAGATTTTCTGGCGCAGACATTTTAGTATTTTACCTCATATTGCCAAACTAACAGAAAAGTAATCATGACTGATGATGACTGAACAACTGAGATATTTAGTCATATTAGGATGCAAACTTCTCTAAGATAGCCCTCACTTAAGCATGGAATGTTATTTAAAGGAATTCTCTGGTACACTGAGAATATTGTATTTAGAGAAATTATTTTTTGAAAGAAGGAATTAAGGATTACATTTTAATACAACATTACAGTATTGTGAAAAAAAGTTCTGCAGAGTGAGACATTTTGATCTCTATGAACAATCTTGTTGTTGCTGCTATTTTTAGAATTTTGCTTTTTGAGATACTAAAAGAAGTGTTCTTTTGGCTTTTTCCTTCTGTACGGGGTTGGAGGAACATAGAAAATGTAAAATTTCTTACAGAACTGAAATCTTTATTCAACAGTCATGTGTTCCCTACATACTTAAACACTCTTAAAAATTTATTTCAGGGAACACTATGTTAATTTCTTAAAATTTTATCCTGCCAAGTTTTTCAGAACAATCTGTAACAAGCTGAATCACAGTATAATAGAATAATTTAGATTGGAAACAGCTCCTGTAGGTCATCTGGTCCAATCTCATGCTCAAAGCAGGCTGGCTTCAAAGTTAGAGTGGGTTGCTCAGTCTTCACTGGCTTGGTTTTGAACATCACTGGGGTGGAAATTCCACACAGCCTTCCCAGGTAACCATTCCCAATGTTTTTACTATCCTTTAACTGAGATGAGGTAGTGATGTTTTGAACAGGGGTTTCTTGCTACCCCTCTCCTTGCACAAAAGTACATTTAGGTATTCTATTAATAACTTTTCCTCCTCCTAATAGCTTTTTTTTCTGACTTGAATTATTCATCTTAAACTTATATTACATGCATCCCCAAAGCCATATTTCCACTTTAAGGCCTCTGTAACCCTAAATCCATTTCTCTTCAAGCACCTTCTGAGCTTTTTCCTCATACACAGCCTTTTGCATTCAGAAATATGTCTCAAAAATAAGTCTCTTATGCTTCTTCTTAATGCACCATTTTGTTATTCTCTTTCTGAAGCAGTAGCATCTGTGGCGCAATTAATAATTCTGAGACCTTTATTCATTTTACTGAACACAACCACTTCATGTTTTCATATGCCAGAAGTGATCCACCATATTTCTTTACTATTTCTTTACTTGAATTGTTGCGCAGAAGAATCATTAATTTTCAAGAGCAGGATGAAGTGCATACATAAACAACAGTTTGGTCTTTGAACCCTTGAAGATAAGACAAACAATAAGAAAATACAGTAATTCTTATTTTAATTTATGCTTCCACCTCTGATGGGCAGTAGTACAAAACTAAATCTAGAAAAGAAATCACTGTTTACCTCTCCCAGTGCTTGAAACTCAGGTTGGCAAGAGAGTTTTAAAGTAAAATAAGGAACACTTTGTACTAGGCTTGCAGGTTTAGTAACAACTGCAGATAATCATTCCTGCTTCCAGCAGTAGAGCAGCTAGACATGAATAACCAGATAGGAATATGTGAATAACTGAATTTTGATTGATGACTTGACCGGAAAATTATTGTCATTGAACTGATTTTATTTTCTCAAATTCTTCTTTCCAGAATGAACCCCCCCAAGATTTCATTTGTTTGATGTGAAACATACTCCTTCACACAAAATAAAACAGTAACTTCGGAAGACTGAGAAAGAACATGCTGCTAATGCATAAAATAATGGGTATTATGGAGGAATATTTTTCATATCTCCTCATGTCAAAACATCCAACAATTGGCTCCCATTTACTCTCACCAGGTTATTTGTCAGAACCAAATATATATAAGTACATTAAAATGAAGATGCACATCTAACAATTAACCAGCATAAGAATGTTCCACATATTCTCTCTGCCTGACAGAATGCAAGAGCTGTCACTTTGACTTGGTCGTATTTTTAAATTTCATGCTGTGTATGACAGGAAGAGGCTTCAAGACTACAGAATTCCTTCAGAGGCTTCAAGACTAGAAAATAATTTGTCTTTTCTCAGGGCTTTTATGTTTAATGATTTCATTTATATGACTAATATTGTGCTATGATATTTAGGTAGGCAAAGGTTTGTTTTCTTTTGGTTTTCTTGCCCTTGAGTGAAACAATTTAATATGTCACTGCAGAAGAGTAGGAACCATGCCCTGAAAATGAGGACATGGTAAATGAAAGAACAGTTCATAATATTTCTACAAAAATGTCAAAATGCACTCAACTCCATGGCTGATGCCTGCAGTTGTACCATGACACTCATCTAAAAGAATTAATCCATAGAAATGAATCTGTTGCAAGAGGCATATAGACAAAGTGATCAAAATTTCTGAGGATGAATAATCCTTTACAGAGACTAAACTGGTAACACTTAAAAAAAATTATGAATATTCAGAATCTCTCGATTATTTACTTTTTGAGAAGTTCCTTTAACTCAAGTCAAGCATGCAAGGAATTACTGATTTCTAAAAGTATCAACAAGAATTTTTCTGTGTCTTTATATGAAATATTACTTACGTTGTGGAGTACAACCACACAGTTTAGCTTACAGTATCTTAGAGATTGTACTTCATGCTTTCAGATGAGGCAAGATGCACTATTCTGTTTTTCTTTCCTCTGAAAGTTACATCTAATGCTAAAAAAATCCCCAACCAAACACAACGAAAACCCACAGCAAAACTCAGCCCATACATATGCTTTACAGGGCCTTTATACAAAACAAATTTGTTTTCCGATGACTCTTTTTGCTGTGATGATTTTACTGTAGTTACCATTACAGATTTCCTGATCTGAACAAAGCTTTTATTCATCCCAAATCTGCTCTCCCTCCCACCCAGCTGAATGATGCAGAATTGTCACTTACAGCCACGAGAAAGAGAAGTGCAAGCAGAATGTTGTATGATTTGTTGATTCTGGCTTCTGCTGTCTTCTTGCAGCTGCTGTGGTCTGAAGTGTTAGATGTTTGCTTGAGCTAGGTTTCAGATTAATATTTGCTTGCTTGTAATTTAGCAACAACAACAACAAAGTTTTTAAAAAAATGTTTGTCAATGATGTATGCCTTCAGGGGTGAATGCACTGGAATAATTAACAAAAAAGCAAGACAGTTTCAAGAATTAGACATAAGAATGACAGAAAAATATTATGTTTCAATATATGCTATAAAATATTAACCAGGCTATTATAACTCTACATTGACTAGACAAAACAGAAATTAATTAAAGATGATCAGATCTTTCTTGCTATCAGACTAGTAAGCAATCTAAAGAAGGTCTAAAGCATTACTTGAAAAGGAAAACCTATGTTTCAGAAATTTTCTGTATTCACTCTATTCTTATTCAGTTAGGAACAGCTGGCTATTTAGCATCATTAAAGGAAGAGAAGAATTAAATCATTGAGAACTTTTGGTAAGTTTCATCTAGCAAGATTTTTGCTTCTACGAGAAATTATTGAGGCAGTTTCTGCTTCAGTCATTGGTACATCACATTATGTCAATGAACTTGAAAGTTTTAACCCTAAAAACCAAGGACTAATCAGTAGCTTCTGTCAGTTTTGGTTTTTTTTTTTTTAATCTATACATAATAAAACAACTATGATTAAGGTCTACCTTTCCTTATATTGTAACTCCTAACTTCATAGGATTTGACTAATAGTGATCCTGCACTGTTATTTTACATCACCAGTTAAGAAATCTAACCATATTAAATATGAAATATTATAGCAGCATTTGTCAAAAGTGTCTCTGTGGTATCTCTGCTGTCTTCAAAGCTTTGCAAAAAAGCCATGGTTTAGATGGAGTGTGATCTTGAAAGATTTAACACATGACTGCACACTACAGGCAGGCAGGAGGTATGCTCCAGCTCTTTGAATTATGTAAATGGGATCAGGTCTCTTAGGACATCCTTTTTTTTAATTGACTACTGGCACCACACACATGTAATAGAGAAACAGAAAAGAAGCTTTATTTGGTGTGGCATCCATCTCACATAAATTTTGATATCAGCAACTGCCCTGGATTTGGTTGTGATAGAGTCAGTTTTCTTTATAGTAGCTAGTATGGGGTTGTTTTGGTTTTCCGGTGAAAATCTGTTGATAATACAGAGATATTTTTGTCATAGCTGAGCAGTGCTTACCCAGAGCCAAGGGATATTCTGCTTCATGCCCCACCCCAGCTGAGAGTAGGCTGGGTGTGCAAAAGAAGCTGGGAAAGGACACAGTCAGGGCAGCTGACCCCAGCCAACCAAATGGATATTCCATACCATATGGCACCACGTTCAGATAAAGCTGGGGGAAGGGGAAAGCAAGGGAGCACATTTGAAGTGATGGCATTTGTCTTCTCAAGTACCCATTGTGTGTGATGGAGCCCTGCTTTCCTAAAGATGGCTGAACACCTGCCTGCCCGTGGGAAGTTGTGAATAAATTCCTGGTTTTTCTTTGCTTGAGCATGCAACTGTTGCTTTACCTGTTGAACTGCCTTTATCTCATCAACCCATGAATATTCTCACTTTTACCCCTCTCTTTCTCTTCCCGATCCCACTGCAGGGAGAGTGAGCAAGCAGCTGTGTGGGGATGAGTTGCTGGCTGGGGCTAAACCATGACAGCAGTGTAGATGTCTAAAATTACCCTGGTTGCTATTCTCCAGAGAAAGAGACATTTCTAGTGAAGAATTCCTCTGACCTAATTTAGACTGTTACAGTAGAATGGATTAAATTTTCCCCCATGGTTTTTCATTTTATTGATTATAAAGTGATGTCAGAAATGTTAGCCTCATGTATAAACTGCATAATAAACATCTAGAGGAGGAGAAACTGAGTTACAAATTTAAGAAACAAAAATTACACATAAAGCATATCCAAATAATCATTCAACTTAAAATTTCACTTCCAGACAGTGCTCTTTGCCCTACATAATTTCCCTTAGTTGTATCACCAGCATTAGATTTGGACACTTAGGGTTCAAAACAACTTATTTAGCTCTGAATGCCCTCTACCTCTCTCTATTCACACACGCACTCTCTCTATTAAATAAAAATATAAAAAAAAAGCAAAATTAAATGACTTCTCTTTGGTGTGACATTTTGTATATTTAAAGAGCTTGTCTCCCTCATTTCTGCCGGGAAACACAAGAGCAAATTTCCTTATCCACCTAAATTGTCAGCAAGGAAGGTATCTGCATTGTATAATTCAATGAATGTTTTTTTTTTCCTGCAATCATTTTCCCTTAATTTACAGTTACTCATCTGGTTAACCCTTAGTCTAATCAGGACTGTTTTTTTCATTTTAAAAGTTCCCTATAAGTCTAAATAAAGTTTATATTGCCACCTGTAAATATACAGAATTTATAACCGGTATAATAATTTGGCATTAAAAATCACCGCTTCTTCAATTACAAAAAGGAGTTTTATCCTTCATGTTCCTATGACCATTTGACATTCAGGTCACAAATTCTATGCTCTTCTCAAAGGGCAGGAGCCTAGTCTAATATATCCCACATCATTTATAGGAAATGGATTCCATGTTATTTTTCATATCTGTAGTACTGTTAAACATGTAAGACTCCTGATAATAGCTATGCTTGAGGGAAGCACTTTGTCCTTGTGGCATCCTTGAGCAGTGGAATGTATGCAGCATATCAGAGGTTTACATGACTTGGTGTGAGTTTCAGCGCTGAGCACTGGAACAGATTGCTCAGAGAGGTTGTGCAGTTCCATCCTTGGAGATTTTCAAAAGCTGCCTAGATGTAGTCTGAGGCCACTGGCTCTAGGTGGCCTTGCTTGAGTAGTGGGTTTGGACAAGATGAACTGTCAAAGTTCTTTCCAACCTCAAGCATTCAGCACTTCTGTGGTTTTTTGGTGTGTTTTTTTTTTTTTTTTTGTTTAGCCTTTGTGAGGGAAAAAAAGAAATTTTATATAGTCAGACTCTGTTGATTCATACAGAACTCAATTTTTACCAGGCATGGATCATAGGAAGTTAAATGTCCAAGGGATGGAGAAGCAAAGTGAAAAAATTGAACTGAAGTTGAAAAGACTTATCTAGAAGCTAAATACTGAGATGGGAAGGACACAAACAGAGGAAGCAATTATTACTTACTGCACCCATTTACTTTATTCATCATAGCTTTAGGAGTGTCATGGAGTTATTAGTGATTATGTTACAAAGACACATTGCTGAAAGTTGGTGAATAGCTATAATATAATCCAAAGCACCAAATAACTAATCAGGACACAGCTTTTAAGTGTCAATCATGTCCTAAAGTGGATTACTGTAGCACAATTATGAGTCATTAATTTTGAATTTAAAGATGTAGATGTGAATAGTTTAATAGGGTTTGTGAATACCTCCTTCTGCTGTGGAAGATAAAACCAAAAAAAAAGATAGGGGAAAAGTTGAAAATTAAATTTCTACTTTATTTTGAATAAAATGTTCTTCTTCCTCATTCTTCTTTTGTGCCTTTTTGTTCAATCCTCATATGAATCTGTATGTTCAATGAGAGATAAGAAACTCCAGCAGCTCAGAGAATGCTCACATATTGTGTAACTGAGCTCTTTTTTACTTGCTCAGGACTCTGACTTCTTTCTTTCTTTCCAATACGTGAATTTTAATGTCCTGCCAAAGAAGAGATTTGTTTGGGATCAATTATTACTTTTATATCTATTTATTGTAAAAAAAGAATGAAGTGAGCAGTACCTCTTCCAAAAAGTTAATTAAATGTTAAAAAAATCCATAAAGTGTACCAGAAAAGCTAACATCATTCTTTATTCGGTAAAAGATACTTTGGTGATTTGCCTTTCACTCCTTTTGTCCATCTCTATGGTCCTCCTAAGTGCTGATGTGTCTCTGTACAGTTCTTCATCTTCTTAAAAAAGAAACCCAAAAGGGTTATTTTTCTATTCATTTGATCACCAGCAGCTGTTTTGAAACTATCCTTGATACTCTCAAATATTTCAGAAGAGGAGCTGTCTTTAAAGGCTAGTGCTCTCCCAAGCACTGGGAGAAGGTATAACCAAAACCTGAGAACTTTTCTTGCCAGGATAGGAAAGCCAAAACATGAGAGAATGGCAGACTTTTCTGATACAGTCACCATGTAAGCAGAACGACAAAGTTTTTATTTCTTTACCTATTTCTTGCACAACTGTTCTTAGACATATTACCATTTTGGAGGTTATCAATAAGGGCTTCAGTTTACCTTTTAGTTTCACCCTTATCTGGTGTGACAAGCATGTGATTTCAGGTCGCTGGATGACTCCAAGACATTTTTTATCCAGGATATTTATTTAACCACTCTGCCAGAAACTGGGGCTGTGGGAAACTTAGCAAGTGTCCTAGTTCTCCCAGCAGACTCACAGCTCTATCCAAAATGTGACTGAGTGTCTTGCTGTTGAGCCACACAAGCTAGAAAGTGAACTATCACTGCAAGGGTTTGAGATGCAGAACTGTCTGCCACAGCCTTTGAAGACTGTCCTCCATGCTGTTCAGACACATGAAGGCTGCAGGGTAACAGGGAGTCTATTAGATTTTATAAGTACTGTATTATACAGTGGTTTTCTTTACACAGTGTATTTGCTGATGATGATCTATATTGCTGACTGGCTCATTCATTAAACCCCAAATAGCCATTTCAGAATGACTATTCAGAGGAAATTCAATACTAAGTCTAAAGAAATCAATTAGAATCGGGCAACTGCTGGCTGGAGTTGGCGTAAAAACAGAAGGGAAGAAAGGTAACATCGATGGGCTATAAGGAGACACGTCTAGATTCTGAATACGAGAGGGAGGTGTATAGAGACCATCTTTCAAGAAGAGACAAGGTCAAACACTGAAACTGTTCTAAGATTAGAAAGTAGCAGAATGTAATTTGATGTTATTCATTCAATAAGGTATCAGCTCCTCGGGATATTCTTAACACAAATTACTTGACATCCTCCTATTTCTCTCACTCTTTCACTTTGTTACCATTGAGAAATGACCATCTTCATTAATCTAATGCAAATGTAACACTAGCAATACCACTTTAAAAATATGGTAAAATATTCACAAGCAGTTGGTTTAGCCTACAGAGGCTGTTAAAGACTTCTGTGGATAAACTATGTTTTTATGTCTCACATGGAGGGACTAATTTGAAAAAGATAGTTTGGATAAAACATTTTTATCCTTGTGAATGAATTTACCCACAGATGTTACGGCAGTTTTTGTTATAATCAGAGCTTCATATAGAGAAGGCTTGGTTTTGTTTGGTTTTTTTTTTTAAATAAGTAACACTTAAGCTTAATTTTTTTAACAAATAAAATCTCATATATATATATTAATTTATTTTCCATTTGAAGGTGCCTCGGATGTAGGCATTTGAGCTATTTTACAATACAAAGAAAATACAATTCTCTTCTTTGTACTAAAGTACAAAAACTGCAGTGATACTACTCTTTATAACATGAAATTGTATCTTTCCTGGTAAAACAGCATGTTTTTGTACATTAGGTGTTTATTCTGGTAAGCAAAAACTGAATGCAGGATTTATTTGTGACTTTCAGTAAATAATTCACTAATCATTTCCGTACAAGCAAGACAATATTGATTCACTTTGTGTGATAATGTTCAGCTTAGAAAGATCTTTGAATGACTATCCAACATGTTTAAATGAAAATTAATTGACTGGCAAACTGTTGATAATGAGGAGGGGGAAAAAAAAGCAAGTTAATGAAGACAACAGATCAAGTTCTCAGTTGTAAACTAGGTAATATTTTTACCTCAAAATTAAATTTGAATTGATAGCAATATTTAAACATATGAGAAGAAAAAAATGGGTATCCAGTGATCCAAAGATGAATACCTTAGGAGTCCTTGCATGCTGTGACACTCCTAGCCATAGTGCTCGAAAGCATGTGCTCTTGCTTGGCTTTGTTCTTCACAGTTGTGTACAAGAATGACCAGAGCTACTGCCCTAATGGGAGAGTTAAATAACAGGAGAGGGAATGGAATGGGCGCTCTCTGCTGTTACAGATGAGCACATTATGATAATCCTGATAAAAGAAATAACATGCAAAAGCAGTAACTTTTGCCGTAAGCTGTGACATGTACTAATTTTAAGACAGCTATGCAGTTGTAAGGCACAGGGTAACCAGAGAATTATGAGAGCAATGATGCTGACATGTGAGATCAAATACTTTTCAACATCACCCACGTGTCAAAATTCTATTGTTGTCTGAACATTTATGCAAAGAGAGTTTGAAAATAGAGTAATATTGCCTTGGAAACCAACCAATACAGGCAAAACTGAAACAGAAATGAAAAAGAAATCCTTTTACTGAAGCAGAAACCATCAAGGTTTGTTGTCTGAACAGTACTTCAGCATCCCTTTTTTATTTCAAATTACTGTTGGATGGAAAAATAGAGTTGTAAATACCATGAATATTGACTGCGAAACACTTTCTGAATTTCATAGTTAGAAATGCAACAGGTTAAGAATAGCAAGCTAGTTTGTTTACCTCTGGCTATAGGGGCCTTGGTATATGGCCCATTATCTGTCAGTGCCTTATATGGCACAGCATCCAGTACTACAGCTACATGAAAAATGAAATTAAAGTGCTCAGCAGAACAATTCACATCTAACATGGTAAATAGAAATCAATGGATACACCAGTGATTAAAACATCAGCTGAACCAGCTACCCTCGAATTAAGATCATTTGGAGAACCCACATTTGTGACAGTTAAGATTCCAGCCAAAACTTCATAAGAAAGGTCAGGTAGTAAAAAAGTACAGAACTTGTCATATCTGTCAAAGTGTAGACAGAACAGAAGTACCTTACACCAGAATGAAACATGAAATTTTGCACCGTGTTTCCTGATTTCCCAAGGTTGTATCTGAAATAAACTGCATGCCTTGTATCCATGGGTTACAGAAGTGGGAAGTTCTAAAGACTACTTACGTGAACTGGTGTAAAGAAAGTTAACAAAAGTTAACACCCCTACAAAAACTACTGTCTTTTGTCATGGTAGCAGATCTGTACAGAATAGATTTCAGTAATCCAGCAAATGTTACATGAAAAACATCTCGCTTGCTTGCTTTGCGAGAGAAATAAGGAATTTTTCCCATTGCTACTGCATTTTATTTGACTTAAAGAATTACCTATTCATTTTGAACAATATGAATGTATTTCATGCACAGCAACTGGGTTTCGTTAAAAAATGTGATGCGTTAAATGGAATTCATTACATCCAACTGTAAATTTCAGCTATCTGAGACCATTCATAGGCAATGAGAAGGTGTCACTAATGTCTGAAAACAGATTTTTACAGAGTCTGTCTCTATTGACTTTTTTTTTAAGAAGATTAATCAAAAGTTAGTATGATCTGCATTTTGGATTAGGAAGTGTGGCTTTCTGAAATTGTCCATATAAATTAATAGTAATCTGATCTTTTTAGTTATATTTCTTGAACTGATTCTTTGAAGAAAAATCTTGAAATCTGAGCGTTAGAAAAATTTATTTTTCCCTTTACTGATGGATTCACACCTTTTCTGACTTGGTGTATTTTTGAGGTTAAAGGATACTTTTGAAAATCCTTTTCCTACCATTTGCTTTAAAAAAATCTCTTGAAGGTTATTTCAGGTTATTGTGTCCACTGTCCAGTTCCAAATATACAGCAGAATACTTGTCTTCTGCCTTCAATATTTAATAGGGAACACAAGAGTAGATCCTTGTTCTGCTAATAAATATTATCTGATTTCTAGACATGTTGCTCCTTTCCTCCGTGAAACTTTTAAGAAGTTTTTGTTTGTTTATTTTTATTTCTCTCTTTCAGTGGTTCCAAATCACATATTTTCTGAAAACACACATAAACCTAGCTAGGAAGGAGTATGTTAACCAAAACTCCTTTTGATTTTCATAACATATATTTATTGTTTCAGATGAAAGTGTTTGAACTTATTTTTGTAGATATCTACTTTCTCTGACAGTTTTCTGCTGTCAGTTCTCTGGCAGTTTCTTGATTGGACACTGACAAGTAACCGAGTGCTCTACTTAGGACTTTATTTGCATATTTTAATTACATACACAATAATACATAAATAGTTTTGTAAAAGAGATAGAGCTCTAACATCTAGTGGTTTTAGAAGTAAACAAATTATCTATTCCTTTTACCAGAGCAATTAACCCCTTCATTAAATTTTGTGCATTGCAATTAATTTTAATTTTTTTTCTGAAAATGTCACTATGCAATTGGGAAATAAGCTTAAGGGCAGCAAATTGGAAAATTGGGACATAGGAGTGTGGCATATGACAACATAACTAGTGAATGACAAGGAAAGGTATTTAGTAAGATGGCAGCAAAACAGATCAAATTCTAAAGATGCTGGACCGTAAGATTAAAAGTATTTGTACAAAAAAATGGGTAAGAACTGGTGTAGTGAATGAAAAGATAGATAATGTAAACAGGCCTCTGAATACAGGTGATTGTTGCAATAGCTACTTTTTTGGGTTTTTCCCATTGTTCATAGTGAAAATTCCAAGGTCAAGTGAGTGATTACAGCAATCAAAAGCAAAGGTAAGATACCGGTCTGAAGAACATAATTTAGATATTAAAAAAAGGATTTCTAATCTGGGATGAATTTGAAAATAATTGGGAGAGTGTGCATGCACAGAATATCTTAATTACTAATTCTGACAATCTAAATTTAAAAGATTTAGTAGTTCAGTCTAATCCAAATGAAGAAAATGGGCGGTCTTTCTCTGGAACAAAAAAAAAAAAGATCTGCTAGGAATCAATATCATGTTGTTGTTTGCATGGATTCCTTCAGTGTGCCAATTGATACTGCTCAGGTAGATTAGTAAACAGTTTATAAGGCTCTCATACAACATATTTATGCATGAAGATCTCACACGGGTAATGAGATTCACTTCACCTCATTTTAAATATCTTAAAATTAGACATCTCTGCTATTCACCTAAATTTCCTCCACAGACATTAAAGAGAGAAACATCTCCATAGATATATTTATCATGGTTCTAATAGATACCTGTTTAAAAATGAATTATTCACTCTCTGGATGTCTCACTCCTTCTTCCTTTCCATTGATTACATGGAGAGTATAAACATCTGACTTGGACTACGTGCCCGACTTGTAAATGAGTTAAGTGAGATGAAATGGATGCCATTCGCAGTCACTTGTCCCATTTCGAGCCGAATTTCTCCATGAACCATTCCGATTTACATTATACTACTCAAGCTTTCACTATTATGTTAAGAGACTCCTTTGAAAATTCCATGTAGAACCTTTATTTCTTTGTTGCTTTTACCATGAAAATGTTCTTTATTTTTTATTTAGTTAGATATTCTTACTAAAAGGGAAATGTTTTGACCTTTTATGTTCTAAATGCAAAACCAGTCAAAATGATATAGATTGAGCAGAAAAAGCAAAGAAACCTGGCAGTTAGTTTGAGGAGAGAGTTCTCCTTTATAATAAACGCTCGAGGCACTTGAGCTCAGAAGTAATGGTAAATACTTGTGACTAGTATGCATAGTGTGTGAGTAATTAATACCACAAATAACAAAATTACTTTAAATCTCACAAATAGACACAAACTCACATGAATACCAATATACAATCTTCCTCCTACTCCTCACTTTAAAGTTTTCTCTCAAAATTGTAGTTGCAAAATAAACACCTTAGATTTCAGAAGTACAGATTTCAGCTCCTAGGAGAGTTTTTGCTCAGGGAACTGTTAGGACTCCCGTGAGAGTCTGTCTTGGTGGGCAAAGGTGCTGAGAAATTTTCAGAGACAGCTTGCTCAAAGCTGCCCATCCCCCTAATGTGGTGGGGGGGACAAAAAGTAAAGAAAAAAGGAGCAGGCCCAGAAATAGAAATAAACCAGACTTCTTGATAAGCAGACAGCACACTGAGAGCTCAAATACAAAAAAAAGAGATGTGATAGATGGGAAAGTGGGCACATGCCTAAAGTGGAATACAAAATGTATTATTTGAGCTTGCAGATATGAAGTTAGGAAGGGAAAAGCTCAGCTGGAGCTCAGACTAGAAAGAGAGACTTCTATAGGTCGGTTAGTACTGAGTGGAAGCACAAGGAAGACACAGACTGCTGCTGAATGGAGCTGGCAACTTAGTTAGAAATGACACAGAAAAGTCGTGTTTTCACCTCGATCTTTAAGGTTGGTGTCAGCTCTCAAGTCTCTATTCCAAGATGAAATGGAAAAGCAAATGGTGAGTCACTGACAGCAAGGGAGGATTGATATAGGGACCATCTGTAGCAATTGCACAGGAAGAGGTTTTTAGGACCTGATGGGATGAATCTGAAGACATCAGAAGATACTAGTGCAAACCTCCTCTGCCATTTTTAGAAGGTCATGGAAACTGAAGATCACAGATTAAAAAAATAGTCAAATATGTCCATCAACAACAGCAGCAACAAAAAAAAAAATCTAGGAAAAAATACTGACCAGGTAGTCGTTCCTGGGGAAATAATAGAACTAATCCATGTGGAAAAGTGGTCCATACAAATGAAAGACAAGATTAGGAAGAGCCAACACAGGTTTACAAAGATCAAATTGCGCACAGCCAGTCTTACTGGCATCTGTGATGAAATGGCTTCCCTGGTGAGTGAAGGAGAGCAGTGGATATCCATTTACCTTGACCTCTGCAGGACGTCTGACATGATCTCTCACATACTTGTTGAAGCTGATTAGACAAAGCTGGACAAATCAGTCTGAAGATGGATGGAAAAGTGTCTCAAGTGCTGAACTCAAGAAGTCATCAATATCTCAGAGTCAAACTGTCAGCTGGTCATGAGTGGGATTCCTCAGGGTCTTTAAGAATAACCTGGGTGATGGCACTGACTACACTATCATCAGCTCTGCAACTGACACCACATTGGGACAGGAGATAGATAACACTGGATGGAAGAGGTAAAACGTAGAATCCTCAACAGTCAAGAAAATCAGGCCAAAAGGAATTGCATAAGGTTTAACAATGTAAAATGTGAAATCCTGCAGTCGAGATGGAATAATTCAGCCAGGAGTACCGACTGAGGACTGGCTGGTTGGAAACAGCTCTGATAAGAAAGATTTGGGGCTGCTGATGGGCAATGAGCTGAACAAGAGTTAGCAGCGTGCCTTTGCAGCAATGACAAACCATTTCAGTGATGGCACCAGCAACTGCATCACAAGGGATGTCATTGTTAGGCCACATGAGGCATATTGTGCCCAGTTTTGGTACCCCTCCAAAGTAAAATACAGACAGAACAGAGAGGGTTCAGAGGAAGGAGCCACAAGATGGTGGGAGCACTGGAGAATTTGATGTATGAAGAAAAATTAAAGGAACTGAGAGGGAAGAACTGAGGGAAGAAAAGGTTCAGGAGGGATCTTATCACAGTTTTCCATCACCTGAATGGTAGTTATAGAGGAGATGGAGGTATTCTTTTCAAAAGGCTGAAAAGGGAAGAGACAAGAGATAATAGGCATGAGTCAGTTCAGGGGGAATTCCATTTAGATGTAAGGAAAAAAAAGTAATCCTGAGGAGAGTTAAACTTCAGGCAGGGTGCTCAGACCTTTCTCTTGCTGGAAACACTGAAGACAGTTTGACAAGGCCACAGTTAGCCTAGACGAAGGCCCTATTTTCTGTAGAGGGTATTCAGAGGTCATTTCCAATCTAGACTCTTATATCATTCTACAATTGTATCTTTCATGCAAAAATGTATTTGATTCATGGAGGACCATCAGTCAAATTAATCTGAAATTTTTAGAGAAATAAATCTAAAGTCGACTAGTTTTATTGCATCAAACTCGTCCATGGGTACTCTCATTTACCATTTAAAGGGTCTTAAGTTGATTTGCTGTAATTCAATTTCCTTATAGTCAATTGAAATACTAGTCTTTTCTCAAAATGTAGGCATGCTCCATTTTTAAATGTTTACATTTAAATTTCAAATATGTGCTCAGCATTTTGGTAAATCACATCTAAATAAATAAACACATGTTCAGAAAATTGCAGCTCTCTCTAGTCAGAACATTAAGATACCTCTAATACTCACACTCTCTGTCATCAGTGGATAATAAAGGGTTATATCAGTATTGTACCAGTCTGGTCACTTGACGAAAAATCTCAGTTGATACATCCTCATTCAGACAGTTATGTTGTACTGGTGCAGATGCCAAGTTATTTGACTAAGAGTCCATCTGCAACAGACACATTATGATTTGGAAATACTGGTGTATTTGGAACCACACAGACGTTAATCATTACGGAAAAATGCTCTTTGCCACCTGAATGCTGAATTCCGCTGAATAACGCCATAAGGATAAAAGTGTCTAACATCACCCGTTATTCACGTCTCAGTCTGCTGAAATGCAGACGCAGCACGGATATTCACATGACTTGCTTCTTTATCAGAAGAAACATGGACATTTAAGAAAGAGTCCTGGGGACGCAGGATGAGTGCTGATTTTCACTGATACGTAACCATAAGGAGAGGAGCAGTGGACGACCCACAAGTCTGCCTTCTCTGCAGTAATTTTTAATCTCATAGAAATATCATGCAGCGGCCCACTTAATCTACACAGCAGAATACTTGTCCTGCAGAGGTACAAACTATATCATGTCAGCTTCTTTCATCGTAATTGGTCTCATTTTTTCTGCATGGAAATGAACACTTGAAACTGTACAGTGACCTCTTGAACTCATCTGCAGGTCTGTGTGGAATATGAAACCTCACTGTATTTTACGTGATATGACAAAATGACCCTGAAAAGAAATGCAACGCATGTTGTGTCAATGCCATAAAGAAAAAAATTACTAGGACAGAGGTATCAGCTTTTTCACCATTTAATTCAATTTCTTTGAATTTTGTTTTGGATTTCAATCCCTGTTTAAAGAATGTTTGCACCCTGAAGTAAGAGGTTTACTTTCAAAACAGGGTAATAATGATGCATAAATTGCCTGCTTTGAAGCTTTGTTAAAACCTCTTTGAAGCTTGGGGCTAATCTGGGCATAGGCACTACAGAGACAGGCAGAGTTGATTGGACAAAATAGTAAAAAAAAGCTTTCAAGTTCTTCTGCTCATTCCTATGCACCAGTGCACCTAATTCGCATTTCTTAAGCAGTCTGTAACCTATGTCAGTCTCCAAGAACAATGATGCTTCTTTAAGAGCTGATTCAGCAGAATGAGAAACAGCAAGAACAGCTCTGCAATATTTAAAGTCATGAATACAAAAAGAAAGGAGAAATTGAACTACACTCCCTGTTCTGAACTGCTCCAGTTCAGAAATACTTTTCTTTTGCATATGGTCTTAACAACGCATTGTATGTAAATGGTATCAATTTTAAAACATTATAAATATTAGAAATATCTCCAGCACTTCATTTTTATGCACAGCTGCTGTGAGAGTTCACCTTAAAAGAAAATGTAATCTCAAAGAGTATATTTTAATGAAAGAACGCGGTTCCTGTATATTTTATTATTCCTAAAATGAAATTGATTTCTACTTTATACTGTGAAAGGCTGGTGAAGTGACCTCATTTACACCAGAGACTTGTCATTAACAGATCTTCCCTTTAATAGATCCAGAGTTCCTTTTGATTAGACCACTGCCTCATTTAGCACAACACATTTTCTGCACCTGGGACTTATGTTTCTAATGTTGCAGATGCTAGACAACTCATCTTCGAGGGCAATCCCATAAACTAGATATTCAATCAAAAAGTTTTTAATACAATGTGTAACATACAATTATTATTTCTGTGGTGCATAAAGACCTAACCCTAAAGCAGAGCTCTTTTCTGCTGTGAACTGTGAAGAACGGTGAAAAAAAAAAAGAAAAACAAGAAAAGAAATTAGGGCCAGAGAGGTTAAATGTGCAGCAGGTAGCAAAAATGACACTAGTGAGATATTAAATGTACAGCTGGAGTGCCCTGGCTCATGCTCAAGTGTTGTCTTTATTTGGCCTCGTCATTTCCCTGCAGTTATCTACAGATGCCTGGCAGAAAAATATAAATTCCACATGATAGATAATTGTGTGCTACCACATCTACATGGGATCATTCTCTTTGCCTTCACAAAATTAGTGGGATGCCTGTGTCCTAAGCACAGTATTGTCTTTTGCACTTTTCTTCTACCAAATATATACACTAACATTCCTGTAAGTATCATAAATTCAAAAGCAAAACAGTGAAATTAAGAATAGACAGATTCTTTAAAATTCTTTTAATACATTAGAGATGTAGACAAAACTGTGAGCAAAACCATGTTGCAGTGATTGTAACACGACATGACATGATTCATATGACCAAAAGTAGGGATTTGTGCGACACACACCTAATGCAAGCTGTTCATCTTAATTTTCCTTTATAGTGGGGAAAGAAATCGATCTTCATTAGAATATGGTTGATCTCATTCTAAAGTAAGTATCTCCACAGGTCAGATGAACCAAATCTAAAAAATTGCTCTGTTTTGGTTTTTTTCCCTATTGATTACAAGGGATTTTTAAGGTGGTAAGCTCAGACACTGCCATTTTCCCTGCAGGCTCCTTACCTTGGGTGAGATGAAACTTGCTTTGGAAGTCTGTTCAGAGATTCGCTGAGAGCAAAGGAAGTAATTATCAAAAACTAAACATTAATTAATTTTCTGCTATATGACTTTTGGAACTTTGTTTCATTCTAATTACTGAACAATAATTTCTAAAATACTTAAGCCCAACATACTTTTGCATGTGCGTCTTTCTCTCCTTTCCATAATATCCATAAACATCTATCCAGATGTCCTGGCTTAGCAATGGCACTCCTCAGTTTAGTGCTCCCACTGAGTCTCCGAACCATGCATCGCTTGGGCGCTCCCCCAAGGTTCCTCTCCCTCCTGCAGCAAGGAACGCCCTTGCTGCAGGAGGGAGAGGAGAATTGGAGGCACAAAAGGCAAAGATCACAGGTTGAGATAAGAACAATTTACTGGAAACAGAGGGTACAAGAGGTGAATGATTCACACAGGAAACCCCCTGACAACAGACCATACACGGCTGCTCTGTCTGTGCTTACTCGACCAGAAGGAACCCCTTCTCCC
>VZTA01003008.1:9011-32752 GCA_013398855.1 Mohoua ochrocephala
GGGGCGAGCGGAGGGAGGGAGGGAGGAAGGGAGGAAGGCAGCGCGGCCGCCCGCCCGCCCTGCTGGCAGCGCTCGGTGCGAACGCCGCCCCCAGGAAAGGAGCTCGCCTCGGTTAATGGATAATCAGCGCCGCAACGTGAGGAGACTTTTAAAGGTGTAGGGACCGCAGCCGGCCCCGCCGCCACCCCAGCCCTGAGCGGCAGCTGTCCCCAGCCCTGTCCCGGGCTGGCCCTCACTCCATCCCGCACCCCCGAGATGCTAAAACAGGGGTGGCACCCCGGCATTTCCCTCCCTGTCACCCCCCAGCCCTGTCCCCTCCATCCCGCACCCCCGAGGTGCTCACAGAGGGGTCGCACCCCGGCATTTCCCTCCCTGTCACCCCCCAGCCCTGTCCCCTCCATCCCGCACCCCCGAGGTGCTCACAGAGGGGTCGCACCCCGGCTTTGCCCTCCCGGGCACCCTCAATTCCACCCCCGGCGCTGGCACCGAGGATGTTCCCGGCTTTTCCCCGCGGGGAAACTGAGGCAGGGTCGGCCCTGCCCTGCAGGGACCCCACGGGTCCATCCCGGGGCTGCCCCCGCTGTGCCCCGCACGGAATCATGGAATGGTTTGGGATGGAAAAGACCTTAAAAAATCGTCTCATCGCACCCCCTGCCTGGGCGGGGACACCTTTCCCTATATCCCAGGTTGCTCCAAGCCCCCGTCCAGCCCGGCCCGGGACCCTCCCGGGGACTGCGGGTGTCCGTCCCCCGCAGCACCGTGACCTCGTGCCCCGGCTCCCCCTCAGGGGCTGCGGGGCGATTTCCCCAGATGTCGCGAGCAATTAGAGCAGATATAAATGAAGAGTTAAGTGGCACCGGGGGAGGGAGTGTTGTTTCTGCCCTCCCATAAATCAGCCGGGCCCCAGAGGCGCTTTACAAGGCTGTTCCTAAACTCGATGGCCCTAAACAAGCCCCGCGTGTGACCCGGGCCGAGCTGCTGATCCCAGGGTGAAGTTTAACCACCTGCCAGCACAGAATGTGTGACACATGAGGCGTCCCCATGTCCTCCCGCCATGAACGAGTTTCAACACAGCATCGTCCTGCCCCGAGTGTCCCCGTCCTTCCCGAAATTCTCAAACCATTCCCTAAATCCCGAGCGCTCCGTGCTGTTCGTCCCTGTGGGTGTCGCGCTCCTTTCCCTCTCCCTCGCCCATTTATTTTGCTTCTAGAAACAAACTCACCTTGCCGAGTGTTCCAAAGGCTGGCCCAGCAGCTCCCTGAAGAGGATGGAGCACCAGAGATCCCAGAAATCCACCTGGAGATGTCCCAAATCCTGTGGGGTTTGCAGGGAAGGCATCCTGGATGTTTCCTGTCTTAACCCAGGCGTTCCCACAGTCATTCGGGCCGCAGCTTCTCCCAGCTTCTCTTTCCACTCAAAACTTCCCCCGAGGAGTTCCAGGATGAAGTGACCTGAAGAAAATTCACATCATCCCATTTTCTCACCCAAAAACTTGTCCAAAACTCCTGGATTTTTGGATGAGGGGCACTGGGAAGTCTCCATCCATCACAAGCCAGGCCCAGGCCCCACAGGCCTCACATCCCAGGGCCCTTTCCACTCAAAACTTCCCTCAAGAAGTTCCAGGATGAAGTGATTCCAAGCAAAATCCACATAATCCCATTTTCTTACCCAAAAATTTCCCAAAAAATACCTGAAATTTTGGATGAGGGGCACCGGGAAGTCTTCATCCCTCAAAGCCAGGCCCAGACCCCACAGGCCTCACATCCCAGGGCTCTTTCCACTCAAAACTTCCCCTGAGAAGTTCCAGGATGAAGTGACCCAAAGAAAATTCACATCATCCCATCTTCTTACCTAAAAGTTTTCCCAAAAAAACCTGGAATTTTGGATGAGGGGCACTGGGAAGCCTCTATCCCTCAGAGCCAGGCCCAGGCCCCACAGGCCTCACATCCCAGGGCTCTTTCCACTCAAAACTTCCCTCAAGAAGTTCCAGGATGAAGTGATTCCAAGCAAAATCCACATAATCCCATTTTCTTACCCAAAAATTTCCCAAAAAATACCTGAAATTTTGGATGAGGGGCACCGGGAAGTCTTCATCCCTCAAAGCCAGGCCCAGACCCCACAGGCCTCACATCCCAGGGCTCTTTCCACTCAAAACTTCCCCTGAGAAGTTCCAGGATGAAGTGAACCGAAGAAAATTCACATCATCCCATTNATCCCCTGAGAAGTTACAGGATTAAGTGACCCCAAGCAAAATCCACATCATCCCATCTTCTCACCCAAAAATTCCCAAAAAATACCTGGAATTTTGGATGAGGGGCACTGGGAAGCCTCCATCCCTCAAAGCCAGGCCCAGGCCTCACAAATCCTGGCCGAGGAGCTCCACGACTCCATTTCTGTTGTCGGTATGAACTCCAACAATCAGCTAAAAATATTTCAGTGCCCTGGCAGCTGATTTTTTTTTTTCCCCTGCTGTTTTAATTATTAATTTTTATTGTATTCCTCGAGCTCTGCTGGAGTGGAAATCCCAGGAACCAAGCTCAGCTCAAGGTGGAAGGAACCAGCTGGGACTCTCTGCTCCGGCACCTCGTGGGGAGGAGAGGGGAGGAATTATTTCCGCTGGATTTGGACAATTTTGTGGGTTTGAGTTGTCTCCTTTTAGCCCCACCCCTCCATCTGCTTTCAGAGCTGGGATGTGAGGAGAAAAATGGATTTCACAGCTTTTTTTTCTTTGTTTTTTTGGATGTTTTTGCCCCAATCTGGTGTGGTTGGAGTGGAATTACTTGGCCTTGAGGGGTTTTTTTTGGAGGAGGGGGGAAGGTGAGGATCTCACTCTGATCGTGGAGGTTTCTGGGGTTCATAAGAAGGATTTTCCAAAAGGCAGGAAAAGAAGAAAATCAACCCCGAGCGCCCTTTTAGGGAGCAGCACATTCCTGCATGGAATTGCTGAACCTCAAGCTGATAAAAGGAGAAATAGGCTAAAAAAAAATTGGGATGTTTCTGTGGGAAAACCGAGGCGAATTCCTTGGCAAACCAGCGCCCAAAACAAACAAACAGCAGCTCCCAAAAATACACAAAACACCGGGGCTTTTCCTGGCTCTTCCTCGTGAACCTGGGGCTCGGGAAAACTTCCGGGAATGTGTTTGGAGGTGGCTCGGTGTGGCCGTGGAAAATCAAAATATCCTGGGAAAACTGCAAGGGATCAGGCAGGGTTTGCTTCCTCAGAGTCCTGCGTGATTTTGGGTGGGAATTCCGAGGGGTTTTTTTGGAGGGAGTGGGGGTTAAATGGAGAGGGGAGAAGGGGAGGGAGGGCCTGGCACTGCCCACGGGTCAGAGCAGGAGCCCCTCCGGGTTTGGGGCCAGGCCTCGAAAGCAAAGGAAGGCCCTGGAGAGGAAAACCCGGCCCCAGCGGTGACAGCAGCGTCCCCATCCCTGATTTCCAGTGTCCCATCCCCAATTTCCAGCGTCCCCATCCCTTATTTTGTCCCTATCCCCGATTTCCAGTATCCCCATCCCTTATTTTGTCCCTATCCCCAATTTCCAGCATCCCCATCCCCAATTTCCAGTATCCCCATCCCTTATTTTGTCCCCATCCCAAATTTCCAGCATCCCCATCCTCGATTTCCAGCATCCCCATCCCCAATTTCCAGCATCCCCATCCCTGATTTTGTCCCCATCCCAAATTTCCAGCATCCCCATCCTCGATTTCCAGCATCCCCATCCTCGATTTCCAGCATCCCCATCCCTGATTTTGTCCCCATCCCTGATTTCCAGCATCCCCATCCTCGATTTCCATCATCCCCATCCCTGCTTCCTTCCCTATAAGCTTCCCTTCCCTCCCCTCTCCATCTCCATAAGCTCCCAGACGTGTTTTAATGTGATTTTATTTCCCCCTTCCCCTCTTTCTCTTTCAAGTTTAATCCCTCCTGGAGCTTCCTGCCGCTGCCAAACGCCTTTTGTGTGCTGTTGGAAACCCTCTGGATGTCACTCCGGAGCAGCTGCCCCTGGGATGCTCCGTGTCTGCCTGGATAATGACTCCCAAATTAGTAAATCTGTTAATTAGAGCGGGGCTGAGGGCCAGGCTCCATTCACGGGGGGGGTTTCACCCCCACAGCAGCTTCACCTCGGCCACCGAGGCATCCAAGGGGGGGATCACTCTGTCCCTCTGCTGTGCTGGGGGTAGGAAAATTTGGGTGTTTCCCAAAAAAAATCATGGAATGCACAGGGATCTGTCACATCCCAGAGAGATAAATTTGAGCATTCGGTGTTTTCCTCCCCAGGTCGGGCTGGCAGATTGAATTGGGTTAAAAACCCTGTTAAAAGGGGGTTCAGAATTCCCAGCTGATCTCTGGGAATGGCAGATTGGGAGCCACTGGGATCCAAGCTTTTCTCCACAGGCAGGAAAAGCAGGGAATTGTGCTGAATGTGCCCCAATTCCCGGGACTCCGGGAGAAAACCCCAAACCACGGCGGGTTCTGAGCTGTGATGACAGGGTGGGAGGAATCCGGCCTGGGATGGGATCAAGGGCCGGGGTCACCCAGGGATTGTTGGGATTTTTGGGCCCAAATCCTGGGGATCAGAGCCCCCCGCGCCCCTACAGGTGTTTTAGGGCTGGGTTTAGGGCTGAACCCCCCAGCAGGGTTCAGAACTTAACCCCAGCTTGGGGACAAAAGCACCCAGTGACCCACAAGGACTCTTTGAACCACAATAAAAAAGGGAAAAAGGCAGAGGAGGAGGAGGGAAATCCAGCGTGAACTTGAGGGCAAACGATCCCCCCGGGGATCAAACCCCATCCTCAAAACCGCCTTGGGGGCTGGTGGAATCCCTCCTGCTGGAATTCTCTGCACCCCACAGAGCCTCCCTAATGTGGATTGATGGCCTCGATCTTCTCTCCGTGCAGGGAGAAGGGAGGAAAACCTTTCCCGGCCCCCGCTATCCATTTTTCCCCCCCTCCCAGAAACCCCAGCTAAGTGGATTTCCCTGTGCCACTTCCACGGAGAAAGACGTCTCCATCCATTCCCCCTCCCCGACAGGCAGCAGCAGCAGAGGGAAGTGTTCCCACCTAATTCCTCCCTGGATTGATTACACTCGGGCCGGGATTAATTGGGGAGAGGGAAAAAAATGCTTCTCCGGGGCGATCAATCTTCGCCCGGTTCCCTCACCTTGTCATCCGCTAATAACTGGGAAATCAAAATTCCCCTCCTGGCTGCCTCGAGCCGGCAAATGGATTTCTCGGATGCGTTGCTGGGAATCCTTAAAAGGCTTTTGGGAGCAGCAAGGAGACAAATGGGATTAGCTGGGCAGGGAAAGTGCAGCCGCAGCACTTCTGCCTTCCCAGCAAGGGGAAAATTCAGCTCTTCCAGGCTCGGGGGGGATGAGGGAGAACCCTGGGGCAGGATTTGGGGTGGGAATCGTGGATGCAGAGGTGTGGGGCTGGAAATGTTTGGAATTAAACACATGAAGCCCTTCCTGGTTTAAATTCCACAGGATTTTGGATCTGTTGGAAGGGGCACTGGGAATCTGGTCCAGCTGGAATTGGATGTCCTCAGTTGCTGCTCTCATCCCACCACAGAATTCCCTGGGTTTGATGGGGGAGCCATGGATGCAGAGAGGAAGAACATCTGGAGCAGAACACCTAAAACCTTTCCTGGTTCAAATTCCAGAGGATTTCGGAGCCCATTTGCTGTGTAAGGGACACTGGGAATTCTGTCCTGCTGGAATCGGGCGTCCCCGGCCGCTGCTCTCACCCCACCCCGGAATTCCCTGGGCTGTCCCAGTGTGTTCCCAGCTGTTTGGGTTTGGATTTCCCAGCTGGCTGCTCCATGCCAAGGACACTTGGAGGATGTCACCATCTCTGGGATGGCTGGAATGTCACATTTGGCTCAAATTCATCACAAGGAGCCGAGAACCCGGCCCTGTCCTTCCACGGAATCCTGTCCCGGAGAAATGGGGAATCCTGGAATGGTTGGGGTTGGAAGGGACCTTAGAACTCATCCCATTCCACCCCCTGCCTTCCAGGGACACCTCCCGCTATCCCAGCCTGGCCCTGGACACTTCCAGGGATGAAGCCACAGCTCCTCCGGGCAAATCCCATTCATTTCCTTCTGCCAGCAGCTCTGTAAACCCACGGGAATCTGGGAAATCCTGCCCCCGGGGCAGTCCCAGTTCCCACCAGTGGCATTCCCTGCACTGGAGGGGGGGATCCCAGAGTAGGTGGGCACAGCCAACCCTGGCCCTGGCCGATCCCACAAAGACCCCCAAAGCTTCCAGGAGCTCCCTGCTGGAAAACATGGAGCGTGCTGGGAAGCAGAACTCGACCTGAAAGAGACAAGATTAAGATTCAGAGCATGCAGGGATCCAGATTTTCCCTTTCTCCCTCCTTTTTTCTTTTTTTTTTTTCGGAGGAGTGAAGGAGCCAAGGTTTTCCCAGTCCCTCCGAGGGCCCTTGGCAACCCCTGGGAAGCTGCTGGAGCCTCTCCCGGCAGGGCTGGAATGCCCAGGGGTGGGCACGGAGGGACTCAGCCCTCCCAAATCGTGGTTTCACACTCCCCTAACCCCATTCCGCGCTCCAAGCAGGATTTATTGGCCCAGGCTCTCCAGGAGATCGAGGCTTTTGTGTGGAATTTTATCCCAAACCCCTTCCTGCAGCTGCTGCGTGGGCAAATAAAAAAAAAAAAAAAATAGAGGGAGAGAGAGAGGGGGGAATAAAAGAGAAAAAAGAATCGAAACTGAGCTTTGAAAAGATTTCTTCTCTCTGCAATCAGTTTGTGAGTCACACACCGGGAATGACCAGGGAATATTTCATCGCCGGGGATCTCAATCTGCCCGGAGCTCGGCTCCGCATTCGTCATTCCGCACACACACGGAGCGGGGAGCGGGCTTTAACCTCTTCCTGCCCGCTCTTCCCGGGGTTCTGCACCGAGCGCTTTCCTCCTGCTGTTTCCTGGTTAAAACAGGGATAACACCGAGGGTGCTGTCCCAGAGGGGCTGCAGCTCCATCGGGAATCGTTCCCAGCGTCGCTCCTGGCTCAGCCCAGGCCGTGCAGGGAGAGAGGGAAAACAGGAGCTGAGGGTGCTCTGCACCCTGCTGGCCTGGGAATGAGTGGGGTTTGGGGAGGAGTCCCCTCCCCAGGGAGGCAGCAGTGGCAGGAAAAGCCAAGGAATTGCTGGCGGGAGGTTAAAGAGGGTGGAGGGATGGAGGGATGGATGGATGGATGGAGGGAGGGATGGATGGATGCAGGGATGGATGCAGGGATGGATGGAGGGATGGAGGGAGGGATGGATGGACAGAAGGATGGATGGATGGAGGGATGGATGGAGGGATGGATGGATGCAGGGATGGATGGATGGAGGGATGGATGCAGGGATGGAGGAGAGCAGCCTGCTCCTTTCCCTGCACCTGCCTCTCGGATCCACTGCAAAGCGCTGAATCCGAATTTTAAAAAGCCGACAAAACGTGGCGAGAGGGGAAGGGAAAAATCCGGGGGAAATCTCAGTGCAGGGGGTGGAACTGTGTGACCTCTGAAGAATCATTCCATGATTCTCTGAGTCCTTCCCCTCCAAAACTCCTTTGCTAATCCACTCTGGGGCATGGAAGAGAACTTTCCTTCCACTGCTGCGCCCCAAGGGAAGCCCCCTCACCCCTGCCAGCCCCCAAACCTGCCCTAAATTCCCGGCTAAGCTAAAAACCACCTGCAAAGGCACCCCAGTCCCACCGAGGCCACCGAGTTTGCTGCAGGGAGCGGGAGAGGAGCCAAGAGCCGAGCCCAGCAGTGCCGGAGCCTCCGGATTGAGCGTCAGCTGCTCAGGAGCTGTCAGGGCAGCGCATCCTGGCAGAGCCTTTCAATTATCCAAAGTGCTCCCAGGGAGCTGCAGCCTCATCCATTAGGGCTGCTCTGACTCAGCCACTCCAGACTGGCCCTTCTCCCCCTTCTCCCGGGGTGTTCCAGCCGGGAACAGGGGGAACAGGCGGTGGGGTGAGGGGAGGGTGAAGGCCATGAGGGGGAAAAGCTGAGCCCACCGGGAGAACCCGAATTTCGCAGCCCCACGCAGGCTGGGCTCGGTTTTAGCGGCGAGAGCGGGGCTGGTGCAGTGTCCAGGGAAGCTTGGGAATGTTTTGGGGCAGGCAGGGAGGGGGATGGAGCTTTGTCCCTGCCCCTGGGTGCCACCCTGAGCGCCCACACCCCCCCCGAGGGGCAGCGCAGGGGGTTCCTGAGCCCCTCCGCTCCCGGCTCGGCTGCAAACCCCAGCCCTGCTCTTTTCCCGGAGCCATGAAAGTGCTCTTTGTTAGGCGAGAGCTGGAAAACAGCTGCCGAGGGCTTGTCCAGACACATAATCCCGGCTGGGGAGCCGAGCCGGGCCATTCCCGGGGCTGGGAACGGGGCAGCTCCTCGGCCCCGCTCGTGTCCCCGTGCCCGGGTGGGGACAGTGGCACCATTCACCCCCCGGCGCTGGGGGCACCCCCGGCCCGGCCCTGCCCTGCCCTGGCACCGGGGGAGCTCTGCAGCCTCGGCCGCTGCTGGCAGGGTGGCAAAGGAGGGGATTGGGGCAGGCAGGAGGCTCCGGAGACAGAGCTGGGGGCGGGTGAGCTGATTGCAGCCACCGGAGCTCCGCTCCCACTCCAAGGAGGGATTCCTGCTCTTCTCGCCGATTTTCCAGGGCTAAAAGAGCTTTAGGTGAGGGTGGGGAGGCACTGGAATGGATTTCCATGATGAAATGTGGCTGCCCCATCCCTGGGAGCGTCCAAGGCCGGGTTGGAGCACCCTGGGACAGTGGGAGGTGTCCCTGCCTGTGGGATTTGGGATGATCCTAAAAGCCCCTTTCACCCCAAACCATCCCTCGATCGGGAATAGGATCCCCTCCTGCAGAGCTCTCGGATCTGGGAGCGATCCCATCTCCTTCACTGGATGGTCAAGAAGGGAAGAAAATAAAGGAAAATATTCCAACATGGATCAGAGGCAGAAGTTCCAATCCAGAGGCTTTGATGGGAGGAGGAAGGGGAAGCAAATCCGGCCTCGCTGAGCTCAAATCAAAGCTGAGCCTGGGACCAGAGCCTTGCCCAGGGCTCGCTCCCAGTCCAGTCAGGCAGGATTTGCTGCAAGCAGCTCCCTGTCTCCTCTGGCTTCACAACCCAGTCAATCCAAGGCACTGCTGGAAAGCAGGAGCGCCCTGGGAATCTCCACGGGAAGGGGCAGGCGGCTCCTGCGGGGATGCTGCTCCCAGGGAAGCAGCAGCAGGGCCGAGCTCGGCCTGGGAGAGGCTGGCAGGGCACAAATATTAAATTAGATTTCTGCTTTTTAGAGTAAACGTGGCCAAACCAGGCTGGCTGCTGCTGGGCCCTGCACAGAAACCCTCACCTCCCTCCGACATCCCGCTCCACCCCAGTCAAAAACCAGTTTAAAGCTGAGCTGATCCTTCCTGAACTGGTTTTCTCCCAGTTTGGGTGGTCCGAGCCACTCCAGGAGCTGGGAACAGCATCTCTGTCCCCTCCCCTCATCCCGAAATTCTGCCAAAGCCAAGGAGATGCTTCGGGATGAGCCCAGTCCCGGTGCTGGGCCTGGATTTGGGATCGGAAGGGAGCAGGTTTGCTGTGCCAGGGGGGTCCGAGGGAAGAGGCCCTGGGCCAGAGCAGGCAAAGCTCTCTGCGAGTGAAACCCTCTCGCTCCTTTTCATGGAATCGGGGAATGGGTTGGGTTGGGAAAGACCTTCAGGATCATCTACACCACCCCTGCCTTCCAGGGACACCTCCCGCTATCCCAGGGTGCTCCAGCCTGACCCGGGACACTCCCAGGGATGGGACAGCCCCAGATTCTCCGGGAAACCTCTTCCAGTTCCACCAGGATCTGTCACCCGCTCCCGTTTTCCTCAGGACCTTCCCTTTCGCTCCCCTCCTCCAGCCCCGCTGAGGGCGGCTCCCTCTCCCGGGCGCTGTCCCCGGCTCAGGCAGTGCCACCTCCATCCATCCTCCCCCTTCCCTGCGGCCCTGGAAGCGGCCCAAGGCTGAATGTGCAAAAGGGAGCCAGGCGGAGAACGTTCAATTAAAGATCAGCGCGGGGCCGAGCCAGGAGATTTAATGGAGCTAAAGTGAAGGGCTGGCTGGGGCCCCTGGCAGCGGCAGAGCCGAACGGAATCAAATCCCACAAACCCTGAGCAGTGGGAGCGGCCACGGCGCCGGGATGCGCGTGGGTACCGCTCCCGGGGATCGGGATACCCGCGGATCCTGCGGCGCAGCGGGAAATGGGGGATTTTTGGGATAACGAAGCTGCCGGCACAGGGGGACGCTGGGGAGAGGAGAAGGAATCGGGAGGGTGATGAGAGCAGCCCGGCCTGTCTCAGATCCCCAGCGGGATTTGCAGAATCCCAGGGTGGGTCAGGCAGGAAGGGACCCCAGAGCTCATCTGGGCAGGGCCATCCTGCGGCACAGGGCACGGGACGGGGCCCGGCTGGCTCCGGAATGTCCCCGTCCCTCTCTGCTCTCGGTCAGGGCTGGGCACTGCCCAGGGAAGTTCTCCCCCCTGCCCAGGAGGGAATTTCCTACCCTCGAAGCTTTGAATTCTTCCCACTCCGACTCCCGGTCCCCTCCTCTCCCCTGGGCACCCCCTGGGCACCCCCTGGGCACACAAAGCCACCTCCAAGGGGTGCCTGCCCTCCTTCCCGGGGTCATTCCAGCAGGGCCCAGTGGGAATCACAGCCTGGGAAAGCTCGGAAGGGCCCGCAGTGCATCTGGGATGCGCTCCAAGCTCTCTGCAGGGCCATCCTAGAGGACATCGCGTCCGGATGCTTCTGGAAGTGTGGAGCAGAAGGTCCCTGCCCGCGGTAGGGGGCTGGAAGGGGATGAGGTTCAAGGTCCCTTCCAACCTGAACCGTTCTGGAATTCCAAGGTGAGGTTTTCCCACTGGATTCGCTGACACCGGAGGTGGGATGAAAACCCCCAGGGTTCTCTGGTCCCACCCGGCTCTCGCTGCCCCGCAATGCCGAAGGAATTATTTAATTAAGGAAGCCGGGCAGGAGCCCAAACCTCAATAAAAACCCCAGAGGAGTTTCTTCCCAACTCCTGGGCAAGAAGCAGCGAGGAAAAGCCGGGAAGGAGCTGGGCGGGAGAGCCCAACCAGCCACGAACTGGGACAGACACGCGGCCCCCAGCGGGGCTGGCCCGGCAGGTCTCTTTTCCCTCTTCCCAGCCTTTCCCTGGCGCCGCAGGAGCAAACGCGAGAGGAAAGTGGCCTCTCGTGGATGGAAACTGTGCTGCAGCTCCAGGGAAAGCGCAGCCAAACTGCGCCGCGCCTGGAAAAAAGCTGGGGAGCAGCGGGGGGACCCCGGGAGCGCAGGTGGGGACAGCGGGGGACCCCAGGGCTGGCACCGCACCCTGGGAACGGTGGCACACAGCTCCCGCCACCAGGAGCCAGGGAGGGATGCGAGCGGGGAAATTCGGGCACACCGAGGTGTCCATCCCCATCCCCATCCCCATCCCCATCCCCATCCGGGAGCAGGAGCTGCAGGAGAGCTGGGAAAGGGGAGTTCCAGGCAGCGCTGCTCCAGCAGATCCACGGGGTAATGGCGGGATCGTGGATTGGGAGGTTTAGGTTGAATTCGAGGAAGAAAATCTGCCCCGTGAGGGCGGTGGGACACAGGAAGAGGTTGCCCAGAAATGTCCCATCCCTGGAAGTGTCCCAGGACAGGGCTTGGAGTAACCCGGGATAGTGGAAGGTGTGGAACGGGATGGGCTTTAAGGTCCCTTCCGTCCAAACCATTCCACGATTCCATCACTCAGCATTCCCACGGCCCAGCCCAGATCCCCTCCGGACCATCCCTCACCTCCCGGTGCCCTCCCAGGCTCCCGCAGAGCACCCGGAGCACGGGCAGGGCCGAGCCAAGGGGGATTTGATAAATCGGGGAGCCACAGGCGGGACCGGGGGGATCCATCGCCGCTTCCCGGGGAGCAGCGCACAGCGGAGCCGCTCCGCCGGGAAGCACCGGCAACCACCGGGAAGCACCGGGAAGGGACCGGCAGAGGGCACGAGCGGCCCGCGGCTGCCCGGAGCCGGGGGGAGCCCGGGGGAGCCCGCGGGATGGGGCGGTCACCCCGCAGAACGGTCCCCAAACCCCTTCCCGGAGCCGGCCACACCGCGATGGATCCACGCCACATCCCTGGGACTGTCCCTTGTCCTCAGCCCGGATAAAAGCGGCTGTAAACCACATTTCCGCTGCCTCGGAGCACACGGAGCCCCGGCTTCAGCTCCTGTCTGGCAGCAGCGGTATTGAAACATCAGCCGGGACAGGAACCAGAGCGTCCCCTCCCATCTGCATCCCACGGGAAGCTCCAGAGGCTGAGGAAAGCATCAAAGCCTGGGAGCGGGAGGGCCGATTAAAGCTTTTTCAACACGAGCATTCATTAAATCAATTAATTTATTTATTTGGGTCCTTCGGCTTTGGAGCCATCCCCTCCCTGCGCTCCGGACATCTGCGGAGCACATGGAGCGGGAATCCCACACGCTCCCCATATGGATGGCTCCCCAGGGAGGGCAGGGCAGGCTCGGCAACGCTCGGGAAGCTCTGCATCCCATACTGTTGGGCTCCCCGAGCAGGGCTGTGGCCCCGGGAAGTGCTGGGAAGGACTCCCGGCCTGGAATTGTGCTTGGCTTCCATCCCCAGGCTCCCGTTTGGCTCCTGGATCCCGGCTGCGTGCGGGCAAAGGGATGGGCTGGGGCGGAAGGGAGCTTCAACATCCCCTCATCCCATCCCATCCCATCCCTGCCACGGCTTCCTCCATCCCAGGGTGCTCCAAGCCCCCAGGGCTTCATTCCAGGGATGAGGCATCCATGGAATAACCTGTGCCAGGGCTTCCCCAGCCTCACAGCGAAGGACTCCTTCCTAAAATCCACCTGAATCCTCTTTCAGTGTAAACTCCTTCCTCGTGTCCTGTCTCCTACTCTCCCCTTGGAAAAAAGGGTTCCCCCTCTGGGTTTAAACCCCCTTTAGGCACCGGGAGGGTCTCCAAAGCCTCCCTGGAGCCTTCCCTCTCCAGGATGAGCCCCCCAGTTGTCCCACCCCATTCCTGGGTGGGAACGGAGCTGCCCAACTGGTCTGGCTCTGCTGCCCCCCTTTCAAACGGAGCCCCCTTCCCTGTCTCCAGACCAGGTGATTCCCAGGTTTTCCCGCATCCCTGGAGCCGGCGGTGGGATCAGAACGGGATTAGGGTCGGGAACAGGTGGCTGATCCCCCCAATAACGCCTGGTGACCCCAGCACTGCTGCAGGAACGTGTTCCCAATTTCCGGCCACCGTTCCCAATTTTGGGCCACCGTTCCCAATTTCCAGCCACCATTCCCAATTCCCGGCCACCGTTCCCAATTTCCCGGTCACTGCAGGGCGGGAATGGCGATTCCTCCTGCTCCAAGGGATACCGGGATGTGTGAGGAGGGAGATTCAGGGAGCACCGGTGGTGTCCTTCACTCGGAGCCCGAGGAGAGCCGGATCGCTCCTCACCTCTGAGCGGGAGCACGAATTCCAGGTGGGAGCAGGAATTCCAGGTGGGAAAGGTCCCGCATTCCCCACGGCAGCCACGCCCGAGGGCAGGGCAGTGGAAAAGCCATAAAAAACACGGGAAAATTCGGCTTGGAAGGGATCTTAAAGATCTCCCGGTTCACGGCTGGATGCTCCCACCCGCCCCAGTGACACCTCGGGGGCGTCAGGCGCCAGCTGCTGCTCCCGACCCTTCGCATCCCCTGTCCCTCTCCAGGGATTTCTCCGGGAAATTTTCTCCTCGCTGCCACAGAGCCCTCGGGAAAAGCTCTTTCCTTTCCCCTTCACGCTCGAGCTGCCAGGGCCGGAGCCGAGCTCGTGGAGCGATGTCCCTGCGGAGCAGAGGGAAGGTCCTTAGAGAGGGGAGAAAAATGAAGGCAGAAATAAATAGGATTCCCTTTCCTCACTCCGCTCTGCTCCGACCCCGATTTATGCCGGAATGTCTGAATTTCCTGGGATTCCTGAGGGTCTGGGCAGCCAGTTTAAATTCTAATGGGATCCAGGTCACACCCCCTGCACCCCTCACTCAGCCCATGGTGAGCAGGGGGTTGTCTGGCCACGGTCTGGGGGGAAATCCAGGTGTTATTCCCATCCTAGGGAAGAAATCCAGGGGTTATTCCCATCCTGGAGCAGAAATCCAGGGGTTAGTCCCATCCTAGGAGGGAAATCATGGAGTTATTCTCATCCTGGGGCTGGAATCAAGGAGTTATTCCCATTCTGGAGGGGAAATCAAGGAGTTATTCCCACTCTAGAGCAGAAATCCAGGGGTTATTCCCATCCTGGGGGTGGAAATCATGGAGTTATTCCCATCCTGAGGAGGAAAATCATGGAATTATCCCCATCCACGCCAATCCGATGCTGCAAACCAGCTGGCCACGAAGGCAGGGCAAGGAAAGCCTTCTCCAGGCACCAGGAAAAGTCCGTGGAGCCTCTCCAATCCCACTCTGGAGCAAGGCAGGGATGGAAAACGGCTTGGGGAGAAGGCGTGGGGACACCCTGGGCTCATTCCCAGCTCTCCCTGAGCCAGCTCAGCTCCCTCCTCCATCCCTCCCGTCCCCACCTGGAACACCGGGATGAGTCCCGCGGAAGCGGGAGAGGCCGGAGCAGCTTCTCCCCTGGCGCGCCGCATTCCCACCCCTCCTTCCTCCCTCTCTTTTTATCCCCCCTTTAATGAGATTAATTGGGAATAAATTATGCAGAGCCCACCCCTCGCTGCCCGCGCCCTTCCCCGCCAGCCCGCGCGGCATGGGCGCTAATTAGCATCGTTAATGAGGCCGTGACAATCAGAGCTGTCAGCCGGGCCCCTGAAAGCGTCCCAGGGCTTTTGTCCCCAATTTCAGTCCCCTTTGTGCCGGCCGGGAATGGGAAGGGGAGGCTCTGCTTTCCCTGGGGCCACCGAAGCGCCACCAAAGCGCCACCAAAGCGCCACCAAAGCCTTCCCCAAGGCCGGGATTTTGCCGCTCCCATCTTTCCCCCGCCTCACCCCGCATTTTTTGCCCCCCATGGAATTCCCGGCTCGGCTGGGATAAAATAAAAGCAGGTGGCGGCTGCCGTGGCCCCGCGGGGCTGGCCCTGGTGGCCGCGGGGGTGGCACTGTCCCCCCCCAGCTCGGCCCCTAATGAGCAGCACGCCGGGAGCGGATGTGTTAAAGGTTTCTGGTTCAGCGGAGGGAAAAATCCCCACAAAGGGAGGTGTACAAATATTGTGGGAAATCTTTTGGCCCCTCAATATTTGATGAGGGCCGGGGCCATTGAGGAGCGGAGAATTCCCCCAGCGAGGTCTCATTCAGGCGGCATCAATGGGAAACTTTTAATTGAGAGGCTCCTCATTCAGCACCCGGGGGTCATTCAGAGCCGGGGGCTTTCCAAGCTGAAATCAGATGAGGAAAGAAAAAAAACCCCAAACCCCTCTGTTTCCTGCTCTGGGAGCTTGAATGCTGAGGGCTTTAATCCCCCCCAAGAAGGGAAAAGTGATTCCAGGTTTTAAAATTCATTTCTCAAATAACAACAACAAAAAAATACAAAGGTGGGGGGGAAGGATAAAAGAGGGGGCAGGCAAAGGATGGGGCTGGGCCGAGCTCCAGGGGTGGAAAGAGGCTGGATGCTCTTCCCTGTCAGCAATTCCTGCTTGGAATTGGAGGGGCTGGCTGCTCCCCGAGCTCCTCCGAGCTTCATCCGACCGGGAAACAGAGGAGAGGAGCAGGGCTGGCATTAGGGGCGGTCACTGTCCAGCCTTGGGGTCGGCACTGACCTACAGGGGGGCAGGGGAAGGGTCCCAATCGCTCCGAGACCCCAAATCTCCGCTGAGCCCCTCACTGGGCCACCACAGCCCCCACCCCGTCACAGCCACTCCCTCACTGCCTCCCTCCATCCCCTTGGCCGGGAATATTTTGCTTCACTTCCATCTTTTCTCCCCGTTTTTGGGGGGTGGGAGAGGAGGTGCCGGTGGCCACTTCCCCGTTTTTGAGGCACCGCGAGGCGGGACAGGAGGGACACGGGGACATCCCCGAGCCGATCCCTGCTCCCGGGGGCAGGAGGCTGCAGCTCGCGAGGAGGCAGCAGGAGCTTTTCCTTGCCCTCCGGAGAGCTTTGGAGCATTCCAAAGGCGGCTCCCTCCGTCCTCGCTGCCGAGGAGCAGAACCGGGGTGAGGGGTTCGGGATGTCCCGGGAATGCCGCGTGTCCCGGGAATGAGCACCGCGGCCCCGGCACGGTGCTCCCAGGGATCCGCTGGGGATGGAGCTGGATTTCCTCAGCTCTCCTGGCACCGGGACAGAATTCCTGCCTGGTTCCACCTCCCAGCTTCTCCCAGGGTGCAGCTCCAGGCTTTGGAGCAGCAATGAGCTCTCCCTCCACGGTGTCACCTCCGCGGGGACCTCGGGGCTGTTGTCGCTCCTCTCCCCTGAATCCCCCGGTTGGAATCTGCCTTTGGAAGCTGGGAACATCCAGGTTTTCCAGAGGGAACGCCCGTGGCGTTGTCCCGGAGCGCCTTTGGATGTCCCCGTCTCAAGCACGGCATTTAAACACCGGGGGTGGTTTTTTTTGGGAAGAGCCCAAAGAGCGGGAAATGGGATCCAAGGACTTTTCCCCCCCGCTCTGCTTTTCCCGAGGATCCCCTCCGGGACACTCAACACCCTTTCCATGACCTCCTTCCCTCTCCCTCCCCCTCCAACGAGGCCTCTCCATAACTTACAGCGGCAGCTGGGTTAAACCCGAGCTTTTCTAAGGCCGGGTGTCACCAACCCACAAAAGGCCGGGCTTTGGGGCGGGGGTCGGGGGGAGCCCCGGCGGCGGCTCCTCGGCCTCATCCAAAGGAAGATGAGGAAGGAATTACAGAGCAGCCGGAGGGAAGGAGGGAGGGACAGCGCTCATTGTGTCTCCCACGCTGCGGTTTCCAGGGAGACGCTCCCGGCGCTGCATCCCTCTCCCGTCCCGCTGCGGCCCTTTGGAAGTTCCAGGAGCGGCGGCTGCTGTTTTCCCTCTGTTCCCAGCTGTCTGCCAGGCGGGAATCTGGCCCAAGGTGGGCTGGATACCATATGGAAAAGAGAGGGAAAAAAAAACCCAACCAACCCAAGAGCTCGCGAGCTGCTTGGAGAGGGAGGTCGAGCCTGGAGAGGCTGGGATGCACTTCCAGCGTCCCACAGGGATGAACCGGCCTCGGGAATTTCTCTGCAGGAATATTCCCAGTGCTGGGATGGGGAATTGTTAAAACCCGTGGTTTTTTTAGGCAGAAGAGCCGGCGGGAAGCACATGGCCAGAATTCCAATGGGCCAGAATTCCAACCAGGCCGGGAATTCCAACTGGCCAGAATTCCAACCAAGCCGGGAATTCCGCCGGGAATTGTCACAGCCGGCGCCGGGAGTGTCCCGGGATTTGGAGTCAGGGTTTCTCCAAGCTCTCCCACCTCCGGATGTGCAGGAAAATCCCAGGCTCCCAGGAGCCCATGGATTATAAAATCCCGGAATCCCAGACCGGTTGGGGTTGGAAGGGACCTTAAAGCTCCTCGTGTTCCCACCCTCTCCATGGGCAGGGACACCTCCCGTTGTCCCAGGATTCACATCCTACGGGAAAGGTGAAAAAGGGGGATCCATCCCTGCTGGAAAACACGGAAACATTCCCAGATTTCCATCCCAGGTTCCCACCTCCACGAGTTCTGCTTCTTGTCACGCAGGCAGATCCAGGGTGCTGCACGCAAACACAGAAAGCCATCAAGGGCGTTAATTAAATGTTAATTAAGTGTAATTTACTGAGCTTTTTTCCCCCCTCTGGATTCCCTCCGAGTGCCACTGAGTTGGTTTGAACAGCCCGGCTGGGTTTGGTTCAGATTCCCGAAACCAGGGGAGTCTCCAGAGGTCTTGGACGGGTCCTGACAGGAGAATCACGGATCTATGAAGGCAGCAGAGATTCCCAAACTTCCAGCCGAGCCCCGGCTTCTCCATCCCCTGCACAGGCTCGGGAACGCACCCCGGAGAAGGGAATGCTTGGGAATTCTCGCTTGAGCCCGCCCGGCTGAAACCTCCTGCTGCCAAAACCCCTCCGGCCCCAAGAAGGGAATTTGGGGGATCCCAAATCCATCCAGCCCCGGCACCTCTGCTCCGGGAAGGACCCACAGCTCCCAATCCACCCAACCGGAGCATTCCCAGGGCTCCAACCCCTTCCCACCTCCGTACCTGGCTGAGGCCCCAAAGCCCCACCCCGCGAATTTATGCACCAGGGCCCAATTAGCACATGGGCAGCACCTGATGAGCCCCCCCGAGCAATTAATTCGTGTTTGATTGCTCAATTAGGCCGCGCTGGAGCGCCCGATGAGCTCTTTGCTCTCAGCCAGAACCACCTTGGATCACACCTGGGCGCTCATTAATTTATGCATGGTCACCCAATTAATTAATGCATGGTCTCCCAATTAATTTATGCATGGTGGCCCGATTAATTTATGCATGGTGGCCCGATTAATGCATGTATGGTTGCCCGATTAATTTATGCATGGTGGCCCAATTAATTGATGCATGGTCGCCCAATTAATTTATGCATGGTCGCCAATTAATTTATGCATGGATGCCCAATTAATTTATGCATGGTGGCCCAATTAATTGATGCATGGATGCCCAATTAATGCATACATGGTCGCCCAATTAATTCATGCATGGGTGCCCGATTAATTCATGCATAATCACCCGATGACGTCACTCGCGCGCGCCCAATTTAATTTATGCATGAGCGCCCAATTAATTCCGGCGTGGGCACAGCGTTAATTAATTTATTCACGTCTGCCAATTAATTTGTGCATGGTTCCCCAATTAATTGATGCATTAGCCCGTCTGAGGGGTTTTGTTGGGCCAAAACCTGGCCCGTGGTGGCCACCAAAGGGGTCACGGGAAGGGGAACGGGAGGTGCCAGGAAAGGGGGTTTTTTTTGGAGGGAAAACGGAGCTGAGGAGCACGAGGGAGGAAAATTGGGGTGGATTAAATCCTAAATTGAAAATAAAGAAGGCGAGAGGGTGGAGGAGGGAAATATTCAGGATAAAGAGCCAAGAATTCCCAATCTTCTCCTTTAAGGGAGGGATTTCCAGGCCGGGCTCGGCTTTCCCAGCTTGGTGTGAAGGCCGTGAGGAGAGGAAGGAGAAGGGGCAGGGAATGGGGATGGGGCCCCTGGGCGAACCCCACTGAGGGGGCCCCATTCCCACGTGGCAGAAGGGCCGGGAAGGGACGAGCGCTGGGAACGGGGGGCGGCCCCAGAGAGGAAGAGCCCGATTATTCCGTCATTCCTGCACTTCCCAACCCCATTCGGGGCTTTTCTCAGGGTCCTGGGCCGAGCTTAAGCTGCCCGTTTAGCAGCGGGAACGGCCCCAGCCCCGGCTCCATCCCTGACCCCATCTCCACCCCTTTGCCCGTCTCCATCCCCATCCCGAGCCCGGCACCGCGCGGGGGCACTCGCAGCCCGGCCGGGACAGCTCCGGGATGGCTCCGGGACGGCTCCGGGACGGCTCCGGGATGGGCTGGGGCGGCCCCGCAGAGCCCAGCCCGACCTCAACCCCCCCCGGGCCGAATCCATCCCCCCGCAAGCCGGGAATGAGCTGTGCCCGACCCCCGGGAAAAACGCCGGTTCTCAGGGGGTCCCTGCCCGGTTCTCAGGGGGTCCCTGCCCGGTTCTCAGGGGGTCCCTCAGGGACCTCTGGGGGTCCCAGCCCTGTTCCCCCTCAGCTCGGGGGGATGAGATCCTCGGCAGCCGCTGATATTCCGATATTCCAAACGCAGCCAGCGCTGGGGAGGGGGCGGCCGCAGATCCCCCCGGGAATCTGCCCAAGGAGCCCGGGGGGAACCGCAGCTCCTCCGCCGATCCCGCAGAGGCTCCCGCGGAGGCTCCCGGCCTGCGGGGCCGGCAGCAGGTCCTGGCTGGCGGGAGCTGCTGCTGCCTGGCCTTAATGACAAGGGCAGAAGCACGGATTGCTGATGAGTCCCTTCATTGAGCTGCCAGGTCCTGCCAGGTCCTGGACCAGCAGGAGCATCCCCAGAGCATTCCCAGAGCTCCCTCTGCTCCTCTGCTCATCCCACACCTCCCCGTTCCCCACTCCGGCCCCCCACCCTCATCCCGGGGGCTGCAGAGGGAATTCTCCAGGATCCAGCTCCCCTCAGAGCCTCGGGAAGCGAGGTTTTTAGGGATCAGCCGAATCCTGGCATGCTTCACCCCTCAGCTGCCAGGACCTGGGAGGCAGCTGCGGTGGGAGAGGCACCGCACGAGATTTTCCGTGTTCTCCCGTGAATTACGAGTCTCCAAATGAATAAACGCTGGAAAATCTCTCCGGCCGCGCAGGTATCGCATGGTTTGAGTCAGCAGAGGTGGGAGCAGGTGGCAAACCCGATTTATCACCTCCCGAGGGGGGTGAATTGTCGCCGTGAGTGACAGGCGGGTCCTCGCTGTCACCATCGCTGTCTCTGCCATCCCTCCCCCCGCATTAATCATCCCGAGCTGCTGCCCACGCCTCTGCCGCCTCCGGGGTCGTGCGAGTCTCATCCCACCCACCTTCCCCCCAGCCCCGCTCCAGTCACGTTCCAGCCTCCGGCAGGGCCGTGCGGGGCTCTGCGGGACCCCGGCTGCGGGACCCCGGCTGCTGCTCAACCCCCGCGGCTCCCGGAGCCTTTCCGCCCCCTGCCCCGGGGGCTGCTGCGGGCGGGACGGGGCCGGCCCAGCCCCGGGGGTGCCAGCCCGGTGCCAGCCCTCCCCGGAGCCAGCCAGGCTGGTGGCAGCGCCGGGCCAGACTGCCAGTGATTATTGGCTCTGCGTGTGGCCGAGAAAATGAGTCTGGAAGCTGCTGCCGGCGGAGGAGCTGCAAAACCGCGGCTGCGGGAGGGGCTGCAGAGGGCGGAGAGGCTTCCCAGGGCATGGGGAGGGAGGGAAGGAGGGAGGNTGCTCAACCCCCGCGGCTCCCGGAGCCTTTCCGCCCCCTGCCCCGGGGGCTGCTGCGGGCGGGACGGGGCCGGCCCAGCCCCGGGGGTGCCAGCCCGGTGCCAGCCCTCCCCGGAGCCAGCCAGGCTGGTGGCAGCGCCGGGCCAGACTGCCAGTGATTATTGGCTCTGCGTGTGGCCGAGAAAATGAGTCTGGAAGCTGCTGCCGGCGGAGGAGCTGCAAAACCGCGGCTGCGGGAGGGGCTGCAGAGGGCGGAGAGGCTTCCCAGGGCATGGGGAGGGAGGGAAGGAGGGAGGGAGAGGCTCTGGGGTCACCAGGGACAAGGACGTGGGAGGGGGAGAGCTGGGCAAAGCTGCCCGAGCTCCCCTTTTTTTTCTTCCCCCGCTCTCCCTGTCCTGGTTTTTGGGATCCTGGGGATGAGGAGGGGTGAGAGGTGCGGGAGCCTCTCTGTCGGTGCTGAAATTCTGGTTTAGCACCCACAGGTGAGACAAAATCCAGTCACAGACGCAAAGGACGTGCCCAGAGCGCCCCGGGCTGCTCTTCCCCCTTCCCTGGTGTGTCACCTCCCTGCTTGGCGTGGCCCCTGCGGTTGTCACCATCCCTTACCTGGGAAAATCCCCTCTGGAGGGTCAGGGGACACCCCGAGGCAGGCAGCCAAGGCATCCTCACCTGGGGCTGGGCCCCCTCTGGGGTGGGAGCTGGAAAATGGGATTAAAAAGGAGCGATTTGCTTTCCCATGCTGAGAGGAAAATAGGGACAAGGGATTAGCCCCAAACGTGTCACACCCCACCTGCTGCCCCCCGGGCCGGGGCCAGGATTATCCCCTTATCCCACTCCTTCCAGCCTCTGGGATAAGCCAGCCCCGCGCTCCACGCTCCCACACGGCAATGCCATGGATTTTCGGGAGCTTTGCCTCTGGATCCCGGCACGTTCCCCCTGGGAAGGGGATTTTGGGACAGGCTGTCCCGGCATCGCCAGGTGCTGCCTCCCCCCAGCTCGGGGTGAAGGCTGCAAGGACCAAAAATCTCCTGGAAGTGGGAGAAAATCCTGATTTTCAGACCTAGACTCCGGCACTTCCTTCAGGGCTGAGCGGAGCCGCGGCGCAATTCCAGAAAATCGGGGTGCGGATCCCAACCCCGCGGCCCGAGGGAAGCTCCGGTGGGGAAAACACTTCCATCGCACATCCCGATCCCAAATCCTTCTCCCGCCCATTTATCCGGCCGGCAGACAGGGCCAGCAGCGTTCCCAAGCGCTCGGGAAGGCCTGGAAAATGTCTTTTTTCCAGAGGGGCTTTGCATTAAAATCCAGCGAGGAGCGGGAGAGGGCGATAAAAGAAGATGAACGAGGTGCAGGTGCTGGCTGGGATCCCCTGGAATGAGCTGCTCCGAGTCCCCAGCTCCTCTCACCGCCCTGTGTGCTTTTCCTACTGTTTTTTTGGGTTGGTTTTTTGGGGTTTTTTTTTTGCAGGGAATTTATCTCTTTGGGAATTTCCACCCTGTGCTGCTCCCCCGCGTTCGCGGCTCCGGCTGCAAAGGCACCGGACGTTCCAAGCCGGGGTTTTCCCGCTCGGATCCGTCTCTCATCCCATTGTTAAACCCCCGGGAATTGTGACGGATCGAGAGGGGACACTCGCGGCAAAGCTCGGTGGGGAAGAAGCTGTGGAGGTTTGGAAGATGAGCGAGGGAGGAAACGGAGCCGAGTTTGTGCTGTGTGAAAACCGCTCTGCCTTCTCCAGACCTGATTGAGCTCCAAACCACAGCAGGTCACGGGCTTTAGACTGAAAGCCAAGCTGAAATTTGGGAACTTTGGGCCATGGGAAAGCAGCATCCCTGATCCCATCCAGCAGTGCCAGGTGGAGGCGGTGAATATTGCAGAGAAATGAGACACTCCGAGCTTCTCCAGAGCATTCCCATCCCTGCTGTCATCCTGCCGAGCTCTCCCAGCTCCCTCTCCCTGCTTATTCCCAGCAGGAGAGCTCCGGGATGCAGGAGCTGGTGCTCCCGTGGGAATGGGAGGAGCGGGAGAGGGGAGGAATTCTCCCTGAGATGCCTTGGCGGGGGTGACCGAGCCGCCTGCTCGGCGCAGGGGAGCTGAACTCGGTGCCGATTTCCAGCATCCCGGCAAAATCCAGCGGCGCTGGGAATTGGCGGGATGGCAGGATTGGATCCCTCCCTGCTCGGAGAGGCTGCGGGAGCTGTGGGGTGTCACCATCGGAAGGGTGACAGTCCCTGCCCGCCCCTCTCCCGCTGCTCCGCTTCCTCCCGGCCCCGCGCACCCGCGGCTCTGCCCATCTGCTCATCCCGGAGCCACGGGACACCGGCCTGGCTGCTCCTCCTGCTCCCTGCAGCCACCTCCCGGCAGCCGCGACACCCAGGGACCCTCCGCGACACCCAGGGACCCGCCGCGACACCCAGGGCAGAGGGCACGGTGCCACCGAGGGCGGCCGCCAGCCGATGGCCCAAGGCCNNCCGCGCGTTCCCGGCTGGAAAACGGCCCGGCCGGGCCGGGGATGCTCCCGGAGGATTCCCCCGCGGCTCCCTGGCGCTCGGCCCCATCCCTGTGGGGTTTCCTGGGGATTATCAGCGGGAAGGGGCTCAGATCCCGCCCGGCTCCCGCAGCAGCCCCAGCGGCGCTCGCCGGCCGGGCTGGAGGGCGATGCTGGGGCGGACTCGGCAGCTGGCTGGAGGCTGATAAGCGGCGTTATCGCCCGGCCCGATGGCGCTGATCGCTGCCCTGGCTCGGCAGGGACAGGAGGGGACAGGCAGAGACAGGAGGGGACAGGCAGGGACAGGCAGGGACAGGAGGGGACGGGGGGACAGGCAGG
>VZTA01003009.1:0-13098 GCA_013398855.1 Mohoua ochrocephala
TTATTATTATTAATAATTTTTTTAAAACTCTTTAAAAGTCCCAACAAGACCCCAAGGAAGGATTTGGGTTTTCCTAGGAAATTATTCCCCATTTTTTTTCCCCTGTTAAAACGTCCAATTTGAACATTTCATTTCCATTTTTGTACCGCTTCATTCCCGATTTTTAGGAACCCTTTGGATATTTTTATCGGGGATTTTTTTCCCAAAAATTCCCTCGTTTTTCCCTTTCTCTGGATGAGCCAGGAGGGGTAGGAAAAGTTGGGAAAAGAAAACTCTGCAGGCATTGTGAGCTCAGCAATGATTAACAAAGGCTTGGCCAGGGGAGCTGCATTACACAGCTGAGAAAAATGGGAATTATTGAGGCACTTTCCCATCCCCAGCCTGGATCTGAACCTTGGGATCAGCGGAATTCTGGGATTTTTGGGAATTTTTGGGTTGTTTGGGTTTTTTGGGGGAATTTTTAGGTGGTTTTGTTGTGGGTTTGGGCAGTTTTTTGTTGTTAATTCAGAGTTTTTTGGTTGTTTTGGGGTTTTTTTTGGTTGCTTTTGGTCGTTGTTTTGGGGTTTTTGGTTGTTATTGGGGTTTTCGGGGAGTTTTTTGGTGTTTATTGAGTTTTTTGGGTGTTTTTTGTTGTTATGTTTGGGGTTTTTGGTGGTTTTTTGGTTGTTTGGGTGTTTTTTGGTTGCTTTTTGCTGGTGCCTTGGGGATTTTTGGCTGTTGGGTTTTTGGGGAGTTTTTTGCCGTTATTGTTGCTTTTTAGGGAGGTTTTTGTTGGTTTTATTGTGGTTTTTGGCAGATTTTTGTTGTTATTGTCAGGTTTTTTTAGTATTTTTTGAGTTGTTGTTGGGCTTTTGGGAACTTTTTGGCGTTTATTGAGTTTTTTGGAGGTTTTGGAGGATTTTACTCCAAGTCCAGATTCCCCTGGTGGATTTAACCACGGATTTATTCAACACGGGACAAGGCCTCAGTGAAGCACTGGGATGCAGTTCTGAGATACTGGGTTTTAACTGGTTTTTAACTGGTTTTTACTGGTTTTTAACTGGTTTTGATGGGTTTTGGTGCTCTCTTCCCGAGCTGTCTCAGTGTAAAACTCCACATTTCCCCTGTGAGCAGATTTTTCCCTCACGGTCCCATTCCGGTTTCACCTCCCAATTAAAACCATCGATTTTTAAAAATATCCTCTTTTTTTATTTATTTTTTGAATTCTTTCTTTGAAAAGCTCAGCTTTGCAAAGCTCAGCTCAACCAATCGTTTTGGGAACGGGAAAATGGGATTTGCTCAGAAACGGAGGAGTGGGGGGAGGTTGATTTAAAATGGGATTTGTTGTTTTTTAGTCCCTGGAAGTGTCCAAAGCCAGCTTGGAGTGAGGAACATCCCAACCCCCTGAGCTCCAGAATCCCAAAAAACCCTCGGCTTTTAAGGAGATTTTAAAGGATATTTTTGCCCCGAGGCCTTGCAGGAGCTTTGGGAATTTTTGGGGATTTTTTTTTTATGGAATAAGGGTGGCTCCAGCAACTCCAGCTCCCGATTCCACACCATTCCTTGGAGGAACTGATGTCCTGGGAGCCAAATCCCGCTCTTGGAACACCCCTGCCGTGGCCAGGACTTGGATTTTTTTATTTTCCCAATCCGTGGGCAGGATGGAACTGGAAAAACCCCCAAAAGTTTAGAGATGAGATTAAAAAAATGGGATTTACGCTGAGGGAGGCGAGGCCTGGGATGGATTTCCCAGGGAATTTCTGGCTGCCCCATCCCTGGAAGTGTCCAAAGCCAGCTTGGGATAGTGAGAAGTGTTGTAAATAAAGAATCCTGAAGGATTCCAATCCAAACCATCCCAAATTCCTGTTCTGTGGGAAACCAAACAAACCAAAGGGACTCGAGTGCTTTTTTTTGGGGCCTTCCTCTCAATTTTGGGGTTTTTGGCTCTTCCTTCCTCAATTCACCGAAGGGAATTGATGGATCCATCCCAGTTTCTTTTGGAACGGGGATTTTTCACAGCCCGGAGCCCTCGGCCTTTTGTTTGATTCGGAAAAGGGGAGATGAGAAATGAAGGAGTTTTATTTTAAGATGGAAAAATCATTGGAAAAGTGCCTGGACACTGAGGGAAAAGGTTTCCTGATACTTCAAATTCCTGGGGATTTTTGATTTTTGCCATGATCCCATTAAACATCCTCACTTCAGGGTGAAATTTTATCCTTCCAAGCAGCTTTAGTAGGAAAAAAACTCCATTTCTTGTGAGAGCTGAAACGGGATTTTCTTCATCACAAAATGTGTCCTGGTCAGGAAAGTAAAGGAATTTTGAAAGGAAAATTCCTACAAAAATTCCTCTTTCCTGATCCCTTTTGCCCACACCTCTTGCAGAAAAAAAATCGCTGAAATCTTCTTTATTTTAGGTGTTTTCCACCCAAAGAGAAATGGTGCAATATTGCCCTGACGCTGATTTATGGTTTGGGACACAAAGGGAAGGATCCTGTTGGATCTCTTGGCAAAATTTGGATTTTTGGGATTAATTCAGGGCATTTCTGGACAGGTTTTGGGGTGGGAATTGTGGCTGGGTCAGTGCAGCAGCTGCGAAAATGTGGGAAAAATTCCAAGAATCGCTCCGAAAATAAAAATATTCAGGGAAAGAGCCACTGAGAGCACAGGGAAAATTCATCACGGAAAAGTCCCTTTAGGTGGGGCTCAAAAAGCTCCCGGAGTGGGTTTAAAGCAGGAGCTGGGAGCTCAGGGATTTTTCCAGCTGGATTTGGGAAATCAGGATGCAGCAGCTCGCATCTCCCACCCACCCAGGGCCACCAAAAAACCCCCAAAATCCCCTTTATGTGCTCCAGAAATGCTGAGATTCCCGGGATTTTCTGCTCCAAGAAATATTCCCGTGTCCCCCCGGAACTGGATCCGGAATTGTGGGAATTGGAGGAACGGAATTCCCTCTGCAGCTCCCGTTTGCAGAGGGAATTGAAGGTTTTTTTTGGTGGATAAATCCAAATACAGGATCCCAAATTCCCTCTGATTTATGGGATATCTCACATTATTGTGCATTTTGATTTGCTGCCTTCAGAATTTTGGCTTTTCCCTAAAATTCCCTAAATTTTTACCGTCGGATGATATTTCCTAAGTTATTAAGAATTGGATCGTTTTGCTGCAATTATAATTAAATATCAGGGTATTTTTTTGAATAATAATTTATTATTATTATCATTATCATTATTATTATTATTATCATTACAATTCATTATTCATTATCATTATATCATTATTAATTCGACATTATTAATTATTCATCATCATCATCATTATAATTATTACCTTTATTATTATTTTCATGATTCATTATTCATGATTCTGACCACATTTATTATTATTCTATTTTTATTCCATTATTTTTATCCCATTCTTTTTATCCCATTCTTTTTATTCCATTCTTTTTATCCCATTCTTTTTATTCTTTTTATCCATATTAAACGGATGACAGAGCTGGGTTTTATCCCTAAAACAGAGTCTAACAAAGACAGGCTTTAGCCTTTAGAAGGGCTGGGTGTCAACGCATCATTTTGGGGTGATTTTCCCAGATTTTTCACTGGAAAATCCCCCCAAAAAAAAGATAAAATCCCAAGGGAGGACCATTCATTCCCAGGTGATATTTTTTCCCAAATCCCTTCGTTTTTTCGCTCCAAACAATGCGGGTTTTGGAGCCTTGACCCTGAGATATCCTCACCATCTTACTGGGCAGCATTGGATGATTTCTGCGTTTCTAATACTGCCTGGTAATGATGATGATGGTGTTTCCTGCACTCCGTGGAAAATCCGGCAGAAAAGTCGGGAGCAGAGCTTAATCCCCGCTCAGGAATTCCAGCTTTGGCCCTCAAATCCCTGCCAAGCACGAGGGAATTCAAAAGAAAGCTTTAAATTTCAGGGGAAAAGGTGAAGCTCAAAGAACAACGGCTTGGCTTGGAAAATCTCATTCCTGGGTGGATAAAATCCTGTTGGGATGAGGCCGGATCGGGAAAAATCCATGGAGCAGACGCTGCAAAAATGGGAATATCCAAATGGAAAAATAAAGCGGTGCAGGAACGAGAGAAATGTGGGAATTCCGTCCCAAAAATGTTCTTCTCCTTCCCTTTGAAGCACCTGGAGCTTCCCGGAGAGTGAGAGGGAATATTTTATTGGAATGTGACATTGGAATTTCCTTGTTCACCTGTATGAAGTTAGGCTTAACCTCCTTTTTCTCTTTTAGATCTGGATTAAATCAGGTTTAACCTCCTGTTTCTCTCCTAGATCTGGATTAAACTAAGTTGAACCCCCTTTTTCTATTTTAAACCTGTATTAAACCAGGTTTAACCCCCTGTTTCTATTTTAAACCTGTATTAAACCAGGTTTAACCTCCTGTTCCTCTTATAGATCTGGATTAAATCAGGCCTAACCCCCTATTTCTCTTTCACATCTGCATTAGACCAGATTTAACCTCACTTTTCTCTTTTAGACCCGTACTAAACCAGCCTTAACCCCCTGTTTTTACTCTAGACCTGCATTAAATCCCCTTTTTTGTGCTCTTTTCCCTCCCGAAACCCCGCCACGATTCCAAACTCTCCTTCAACACCGCCCACCTTCCTCGTGCCCATGGGAAATTCTCCACCTTCCTGACGAAATAAAGCCATTCCTTGGGTTTTTTTTTTTTTCCCTGGAATTCTGGCCTCCCGAAGACCATGGAATTATTGATTCCTGCAGCTGCCGGACACGCTGGTCCTCTGTGGGCATCTTACTAGACAGTGCTGGATTTTCTGCCTCTACTCTAACACTGTCTGGTAACGATGTTTAAAGGGTGAACCAAACCACTCCAGGCCCAAAAATTCCACCCAGACCGGAACATTTCCACGGGGTAAGGACGGATCTTGGGAAAACGGGGTGGAAGGGGTGGGATTAGCCATGGAAAATAGAACTAGAACTAGAAATATTCGCTCCAAATTGATGCAACAGCTCGGAGGTGTTGCTGGGTGTCCAGGTCAGCTCCAACATCCCAAATCCGTGGGGTTTTTTTCTCCCCAAATTCGGTTTGCACGGCCCGGCTCTCGCCTCGGACACCAAGATTTCCTTGGAATTCTGCCCTTCCTGCCTGTGGAAGGTGATAAAAGGGCAGCATCCCGCCTGGAAAGGTCGTTTTCCCCAGTTCCAGCTCGATTAAAGCTCCACGGTTGAACGGATCCTGAACTTCCAACCTTTCCACCCTGCCCTGTCCCAGGTGGGGTTAATTGCTCCGAGCATTCCTTAGGAAAGGCAGGAATTCCAGCCAGGCAAGGAGCAGCTCCCGAAGGCTCCAAGCAGAACGTTCAGAGCTCCAAGAGATCATCCCAAGTGAGCAGGAGCTGGTGGAGAAGGGATAAATTTGGGCTGGAAGCTGGAATTCCCTAAGGAAATCAGCTCTTCTCTCCCATGGAATAAAATTCCCATTGAATCCGTTGCTGAGGTGACAGAGGACACCTCATCCCACAAAAACTCTGTCATAACTGAGCCCAGATTTAGTAAAAAAATCCCAAATTTCAGCCCTGCTGGAGCTGCAGTAAAGATCTGACTCTTCAAGCGGGCTCTGGGGTCACACAGCTAAAACCAGGCCTAATCTGGGGCCTAATTAAGCTGCAAGTCTCACCCTACTCCAGTGATGTTTAATTTCGGTCCCTATTCAGGGTCTGGGGTCACACAGCTAAAACCAGGCCTAATCTGGGGCCTAATTAGGCTGCAGGTCTCACCCTCCTTTAGAGCTGTTCAATTCATTTCAGGTTCGTATTCAGGACCTGCCTTTGTTCACCTTTCAGGACCTTCCTTGACAGAATCACCCAGATTTGGGGTTTGCAGGTGGATTTATCCACAGGGGATGAGAATTCCCACCAGAACCCATCCGTTAAGAACCATCCCCACACAAGGAATCCCAGAATTCCGGGATCATTGAGGCTGGAAAAGCCCCCCAGGATCTGAGTCCAAACCCCACCTTGTCACATCCAGGAATTCCTTGGATACCTCCAGGACTCCCATTCCCACATTTCACCCCCCTTTCCATGCAGAAATTCCTCCTAATCCCAAATTTCAGCTCCTTTCTGGGACAACCGAGGCGAGTTCCACACATTCCTCACCCCGGGGCTTTCTGTGGATTCCAAGGATTTGATTTGGGTTTAAATCACAGCCCCATGAGGTTTTCCCTCAGCCTCATCCTGGTGTTCACCCCTTCCCTCACTCCGAATTCCAACTTAAAACCGGTGCAGCGACACAAAAATTCTTGGAATTAAATGATTTTAAGGTCCCTTCCAACCCGAACCAGCCTGGAATTCTCTTCCATCGTCACCGTAACCCTTTCAATGATTGGTTTTTTTAAAGCTTTTCACTAAGCCAGGCCTAAGAGTCCTTGCCAAAATTAGTGGATAATACAGGAAAAGCAGGGAAAAAAATGCATCAATTGATCCATAATTAAACTTATTCCCATTTTAATGCGGAGAGCTTGGAAGGAGCTGCCCTAAACCCACACTTGACCCCCTGGAACGAGCTCTGTTTGCCCTTGGAGGTTGAAATTCCCAGGAAAAGCAGAGGAGGAGGAAGCAGAGGGGTGATTAAGGTGTTAATGAGTAACTGCTCCGGGAGCCCTGGAGGAAATGGGGGAGATGGGAGGAATTCTGGAAATTGGCTTTTAACGAGGCCTTAAATCAGTGGGATTGGGGCCCAGCCCCCTCCCACCCATCCCCTCTTCAAACAGAGCTCGAATTTGTGGGGAATTGGGTAAATAAAGAGCAATCAAAAAAAAGGAGATCATTCCAACGGGACATCCTTGGGAATGTGGCCCTGGAAAAAACAAACAGAGACAGGAACAAACAAACAAACAGAGACAGGGAAATCCCACTCCTTCCCTGGAACAAACAAACAGACAGAGACAGGGAAATCCCACTCCTTCCCACCCTACTGGTTTCCCTCCCTTTTCCCCACTGATTTCCCCCTTCCTTAAATCCCCTTCACCGCCACCGCTGCGTTCTGGGGTGGTTTAGGAGCATTTTTGGGGCCGAATCCTAAAACTCCGCCTCAGCGAGGGGAATTTATGGATGAGGGGCAGCTGGAAGCGCATCCCAAATTTTCTGGGAGCTGCTCTAGGCCCAGCCAGAGGAATTCCACGGACGGAGCTGCCGGGGTAAGTCCTTTAAAATATTTCAACTTCATTTCCCAGCAAAGCAAAAAAAGCTGAACTTTCATCCTTTTCCTGCCTCAAATCAGTTCAGGACGAGTTCAAGATTTCCCGGGAATTGCTGTGGCTCGGGAGAGCCTTTCCCTGGGATCATTTTCCCAATCCTGGATGTGGAGAAAGCCCTTTTCCTGGAGCCTGCTGATTGCTGTCTTACCAGGCAAAGTTAGATCTGCCTATTTCTGTCTAATACTGTCTGGTAATGCCGTCAATCGCACGGGCACGACCTCAGCGGGGGAAAAATTCCCTTTAGCAGAAGAATTCCTGGAGTTTCCCAGCTGGAATTCATTGGGGAGGCGTTTTAGGCACTTTTTTTTTGGCAGAAATGTGGGAAAAACAACTCAAATCCTTGATTTTATCAGAAGAATTAAGGAATTTTGATGTTAATTTGAGGGATTTTGGTCACTTTTTTCTTGGCAGAAATGTGGGGAAAAACAACCCCAAATCCTTGATTTTATCAGAAGAATTAAGGAATTTTGATATTAATTTGAGGGATTTCAGGTATTTTTTTCTTGGCAGAAACGTGGAGGAAAAAACCCCCCAAATCCTTGATTTTCTCAGGAGAATTAATGGATTTTCATATGAATTTGAGGGATTTTGGTCACTTTTTTCTTGGCAGAAACATGGAGGGAAAAAACCCCAAATCCTTGATTTTATCAGAATTAAATTTTGATATTCATTTGAGACATTTTAGGCACTTTTGTCTTGGCAAAACATCTGGGAAAAAACCCAATCCCTCGATTTTATCAGGAGAATCGATGAAGTTTTATATTAATTTTAGAAATTTTAGGCACTTTCATCACGGCACAAAGGTGGGAAAAATTCCCTTTAGCAGAAGAATTCCTGGAGATTCACAGTTGGAATTAATTTGAGGGATTTCAGGCACTTTTTTCTTGGCAGAAATGTGAAGGAAAAAAAAACCAACCAAATCCTTGATTTTATCAGAAGAATCAATGGATTTTCATATGAATTTGAGGGATTTTGGTCACTTTTTTCTTGGAGAAATATGGAGGAAAAAAAAAACCCTTTTATCCAAAGAATTAATGAAGTCTCGTGGCTGGAATTAATTTGAGGGATTTTGATCACCTTCGTGTCAGCAAAAATCTGGGGAAAAAAACCCAAATCTCTTGATTTTCTCAGAAGATTCCCTGAATTCTCACATTAATTGGAGGCCCCTGGAATTTTCTGGGTGCAAACCCCACAAAATCCTAAATCCAAACCCGAGCAGAGCCCTCATTGGTCCCAGCGCTGGCAACACTGGAAAAACTTTGGAAAACTCTCCAGGAATGGGAATTTGATGGTTCTGGATCCCAAAATTTTCCTGCTGAAGATCCTCAACACAGAAACGCTGAGGTTGAAATAAAAATAAAATAAAGAGAATTTTTCTGGTTAAACTCAGGCCTTGAGGCTGCTCTGGTTTAAGGAGCTGCTTCTGATTGGGAATTATTCCTTAAATTTCCAAAATATGGGAATAGCTCAGGGTTGGATCCCTGGTTTCTTTTAATACGGAGAGAAAAACACTTTTAAAGGGATTTTAGAAATTAAAAAGGGTTTGCCAAGCCCTCGGCTCCCCAAATCCTCTGTTTGGGATGGGATTCATCAAATTATCCAGGGAAAAAAGTGATTCCCAGAGGTTCCCCACATCCAGCCTTTATCCTGGGAATCGAGAGCACAATTCCCTGGAATTCCCAGTTAAGAACAGCCTTGCTCCAGAGAAAGATGGGATTTGTTGTCCTGGCTGAGGTGAGTTCCTCCCAACTCTCATTTTTGCACCTTTTCCATTCCAGAGTTCCCATTATTTCATGGAAAATCCTCCCTCCTTTGGAATTCCCAGTGTCCCTCCCCAAAATGTGAATTTTATCCTCTCCATTTTCTCTTTTTCCTGCATTTCCACCCTTGGATTCCTCCTTTTCCTTCCCTTTATCTGCCTCATTCCAGCACTTCCCCTTTGGATTCCACAATTTCTCCCTGGAACCTTCCCAATTCCCATTTCTGCCTTCCCGAGAAGCCCCCAAAAAAAGAGGATTTTTGGAGTTGGGTGCTTCCTGAAACAAATTTGACCTTTCAGCAGCTTAATTCTTAAATGAATTAAATTAAATTCATTCCCTTTAAGAGAAATGAAACCAAAACCTTCATTCCTTTAATTACAAACTGTCCCCAGGGAAGCTGGGAATAAAATCCCCCTGGAAACATCAAAGGTAGGTGTGGCCAAAACATCCTTGGAGAAGGCAAAAAGATGGGAAAATTCCCACTTTCTCCACCACGAATTAATTCTAATTAATAAATGAATATTCTGGCTGGTTTATCTCCGCAATCCACCTGCGTGGAGGCGAAGGCATCCATAAAGATGATTTTTCCCTGGAAAAATGGGAAGAGCAGCTCCACCAGCTGCCCTTGGAGAGATCCATTTTTATATCTCGCAGCTATTTCAGCTCTCGCTGCCTGGGAGCGGAGAAAATTCATTTTTGACACCTGAATTTTAATTGATGGTGAATAAAAGAATTGAAATTTAAGCCAGCTCTGAGCGGAGTTTATGTGGAATTTTTTTTTTATAGCCCCAGGAAAAATCCCGCCTCGAATTGGCTTGGGAAGTTCAGAGTTTCATGGGGGGGTTTAGGAAATAAAACTCCTGGAGGAGAGAAAAGGATGTGGAAAATCATCCCAGAGTGGATTTGGGGCTGGAATAACTCCCAGTCCTCACGGATTCCCCACTGGTGCTGCTGGAAGCTGGATTTAGGGAACTTCCATAGCTGGGATGCAGCAGGATGGGAATTCAGTGCTGGAAAAGCAGCAAAAATTCCCCAAACAAATCCCAATTTCATGGGATGTGACTGCTCCAAATTTATCAATTTCCAAAGATCTGGTTTTCCTGAAGGCCACAGCATGGAAATATTGGGATTTTTCCAGGTGGGAAAAATAAAATGGGGTTTCTTCCCAACCCCTGGAAGAGTCCAAGGCCAGGCTGGTTAAATCCCTGTTCGTTCCCTCTGGAATATCCCATTTTCCCCTCAGCCGAGGAAAGCTGAGGGAGCACAGAAGGTTTTGGGGCGGCTGAAACACCTTGAAATCCACGACCGAGCCTCTCCCCTTCTCCAGGAATTGGGAAACGATGCCTCGAGGGCGGAATTTTGCTTGGGAGCGTTTCGGGGTTGCGACAGCTCCGTCCTCCCGCTGCCGCTCCCGTGGGATCGGGTAATCCAGGAAGGGGGAAGGTGAGGCCAGGACGGGCTCTGGGAGCACTGGAGCCCATCCCAACCATTGTGCAGCAGCGGGAAAAAGCCTGGGAATGTTCTGGAAGGGCTCCGTGACCCCCGGGGAAGGCGCCAGGGAATTCACAGCCAGCCCAGGGGACGCGGGACCGCAGCCAAATCCCGGCTTCCATCGGCTTTTCCCAACGGTTTTGGTTGGGGGTGGGAGTTACACTGAGGGAAAAAAAAAAAAAGAGGATTTTGCTGGATTTTCATCATTCCTGCCTGGAAAATGGGAGCTGAGGAAGTTTCAGCATCTCTTGGAAGTGTCCAAGGGATGTTGGAGCAGCCTGGGATAGTGGGAGGTGGAATGGGATGGGATTGAAGGTCCCTTCCCGCCCAAACCACTCTGGGATCTCAGGAGTCGCAGAGATTTTCTGGATAGGACAAAATCCGTGGTATTTGCACTTGGAAATGTGAAATCCTGGCAGGAATCGCAGATTTTATCCTCTGATTTTAACCCTGGGAATGCCCCACTCCGAGATCCTAAGGAAAAACTCCAAACCCCAGGTTGTTTTCTGCTCCTGCACCCGAATTTAAGGAATTAGGAACTCCAGTCTCCATAAATTGGCTTCGTGACATTTTTAACTGAGGCTCCACAGGGATCAAATTCCCTTCAAAGCTCTGCTTTGGGAACAGCCCAGAGGCTGCCTGGAAAAATCCCAATCCCATTGTTTCAGCCACTTTTCGCTTCACTCCGATAATTAATGATCCAATGAACCAAAAATGTGAGGGAGGAGAGGCTCCCAAAGAAACAGGGAATTCTCAGAGCATGGAATGGGTCATGGAATCAAAAACTGCCCATGGATTCGCTCTGTTCGGAATGAGTTTGGGAAAAGCACCCAAAATCAGACAATTGGGGTTTTTTCCCATGTTTATCCCAACATTCTCAGATTCCTGGGAAAACCTTCAGGATCTGAAGAGGTTTTTCCCCCTTTTTTCCCCCCTTTCTCCCAATTAATCCCTGGCTCAGCCCATATTCAACTAATAAAATAATATAAAATAATATAAAAATAATATTGCAGGCTCAGCTCATCTTAAACTCTCTCCTGGGAGCGGGAAGAGTTTCCCAAGCCTGACCTTTGGAACACCTGAAGGATTTAAGGTCCATTCTAATCCAAACCATTCCCAGATTCTGGGATTCTTTTCCTGACATTTTCCTTCCTGAGCCCAGCTCTGAGCATTAAAAATCAATTTCTTTGCCTGAGATTAAAATCTTTTTAATGCAGAGAGAATTCGTGTCCTTAGGGAGATGCTGAGGTCATTTTTAGGGGGAAATTCCAGCTGGATTTCAACTGGATTCTGGAGAAATTGGTCACTGCTATTCCGTTAAACTGGATTTTCCAGGGAAAAGGGATGTTTTGCCTCCTAAACTCGGCTTTTTTTTTCCAGTAACAAATGACCCCAGGCAGTTTTTGTATCCCTGCCAGGGCCAGACACAATTCCCATAAGAATTAATGAGCCACATCCAGGTCCAGTAATTTACTGGGAAGACAAATTCCCTGGGAGGGGATGGTGCTGGGAATTCCCTGCTCTGTGTAACAAGTGACACCACTGTGCCCTCCAGGGCCCTTCCCTAAGAGCTCAACTCCCAAAAAAACCCTAATTCCAGCATATTGGGATGAAATCCTTCCCTGAGTGGGAGGGTGGGGAGGGGCTGGGATGGAATTCCCAGAGAATTTATGGCTGCCCCATCCCTGGAAGTGTCCCAAAGCCAGGTTGGAGCAGCCTGGGATAGTGGAAGGAGTCCCTGCCCATGGAAGGGGTGGGAATGGATCATCTTTAAGCTCCCTCCCAACCCAAACCACTCTGGAATTCCATTTTATGGAATTGCCTGTGATGAAATAATGGGATAGAACCCAAAAACTCAGGCCCTGCTTCCCATGGGAAATCCCTTTCCCACTGTCCCCACACCCTACAGGGACCAAACACGGCCTGGCCTCCACAAAACCCCACACAGGGCTTGGAATTCCTAAAAAAAAATCTCTTCTCCATCCTTTTCCAACCTCTTCTGAGGCAAATCCCCCTCATGCTGCCCTGATTTGTTGGAATTGGTGGTTCCTGGGTGCTCCAGGGGTGTTTTGGGTGGGATTTAAGGAGGAAATTCAGGCAAGGAGAGCAGGGATCAGCACAGGCCTCACCACAGCTTTTGCTGCCAGAACCCTTTGGAAGCAGAATTTTAAAGCAATTCCTGACTCAGAGGATTTGCAAATCCCTCTCCTTTATTCCTTTGTGCCAGAGCGAAGTGGAGCAGGTGTGGGACAGTCAGGAAATGTGGGAACAGCTCCCTGGGGACAGCATCTGCACCCAGGGGTGGGGAAATACAACAGGAGAGATAAGGATGGGTGACAGAGATAAGGATGGGTGACAAGGGCCACAGCCTTTGTCCCACCGAGGCAGAAGTTGTCACTCTTGGAGCTCAGAGGAGCAGAAAAGGAAGGGGAAAGGCAGCAAAAATCTGAGTTTCAGCTGTTGAGTGGCACTCGGTAACTGGGACAGAGCAAGGCCAGCTCCATTTCGCCTCAGTGTCCCCCCCTTTCCCTCAGTGTCCCCTCCTTTCCCCTCAGTGTCCCCTCTTCGCCTCAGTGTCCCCCTTTTTACCTCAATGTCCCCTCCTTTCCCTCAGTGTCCCCTCCT